>CM062288.1:33540603-33684243 GCA_031216915.1 Pictodentalium vernedei | reverse complement strand
ACAAGTTTTGGCAGTTATGCTGGTAAAAAGGTAAGATATGCAAAGTGGTTGTTTTTTAGAGGCGACATTTAATTAAGGGGAATTAACCCTTGATTACTGAGGTAACTTCTAAAAGTACTGAAATTTCATGAGCAATGTGAATAACAGACAACAGTTGCCTAAAAATTTCATGAATAACTAAAATTTTTATTCCTTTGTCTCGAAAACATGGCATATGACCTTTGTTGGAATGAGCTGAATGCGTGTGTTCCAATGAGGGGTCATAAAATTTGAACGAAGATTTGTGTGAATAATGCATTAGTACTGCTAGATTTGGGTAAACGGTTCACCCTGGATACCACCCCTTCTATAGTAGATCTTTTCTGCAAATTTTGTCTAAGATTCTATCAACTTTACAAATAAATACGTTCATGAATCACAATCAGATCCACCCTACAATGTTGCATACCAAATATCAAAAGATTCTGCTGCTGGATCTGGAGAAGAAGATTTTTTAAGAAATATGCCTGAAATGCACTAAGTTAAAATTTGGGCTCCTATACGGAGCCCAAATATAACCCAGGGGGCCGATTTGAACAAACTTGAATCAGATCCACCCCACAATGTTGCTTACCAAATATGAAAAGATTCTGAAGCTGGATCTGGAGAAGAAGATTTTTAAGAAATTTGCCTGAAATGCACTAAGTTCGAATTCGAGCTTCTATAGTGAGCCCAAATATGAAACTAGGAAGCCGATTTGAACAAACTTGAATCAGATCCACCCCACAATGTTGCATACCAAATATCAAAAGATTCTGCTGCTGGATCTGGAGAAGAAGATTTTTAATAAATTTGCCCGAAATGCACTAAGTGCGAATTCGGGCTTCTATATTAAGCCCAAATATGAATCCAGGGGGCCGATTTGAACAAACTTGAATCAGATCCACCCCGCAATGTTGCATACCAAATATCAAAAGATTCTGCCTGCTGGATCTGGAGAAGAAGATTTTGAAGAAATTTGCCTGAAATGCACTAAGTGCGAATTCGGGCTTCTATATTAAGCCCAAATATGAATCCAGGGGCCGATTTGAACAAACTTGAATCAGATCCACCAGCAATGTTGCATACCAAATATCAAAGATTCTGCCTGCTGGATCTGGAGAAGAAGATTTTTGAAGAAATTTGCCCGAATGCACTAAGTTTGAATTCGAGCTTCTATAGTGAGCCCAAATATGAATCCAGGGGGCTGATTTGAACAAACTTGAATCAGATCCACCCCGCAATGTTTGCATACCAAATATCAAAAGATTCTGCTTGCTGGATCTGGAGAAGATGATTTTTTAAGAAATTTGCCTGAAATGCACTAAGTTCGAATTCGAGCTTCTATAGTGAGCCCAAATATGAATCTAGGAAGCCGATTTGAACAAACTTGAATCAGATCCACCCCACAATGTTGCATACCAAATATCAAAAGATTCTGCCTGCTGGATCTGGAGAAGAAGATTTTTTAATAAATTTGCTTGAAATGCACTAAGTTCAAATTTGGGCTCCTATACTGAGCCCAAATATAAACCCAGGGGGCCGATTTGAACAAACTTGAATCAGATCCACCCCACAATGTTGCTTACCAAATATGAAAAGATTCTGCCTGCTGGATCTGGAGAAGAAGATTTTTTAAGAAATTTGCATGAAATGCACTAAGTTCAAATTCGAGCTTCTATAGTGAGCCCAAATATGAATCTAGGAAGCCGATTTGAACAAACTTGAATCAGATCCACCCCACAATGTTGCATACCAAATATCAAAAGATTCTGCCTTCTGGATCTGGAGAAGAAGATTTTTTAAGAAATTTGCCTAAATGCACTAAGTTCGAAATCGGGCTCCTATACTGAGCCCAAATATGAACCCAGGGGGCCGATTTGAACAAACTTGAATCAGATCCACCCTACAATGTTGCATACCAAATATCAAAAGATTCTGCCTGCTGGATCTGGAGAAGAAGATTTTTTAAGAAATTTGCCTGAAATGCACTAAGTTCGAAATCGGGCTCCTATACTGAGCCCAAATATTAACCCAGGGGACGATTTGAACAATCTTGAATCAGATCCACCCCACAATGTTGCTTACCAAATATGAAAAGATTCTGCCTGCTGGATCTGGAGAAGAAGATTTTTTAAGAAATTTGCCTGAAATGCACTAAGTTCGAATTCGGGCTTCTATAGTAAGCCCAAATATGTATCCAGGGGGCCGATTTGAACAAACTTGAATCAGATCTACCCCGCAACATTGCATACCAAATATCAAAAGATTCTGCCTGCTGGATCTGGAGAAGAAGATTTTTGAAGAAATTTGCCTGAAATGCACTAAATTCGAATTCGAACTCCTATAGTGAGCCCAAATATGAATCTAGGGAGCCGATTTGAACAAACTTGAATCAGATCTACCCTACAATGTTGCATACCAAATATCAAAAGATTCTGCCTGCTGGATCTGGAGAAGAAGATTTTCAAAGAAATTTGCCTGAAATGCAGTAAGTTCAAATTTGGGCTCCTATACTGAACCCAAATATAAACCCAGGGGGCCGATTTGAACAAACTTGAATCAGATCCACCCTACAATGTTGCATACCAAATATCAAAAGATTCTGCCTGCTGGATCTGGAGAAGAAGATTTTTTAATGTTTTTCCCATTGCCTACAGTGTTAAAAAGTGCTGACTCAGCACTTTTTCAAAGTCCCGAAACTGTACCCTATGATAAAACCAATGGCAATTTTTTTTTACCAATCCTTTCTGTTGGTCCTAAGGAAGCTGCACACCAAATAAAAATTTTCAGTGCCGTGCAGTTTTGGAGATATGGGCGTTTTAAATTTTTTCTATTTTTAGCTCCTGCGGTTCCCACGGGGCTGCGGGAAAATTTTTTTTTGCATAAATCAAGTACTCATGACCCAATAAGCCCTCACATAAAATTTGGTTCAAATCAGCCTCTCGGTTTGGAAAATAGAAATTTTGGGCGGGGCAAAAAATTTTGCCCCTCTCATAACAACGTCAAGTATAGCCCCACAAACTTCTCTTGAACAAATCTGAGTCTACACCTCAAAAGGAAGCTGCACACCAAATATCAAGTCTCTGCTACTGCTGGTTCATGAGAAGAAGATTTACAAAGATTTTGGTGCCCCTTGGGGGTGTGGCATCACCCAGGAGGAGGGGCAACTTCATTTGAACAAATCTGAATTGGCATTAGGTAATAAACATTTAGCCAACATTTGAATAAAATTGGGCTAGTGGTTTAGGAGGAGAAGTCGATAATGTAAAGTTAACGCCGGACGGACGACGACGGACGACGGACGCCGGACGACGGACGGACAGAAAGTGATTAGTTAAGCTCCCCTTGAGCTTCGCTCAGGTGAGCTAAAAAACCATCAAAACCTGCACACAAACGTCAAAATAAGTCCAAAATTTGATTCAAAGGGTTAAAATTAAGATGAAATACCCTGGAAAAGAGTTAAATGTTATCATGAACCCCCACAGCAATATGTAAAGAAGAAAAAAAATTTTTTAAAAGCACAAAAATCCAAACCTGTAAACAAAAGAAGTCCAAAATTGAAGTAATTAAGCAGGAAAAGGGTAAAAGAATACAACGTAGCCCTAAGATGCATGTTTACATACAATAGAAAGCATGGACATATGCTACAAGGTAAATCTACACTTGGAAGAAAGAAAGAGAAAACCCATGAAAACCTGCACGCAAACGTCAAAATAAGTCTAAAAATCTATTCAAAGGGTTAAAAAAAATTTTAAAATGCACTGGAAAGATATCAATGTTATAATAACCACCACTGCAATATGCAGTGAGGTCAACCTCACTTGAAATTGTTTTTTTTATCACAACCTGTACATAAAAGTAAGAAGCTGTAAGCCTAAGTCCAAAAGCTGTACATAAAAGTCCAAAATTGAAGTAATTCAGCAGGAAAAAGGTTAAATAATACAAACATAGCCTAAGATGCATGTATACATACAATAGAAAGCATGGACATATGCTGCAAGGTAAATCTCCACTTGGAAGAAAGGAAAAAAAAAACATCAAAACCTGCACGCAAACATCAAAATAAGTCTAAAATTTGATTCAAAGGGTTAAAATTAAGACAAAATACCCTGGAAAAGAGTTAAATGTTATAGTGAACCACCATAGCAATATGCAGAAACTAAAAAAAAATTTGAAAAGCCAAAAAATCAAAACCTGTACACAAAAGTTCAAAATATTTGAGAGCGGACGCCGACGCTGACGCCGACGCCGACATGAGGGCTATGCCACAGGCTCACACAACTAACGTTGGTGAGCCAAAAATGGGGGGCATGGTGGCATTGTGGTAACCGGTTCCCAACAGATCACCGAAGTTAAGCAATGTTGAGCACTTGGATGGGTGACCGTCTGAGCGATCAATTCGGAATCCCGTGTTGTGTCCTTTGGAAAGGCACTTACCCCGATTGTTCACATGGGGGCATAATGATGCTGTGTACTAAGGCGTACTGCATGTCGATGGTGCGCATGTCTTCAACCAATCTAACCCTGCCTGTGCTGCAGTGCAGAGTTACGATGTTGGGGAGCTGGCAGCTGCTCATCATTGCTCAGTGGTTCTCTCCGGGTACTCTGACTTCCTCCATCCATAAAACTGTCACTGACACGATATGGCTTTGGCTGTTGAAGTGTCATTAAACCTTAACCCTTTACCTAACATGAAAAGCAGACGACACTTGCAAACAAAATTCTTGAATAACTATTTTTTTTCATTTTTTGTCTCAAAAACATAGGTTATGACCTCTCATTGGAACGAGCTCGACGAGCTCGTTCCAAAGAGGGGCCATAACCTATGTTATTGAGACAAAAAATGAAACTGTAATGAAAATTAATTGGCGATTTTTGAGAATAGCGCTGGCCGGTTTTGGCTGTTATGTTGGGTAAAGGGTTAATAAATAAATAAACAATTTGTGAAAAAAAATTGTTGGGAAGTTTAGGAATAATCAAGACTAGGAAGTGTTAAATACTAACATGCAGCCACAAGATGGCCGCTATATAAGCCACCACCCTTCATGCAGCCCCCATCCTCCTTCGACTCATTTTTAAATTTTTGTTGTTTTTTGAAATTGAAATTGAAACTTTATTTAGCAGCATACTCAGATACAGTTTACATAAATTCAAATATGGTAGCAATCAAAAAGGTGTATACTGCATGGAAATGGCACAGCCGGAGAGGCTGTCTTCCTGCCATTCCCAAACATGATATTCTGTCCTGACATCAAAGTCGTCTAACTCTTTATCCTCGTTGTTCACAATTGGTAAAGCTCCTAAGAAGACTTTCTGTCTGTGGATTGAAACCACTTACACAATGCTCAAAATCCGAAAAGATGGATAGTGACCCGGAAGGTCCTATGCTCAGGATAATTGTAGATTATCCCAAACACAAGACCCCCCCAAATCACTATACAAATCTTCCGATCTTCAGTAGTTGAGAGGATGAGATCACTTTATGCTGGGTCACAATCGCGACAGAATGGATTGTTCACAATGTTGTCGTTGTGGTTTATTGACATTTTCAACAGCCAGGGTCCCATTGTGTTAGACAGTTTTACAGGTGGAGGAGAAGAGAGAACCACTGAGTAGCGATGATACTCAAGCCTTTAAATTCATTTATTTTGAGGACACCGTTTTGCCCTAATTTGGGCACATTAAAATCAGAACTAACAGCCTTATCCTGTTATGTTTTATTGCCATGCCTTTCGTGGTGTTACTGTGGTCATATCACGATGGAAATTATTCTGAAATGTACAAGAGGAACAAAGAATTTATATATTTTAACTGGATGTCTTCACACCTTCTCCAATTTGGGGGACACCTGTAAACGGTGTGAAATTGGAGTAATCTAAAGGCCTGGTCAGACTGCCCAATGTACTAACTCCAAACAAACAGGGTTAGCAGTGGTTGAAGAGAAGTGGATCATTGAAGTGCCTACTGGCACAAAGAAATTTTAAGGATCAAAAATAATTTAGCACTCTACCAGTTAATTGTATACTCACATTAACTGAATGTATTCTCTGACAATGTGGCTATTCAATTAACCTAGTTCTGCTGTATTGCATAACTTACAATAAAAGAATGAAATCAAGTCATTTGGAAGAAAGTAATTTATTGGAAACTAGAAAAATCATGAACTTGTGCAAGTTATGGAATATAATATAATACTTTGCAAGAGTTGATCCTGTTTTTTCAATTTCTGTATCGTCATTAAGTCCTGAAACTGAATCTTCACCAGTAAACATTGCAGTATGTTTCATATTTTTACGTGCAGCAATGAAAGACTTCACAAGATCTTCAGTTTTATGATCTTCTATCACTGATATACTGAAAAACAAAAACATACAAAAGACTGAAAGTTTAGAATACATAGTAGGTTAACTCATTGCATGCTGCAGGTGGATTTTCTTGCCCAGGGCACAATTTCTCGTGTCACTGAAATAGTATAATTTGGGCACATTTAATCACATTTTCCTCCCGTAAATTAAATTGGTTATTCACCAATGATTCTTTGAGTTAAATTTAGATGAATTTTTCATCAAATCTAGTCATGGCTGCTTCATAGCAGCCATGACTAGATTTGATGAAAAATATCTTAAAAATACTGAGCGGGCTAAAAGTTAAGTTGTAGTACAGTGCAGCCCACTTAATTGGATATCTTTTAACTGAATAACCCTGTTAAATAAATATAATTTCCCAACCCAAAACAATTTACCATACCTCCAGTACAAATTTAATCTGATAATTGAATATACCGTATTTACGCTAAATATTGGGCCACTCTAAATTTTGGGACACCAAACAATTTCGCCAAAATTAATTTTCTTTTCTGTTCTTATTTTGGGACACCTGGTCCCATTTTTCAGTGTTGTGGTTCGACCGTGGGATGGGTAAGTATGAGAAAGGTCAATGGTACCGGTAAGTACGAAAATACCAAATAAAAAGGAAAGGATATCGCTGGTATTTGGATGGTAAGTAATTTTAATAAATGGAAATAAAGAAAAGAATGATTTTGCTGGCGTTTGTTTTATTCTTCACAACTTCCCATCTCAAATTGTCCCCATGCTGATTATTACCGGCGGTGGATTTGAAAATACAGATATATTGTCCACATACCAAATCATCCAAATATCAAGTCCCGCATATCACGACTGTGGTATGGATAAGTATGAGAAAGGTCCTACCGGTAAGTACGAAAATACGAAGTAAAAAGGAATCCATTCGGAAAACAAAATTTTGTTGACAAACATGACCCACGTGGATTTTGAAGAGCAGGGCAGAAACTACTGGAGAAACTCAAGAGTCATTGGACGAATTTATTCCTACTTTTCCCAAATAAAAAAAACAAGAAGTCGATTTATTCAATTAGATATATTTATTACAAAGTGAAAACAAATTTACACACAAACTGTCAATAAAAGAAATGAAAATCAATAAAAACATATTCAATCAAGTTTCACAAAACTGGAAATCCCAGTGGCAATGTTGCGAGATATGCAAAGCAAGTAGTCTCCCTTGATTCACGGAAATTCACAAAAGTATAAATTTTGTAAAAAATAGTGTGGACATTTATATGTGAAGGGTTCTAAAACTGATTTTGTTCAACCAACTTATTCATAACATAATAATCATTACGAGGCAATTAAATTTCTATTGTATACACACAGTACTAATATTCGTATTACTATAATCTAATAAGTTTATTTTCTGGAACACCCTGATAATGGCCAGCAGAAACACTGTCGCAAACAGAAAGTACAGGCTATGTCAGCACATGAGCTGCATCTTGGCTATATCATGGCATGAAAGAAGTGTGTGTGTGTGTGTGGGAGGGGGGGGGGGGGTGGTGGGCCTCCACATAATACCATTTCGGCAGTTTTTAAAATTTCTAAAATGAATCAAGAAAATCACCGGAAAATTTTAGGTTCACGAGCAACTGCAGTGCAGCAATTCGAGAAAATTTTGCTGTGATTTTCTTGCTTCATTTTAGAAATTTCAAGAAGTACCGAGATGGAATATCTACTGAGATTTACAGGCAGTAAAAATTTGCCTTGCCCCGCTGTTATTTACTTATTTATTTATTGAGGTTTAAACTCATGTTCAGCATATGAGCCGTATCTTGGCTATATCATGACACGAAAGAAGTGTGTGTGTGTGGTGGAGGGGGGGGGGGGGTGTTTGGTGGGCCTCCACATAATACCATTTCGGCAGTTTTTAAAATTTCTAAAATGAAGCAAGAAAATCGCCAGAAAATTTTAGGTTCACGAGCAACTGCAGTTCAGCAATTCGTGAACTCAAAATTTTCCTGTGATTTTCTTGCTTCATTTTAGAAATTTCAAGATGTGCCGAGATGGAATATCTACAGTACTACGATTTACTGGCAGTCGTCGGGCAACTCATCATCTGACTCTAATAGCCCCCTGGCTTCATCCATAGACAGCATGTCGCCCACATCATAAAACTCCTCACAGGCGTCATCTAATTCTGCCACGGTTTTGAAAGGATTGTCCACGGGTAGCCACTCATCTGCCCTAATCATATTGTCCTCAGCACCATTCATGTGATTGTTAAGTCCACACACTTTGAATGAACGTTTTATCATTGTGGGCTGCTCAATTAGCTGATCAACAGCGTATTTGATCCAGTCAATTACTTGTTGTTTAGTGGCAGATTTAATCCTCTCTTCCTTATTGTCAACAATCTTTCTCGTTTCTGAGCTCATGTATTCTACCCACTTTGTTCGGAGATGTCCCTTTACTGGCTTGTTGATACTGACGTCTAGTGGTTGTAATTTGGAGGTACAACCACCAGGTATTATGGCTGACACAACATTGTTTCGCCTCAGAACCTTTTTGACACTTTCAGTGAGGTGTCCCCGGAAACTGTCCATTACTAAGAGAGATCTTTCTTTTTTTGTGTGAGGCACTAAAATGTCTTTAACCCACTGTTGCATCAGTTCCTCATCCATCCAGCCCTTTTGTTGAACACACACAATCCAATCACTGGGGATATTCAACTTTAATTGTCTCTTCCCTTTAAAAATTACCATGGGGGGTAAAACTTTACCGGCACTACTGACTGCCAACACCAGCGTTAAATGTCTTTTTTCTGCACCTGTTGTTCTTATGCGCACTGATTTCGTCCCCAGTCTGTCAATTGTTTTATTTGGTAATAAATCAAAATAAACAGGAGTCTCATCCATGTTAACGATGTAATCGTCTTCGAATTCATCCTCCCGTCTCTTATCTTTGATGTATTTCAGGAAACTTACAGTTTTCTCTTCTAAGTCTCGGGGCAATCTTTGTGCAAGTGATGTCTTAGCTCTTAATGTTAGTTCGTGTCGTTGCATAAATTTCACTGCCCACCCGAAACTGGCCTTGAATTCTGTGCATGTTTCAGCATTGTCTTTTCTTACAATTTCTCTTGCATAGATACATAGCGACTCTACCGAGACTGGTAGCTGGAGATCTCGTTGAATGAGTACCCACTCGGCAATTTTCTCGTCTATTTCCGAACCATATGTGACAGGCCTTCCACTCCTTGAAAGCTTTCCAGTTTTGCTCCTTTTTTCATCCTCTTTGAAATTAATTTTTGCCCAACGACCAATTGATGACTTCGGAATTTTCAATTTTATGGCAGCTTGTCTTGTACCCAGGAGTTTAGCAAGTTCCACTGCATTCTTTTTCTCTTTCACCGTGAATGTTTTATATTGTCCCCGGATGTTACCTAGATCTCGCTCTGTTTCGGTACAAGGTTGACATTCTGTTGTGTCTTCTATCTCAGAAGCTATTTTCTTTTTTGCAACTGTGGTAGGTTCATCGACTTCTTCTATTTTTCTTTTGAGTGGCCTTCCAACTGGTCTTTTAATTACTGGCTTTGCCGGTGCCAACTCTACAGTGGGTCTTGCTTCAGCTGCTGTTTTGTATCTGACTATGAATTTGTCCATGATGAAAACGTTAATGACAGTCGACTGCCAATCCATATTTTTATACACCAAAACGGTGTGTAAAAACAAGCCAACTTTTCTTTTGATGTCTTTTTTCATTGAGGTTCAAACCGCCATTTGATTGTTTGTATGTGTGTGTTTATAATGATCGACTTTTGTTTCTTAATACTCCTAACAAAACACGCACTTTGATGAGTTACCGACTTTTTGTAAATGTGTCACCGGGTAATTGCTGTTCAGGGAACTGATGTTCAGTACACTGTGACAGATTTTTAATCAACCGTAATGTTTGTTTTGGAGAGTGTTGTCGACACGTGTTGATACTGACGGCACTTCTGAAAAATGTTGTCATGTTTGCTTTACTTTACCAGTAGTTTGCAGAATTAGCCAACTAATTAATTAACAGTGAAAAGATCTTTCTTTTCATAAGAGATTACCCACACTTATGTGACGGATGGTAATTAAATCTCCCTCTTAATACTCGAAAATACCCACTGGTAAGTGACTACATTTTTATCTAATTTGAGTGCACGGGCTCTGTTTTTTATCGATTTTTTTATTTACGCTGTGAAAATTGACCCTTATTTTTTCTATTTTCGAAATATTGGGACATTTGAAAATTTAATTATTTTTAACTGGCCCAATATTTAGCGTAAATACGGGTAGGTTATAGAGTAAACTCCTGTTAATTGAATAAAAAATCTTGTCGAGAAATTACCCTGACACTCTCCAGGTTTCCTTTGTTTAGAGACCAATTTGGCCTCAGTACATCCAAAAAAGGCATTTAATCTATTAAATAGGGCTCTGTCAAACAAGATATAATACAATAAATACTGAGTTTACCTCAAGAATTCAGGAAAGTGACAAAATTCCTGTTAATTGAATACTCCGGTTAATTGAATAATGGCTATTCAATTAACAGGGTTCCACTGTATCTGCACTCTAGTACTCAACCAGATAACTGGTTGAGGGCTAAATTATTTTTTCAAGGTAATTTGTAACATGGGTATACAGCAGCCATGACAAGATTTGATAAAAGATATCTTGAAAATACTCAGTGGGTTAAGAGTTAACTGGTTGAGGGCTGCACTATTATTGGTGGTCTGAATTTGTTCATCAAAATTTGTTTTATTACAAGTTATTGAAGAATGCTCACAGGCACTCTTCAATTTATTTATTTACTGGTGTTTAAGGTCACATATTTCTGCACAATGGCTAATCGTGACCACAACAGTTTTATGGGTGGAGGAAGCTGGAGTACCAGGAGAGAACCACCGAGCAACCGTGAGCAACTGTCAGCTCCCCAACTCCACACAAGCAGGGTTAGCACCATCAATGTGTAGTACACCTTAGTATGCAACATGGGCAATGGGGGTGAAGTGTCTGGCACTCTTCAATAATTTGTGATAAAACAAATTTATATAAACAAAATATTATTTGCGTTTCATTGGATACGAAACATGAGTAAGGAAAAGTTTGTTTTTGCTCTGGTACTGTCATTTTTGTAAGCCCTGATAGTAGCTTCTTGCACTCAACCAGTAAATAACCATGTGAAGTATGGAAAAAAAGAACTTGTAAAGAATAACAACAAAAATTTTTCCCTTCAAGATATGAACATTTTTAGTATTTTTGCAAATACATTTACATGTAGAGTTGGGTAACATTGAAATTTCAGGTAAGGTATACATATAGGTATATTTGCTGGCTTTTAAATTCCATGCTGAAATTTTAACAATAACCAATGTTCCCAAATTACAGACAAGTTCTTAAGTTAGCGCATGACAGATTGTTCCATTTCTCTTTTTAAGAATTTTGTCCAAATTCAAACAAAGTGATTTAACCCTTTACCTAACGTAATGGCCAAAACCGGCCAGCGCTATTCTCAACTTAGATGTGAGTCTTCCATGGAAGACGTGTGTCACCTGCACTATATTTTAATATTTCAGACAGAATTTTAAGTGGAAAAGGGGCATAACTCTGTAAAAAATACAGCGGATCAAAAAATAAAATAGGAGGTGCACAATGCTATTATGTGATAAAGAATCACTGAAAGTTTCATCAAAATCCATTCAAAAGTTAAAGAGAAGTGGCGGATAAGAGAAAGTGTGACGCGGACGACGACGCAGACGACGCAAGATGACAAAAGTAATCCCTATATGTCGCTCCCCACTTCGTGGGGCAGCGACACAAAAATCGCCAATTAATTTTCATCATTTTTTTCATTTTTTGTCTCAAAAACAGGTTATGACCACTCGTTGGAACGAGCTCGTCGAGCTCGTTCCAATGAGGGGTCATAACCTATGTTTTTGAGACAAAAAATGAAAAAAATTAGTTATTCAAGAATTCTTTTTGCAAGTGTCGTCTGCTTTTCAGGTTAGGTAAAGGGTTAACCCTTAACCTCAGGGCTTAAAATTCATGCGAGAATCAGAATCGATTCGCACAAATGATTCTCGCAAGAAATATAGTGAGAATCAACTTTGATTCTTGCAAAACGTTCATTTGATTCTCGTCATAGATTCTTAAAGTGTCCTTTAAGGACTAAAGAATTTTACTTATTTTTTTCTCTGTCATATAGCAAAGTTTTGGCTGCCTATAGTGGTATGTATTGGGTTTGTTTTTTACTAGGGATTATAAAGAAGTCGCACTTACAAGGACAAGAGTATCACAGACCTCTCAAGTTCTAAATTAAGAAATGAATGAAAGTGTCAATGACACTGTAGCTTAACTTGACTGTTTGTAGTGTTTGATGAAAAGGATAATGTTCAATGTTTATGAAAGGATTATGAAATAAGACAAGAATTATGATAATTGAGAATATGTTAAGTTCTTTACCCTACATGTTATGTTTTCATTAAGAATAATTTGAGGTGAATGTACTAAAGAATTGAAGCCTGGGTTGATGTGACCCTAACACTTGGAACTAGCTCCCAAGGGTTAAATATGTAGAAATAAGATCTGTTTTTAACTATGGAATATATATTTAAAAAATATATAGATATGAGATCTGTTTTTAAACATGGAATAAGTATGGTTTGAGATGAGAGGGGTATACCCCTAACAGTACTTTCAAATTCTAAATTAGTTAAGACCTGGAAACTGATTCTGGCAGCAGGCAGAAGTTTGTGAGAATCAAAACCGATTCTTGCAAATGGGGACAGATTGTAAATCCTGCAGAAAGAATCCTGGTGTGAATGAGTACAACTCAATCTTGCAACCTATTTGAAACCAACCACAACCTGTATTTTTAACAAAAATTCCCATGACTGTGAAGCAAAAACTGTTCCTTTTTTATTCCTCTTTTCTTTGAGGAAAACAATTGCTAATTTAACAACTTACAAATTGCACAGGATATTAAACTAAATTACTTTAATTATTGTTTTTTCTCCTGTTGGACCATGCCACCAGTCTGCCTCTGCTATTAAAATAGGGTTTCCGCAACTGGAATTGTAAGTAACTCATCTGACCAGGGGTTTTATTTCCAAATGCAACCCCATCAAACAGCAGGCCTACATGGGGAAAATGAGTGTTACATTGTAAAACCATGGGAGTATTAGGCCTTTGGAATATCAGACCTTTGGAAAATTATTGCGCCTTTAGACTATTGAGCCATTCGAAACATTAGGCCTTAACAGAGCCGTTGGATTATTGAGCCTCCAGAGTATAGGTCCTTTGGAGTTGCAGACCTTTGGGGTAGCGGTAAATCAGGATATCGGGGAATTGGGGTACTCTGGGGTTCTAAGAATTCAGGGTATTGGGCTTTCGGACTATTCAGCCTTGGACCTTCGGAATATCAGATCTTTGTACTATTGGACCCTCAGAATATTGGCACCTCAGAGTATTGGGCCTTTGGAATATAGGGACGCACCCATCATAATCTGATGGGATCAGCTCACAAGCAATCAAAGAGACCCTTCTTCAACTCTCTTTGAAGAGTGTTCCTCCACAACTCACTCCAATCAGCAGACATTTCTTACCCTTCTCACCCTCCCAAATGTTCAGCTGATCCAACGTCTAATGAGTAATGACTGAAAACATATGCGGGAACCGACCAGTAAATTCTCTCCCAAGATGAAAAATTCTCTGACTTCAGCTGTACAAAGAGGGCCAAAGGCAACTAACATTCAAGCTTCTGGCTTGCAATAAGTGTGTCGTGGTTGAGACCCCGACGTGGTCTGCTGAAGCCTTACAAATTGAAAGTTTTAACAAGTGAGATTGCCGCAGCAGCCAATCCATTGCTCGACGCCAAGATGCCACTCACAGTAAAGAAGTAAGCTATTATTGCACTGCAAATGCTCAGGGAGGCCTCACAGGGCAGTTTTACCCCAGATAGGATTTCCTGAGTAACCCCAGCGCACTCCCCTGGACAGGTCCAGATGCACCAGCATCCTAAAAAGTTTGGTTCCCTGCCCATCAAGCAAACCTCATGTATCTGCGGAAGTGTTTGAACTACAGTAAGAGGTGGAAAATGGAACACCATAGGCTGTGCCTGCAGGGCAGATCGAGCAGGTGCTGATGGCAGAAAAGCCTGCCCACCAGGATGTGCGAGATCAGCTTTTTGACAAGCAGCAGCCTCTCAACAAGAGGTGCAGAGGTAACTGCACACCACTTGCACAGTAAGTTGCCAGGTCAAGTTCCACAACCAACTTATGGCAAAGTTTCTTCTGCTTGCTTTTCTGTGTCACAGAGTTTTTACCCATACATTCTTGACAGAGGCCTCTCACTGAATGCAATCCAACCCCATTTGTTGACCTGGGTCGGATACAACGGTGGCCCTTCCGACTAAGGTAATGCCCACAGTGTTCATTCACATGGCTCTTTTCATATGGGCCAATGGGCCAAGCACAAGCCAAGCACACTTTTTTCTACACACATACTTCACTCCACATATGTAACTAAATGCCAGAAGTGCCCAGGTCGGAGATGACAACGGCAACGGCTCCTGGAACATCGGTTCAACCGATTGTTTCCAAGCATTTTGAGATGATTCATAAACCGCACTTTATTATCTTCCGCAATTGTTCAATTGTTAATGTAAAATGGTGTCAATGATACCATTCAATAAAGTTGAAAAGCCATCACAATGTGTATTCTTATTCTCTCTAGATGCCCCTTTATGGGATATACAAGTTCAACGACATGTAGAGCTCACAACTGAGTCAATCGTCAGTTCTTGACAGAAAAGTGAAGGTTGCACTCCATTGACTCAGGTCGCAGTGAAAATTACCAGTTGCATGCACTCTGAGAGCCACGTTTACCACCCAAGTGTGAGCGACTGGTAGTTTTACTGGACCTGAGTCAACGTTTAACATTGTGAATATGTTCAATTTAATGTAGTTCTTTCAAGTCTCGACTTATCTAGTAGTGAATGGACTGTAAACACAGTAAAATCTTTTCAATTGAATGTAGTTCTTTGCGAGCATCAACTTGTCAAGTAGTGCACAGTACAGTGGAGCCCACTTAATTGTATATCTCTTAATTGTATATCCCTGTTAATTGAATATAATTTTCAAACACAAAACCATTTACCATACCTACAGTACAAATTTGATCTGTTAATTGCATATGAGTTGTAGAGTAAACTCCTGTTAATTGTATATAAATTTTTGTAATATGTCGAAAAAATTACTGTGATACGCACCAAATTCCCCTTATTTATCAACCTGTTTGGCCTCACTACATCCAATTCAGGCATTTATTCTATTATATCTTGTTTGACAGAGCTCATAGAATAAATGCTCAGTTTACCTCCAGAACACAGGAAACTGACCAAATCCCTGTTAATTGTATACTCCTGTTAATTGAATAATTTTCACTGGCAAAATGGATATTCAATTAACAGGATTCTACAGTATTACAGTTGGAATTGGCATCGGAATTGGCCGATTGTGAGCTCAAATAACAAGTACCGGTAATCAAATAACAAGTAATCGGTCAGCGGTCATTTATGGTAATCGGTTGAACACTAGAAGGAAGAAATCAATTTCCATTGTACATTTTTCAGCACTTAGCATGTTCCTGTTCTTATCATATCCCATCCCAAATTAAGCTGCTGCAAAAAAGCTGCCCACAATGTAGTTATATAAAACTAGACATATAACTGCATCACTTGGCCAAAACAAATCGTAGCTGGATGCTTCTTGGCACTTTTTTTGTAATTTTCGGGGTTTGGCAACCTGACTACTAATTTGTAAACGATGTGAGCAGGTGTGGCCGATCCATTAGGTAAAGGGTTAATATTTACAAGACTGGTGATTATGCCCCACAAAGTAGATCTTCTGTTTCTCAGACCATTTTTTTGTAAAACTGCATTTGGTCAGGTGGTTTTATATTTTATTTTTGTAATTATTTCTTCCTCAAAAGTTCACGTTCTTGGTTTATTATCTGTTTAGGCCTCATAATCTGCAGAATAGCATGGGTTGCTGTATATTTCATCCCTTGAGTGCAAGAAGGCTTTGCAATGCAAAAACATTGCAAAGCCTTGTTGCACTCAAGTTAATAATTTTATTAACTTGGGTAAAATATCAGACATAAATCATTTAATTTTTATATTTTTAAGTTTGCATTGGTTATAAAAAGAGAGCATGCAACAAGGAGCAAGCGGGAGGACCTGAGAAACAGATTTTAACCTTTTTAGGTCTTAGTACAAAAAGTCACTAAAAAGTGTGAGAGGGCCTTTATTGATAGTAATGCCGTGTGATATTGCCTAACCGGTTTCGCTCTGTTTCGAGCTTCATCAGAGGCTGGTGAATTCGCTGGGTCCTGTCCTCCTATATATATGTATATTGCCTATGCAGGTAGAAATAGCGGGTAGGCAGTGCAGGCAGTGTTGCCTTAATTGTGATGTCACAATAATATCTCGGCAGAAGTTTTCTATGGATATGTTTTGTTTGTAGAGTTCACTCCCTTTGATAGCATTTTATTTTCCATTGTAAGTATCGCCGAGAAAATGATGGAGGTAGTATGCCAGGGTGGACTGGGTTGAAGTCCACAGAGAATTGAAATTTATATCATTAGAGAATTGCTAACACGATAACAGACATATATGGAAGATATGGAATGAGTGTTTTTCTCATATAATATTTATGAAACGAGTCTAAGAATTTTCCGTTTTGGCGAGCCCAAACGGTAAATTCGGACGAGTTTTATAAATATTATATGAGAAAAACACTCATTTCATATTCTATTTATCATATGACACACACACGCACAAATTAGCCACTTAGTATGACTTTTCAATCCATCACCTAACTTGAGTTGCATACGGTACTTGGAAAAAAACTCCCTCATATAACTAAAAATTTTTATTTGTTGCTTCCAAAACATAGGTTATGACCCCTCATTGGAACGAGCTCATCGAGCTCGTTCCAATGAGGGGTCATAACCTATGTTTTGGAAGCAAAAAGTGAAAATATAAAAAAAAATGAATGGCGTTTTTCTTGTAGGTAAAAGATTAATACAATATAACCCACCCTAAATAGGACAGATAACGCAAATTCTCCCTACTGAAATTATGCAAATGTCACCCAGTTGTATTTTGTTTAGCCAATCAAACTGCCCAGTTTTGAAATTGACCAATGAAAGCTCCCAACTCTAATTATGCAAATTATAAAAATGTGGCCCAGTTTTATTTTGTTCAGCCAATCAAATTGTCTAGTTTTGAAATTGACCAATGAAATTGACTTAAGGCTTTATTTATCACTGATTAATATGAAAACAAAATATCAAATGTTTTAAAGTGAACAAAACGGACGAGTCATGTAATAAATTGTTGTATGCCATTGTGTAGACCATTGAAAATTAAAAGATGAATAAGAGCTTACTGTTTGTAGTCTTTATTGTACAGGTTTAACAGTGTGTGTGTGTGTGTGTGGGGGGGGGGGGGTTTACATGCAGTCCCGGTATAGGGCATTTGCTGTGAATCTCAGTACTTTAGCGGTATTATACAGGCTTTTAATGTTGAAACACAGTTTGGTGGTGCATTACCACTATCAACTGAGAGAGGGGGGATGTGGGGTGCACGAATATCTGTGTTGATGATGAGTGCTGGGCATTCAGAAGTGGTATAATTGTCTATGACTCTTCCATCTGAATTCGTTGACGTTCCTGCAATGGGCGGTTCTCTGTAGCTTGTGCCTGTATTGCTGTCTGTTTCATATGTTCCAGGTGGTGATGCTGGGCCAGTTTCCATCGTACCCAACTCTTGCAAAGCCAGTATGAAGGATGTCAGTGGTTGTTTCTCTGGCTGGTTCCTGTGTTGCGTGGTGATAGCAGCGTTGGTATAGCTGTCTCCATTTCTCTCATTACTTCTTCTATGTTATAAGTTTCTTGTGTGGATGTGGGTGGGATCATGGCTAGAAGTATACCCTGTTCCACGTGTCGCCGGTTTTTCAAGTGTCTATCATAATACTCTTTGCGTTTGAAGGCTTTGTTGCATGTGTTGCAAGTATAAAAGCCTGTTCTGAAGTGTATGGCTCACACATGCTGGCGTAGCCCTTCTTTTGTTGAATAGGTAAGCTTGCAGACTTGGCATCTGTGAATCATGGTCAATGGTATTTTTGTAATGGATTCTCTCTCGATAAGAATCGATATTATGTTGTGTTGATTGTGACGCAACGGCGTCTAAATTTTGCGTCTTCCCAATTGGATATGTGGCGGTATTGAATGAACAGAAAGTGCAGAGAAGTATAACAACAATAACAAGAGGGATGTTACATACCAACGCTCACCTACATTCGCGTTTGATAATGTCGTTCCAATGTAACATGCCTAATATTTAGTTAATATAAATCATTAACTAGGCATCAAATGATTAATGTGGTTTATGTGATGTCTTTGGAAAGTCTATATTTCTGCATTTATTATATATCAATTCAACATAGAATCATTGGATATAAAAGCATTTTTTTCTTTTAGAAATATTTATGATTAAGAATATGAATCATGAGGCCAGATATTAAATCATAAATAAGAATTAGGAAAGGCTTTCATAAATTTATTTTTTACAAAATAAAAATACATCAGATCAAAAAAAAATAAAATAGGAGGTGCAAAATGGCATTATGTAATGAAGAATCACTGAAATTGTAATTGAAGTACATTCATTGGTTAAAGAGGAGTTGCGGAAAAACATTCGTTCAAGAAAGTGACTATAAGTCCCAACAAAAATACATCACATCAACAACTAAAATAAGCCTTAATGTTACTAGTAACAAGTATGAGAAAGTATTAAATAAAAAAAAAAAGTTGAAAATTTTTTTTTTAAAGACAGTGAATATAAGTCCCCAAAATCCCCCTCAAATTCCTCAAATATGCATGTAATGAGGGCACAACGTTACCGCAATGTAGTTCAGTAACCCATGTGTACAATATCAATTGTCTGGAAAGACACATAGAAACAGAACTCACCTTAACACAAACTTTTAGAACTTAAAATTGAGTAAGTCAGAGAAAAACGTGAACATTGTGACTGAAAAAAAGAGAAGAAATCAGTTAAATTTCTGCATACTGTAGGGTTAATACCTAAACTAGTTATTGAAATGAGAAAATAAATAGTAATGAGAGGTGAAGGCACCACAATTTGCACAAAAGCTGACTTTAACGCAAATTCTTACAACACCTAAACGCTAATTCTTACAAGTTTTGGCAGAAAATCAGCCTCACATTCCTCAAATATGCATGTAATGAGGGTTAAATATTACTGCAATGGAGTTCAGTAACCCAAGTGTAGAATATTAATCGACTGGAAAGACACATAGAAACACAACTCACCTAAACACAAACTTTACAAAGTTTTACAACTTAAAATTTACTAAGTCTGAGAAAAACATGAAAATTTTGACTGAAAAAAAAGAAAATTTCCATTAAATTTCTGCATACAGTAGGGTTAATACCTACACTTGTTATTGAAATATGAAAATCAACAGTAATGGGAAGTTAAAGCAGCACAATCTGCACAAAAGCTGACTTGAACGAAATTCTTATAACATCTAAACGCAAATTCTTACAAGTTTTGGCAGAAAATTTTAGGTGAAATTTGGAAAAAAAGTCATATTATCAGGGTTGAATACTGTTCTGATAGTTCCCTACAACCTACATATGCAATATCAAAGGCCTGAGCCCACTGATCTTTGAGAAATTAACCTTAACATTAAATCTTACAATATTGGACACGCCGGACGCCGGTATAAGAGTCTTAAGTGTGTTTATCCATTGGATCTCAGATTTACATCTTTGATTGACAGTATTGGGTGCGTCCGGATCAGAGTTCAGTACCTGTATCATGCAGAAGCCCACGTTGCTGTGTGTGATCATCTTGATCAAAATGGAAGGAGATTAGTGTTTCTCATTTGTGCTGTATATCAGGGTACCTATTTTGTTGAAGTAAAAGTGATCAAGGTTGGAAGAAGTTTTTTGAAGGTTAACACAACTAACTTTGCTAAACTGTAACAAATGCTGTGATACCCAGGCATGCCGAAGTACAGTTAAAACTAGAAGTCCTGTCACGAATAGTGCGCTTATCTAGGCTTAATTGCACGTTGGAATTGCGCACAATTGCCATATCGAATGGCATCCAAAGCACGGCAGGTTCTCCTGGTTACTCATATCAAATACATGCAATGTTTCTGCCAATGGACCTCCGGGTTACCCGGAGGTCCATTGGCTGAAACATTGCTTGTGCACAGGCCATATGTACAGAATTTGAAAGCTTAACTTGGGCCATAACGCGTACATTAACGTGCATATCAACGTGCTATTTGTGTGCATTTCATGACAGGACTTCTAGTTTTAACTGTACCATCGGTACCAACATAATCG
Organism: Pictodentalium vernedei; assembly: GCA_031216915.1. Taxonomy (NCBI): domain Eukaryota; kingdom Metazoa; phylum Mollusca; class Scaphopoda; order Dentaliida; family Dentaliidae; genus Pictodentalium; species Pictodentalium vernedei. The sequence continues at coordinate 33,663,434 of CM062288.1, read as the reverse complement.
GTACCAGGATGGGGCAGAGTCTGTCCCACCATAACTGGTACCGGTACCGAGACAAATCAACAATTGGGTGACATATCACAATCTGATGGGAGAAATTCTCATTTACACCACCCCAGTCCCCTAGATCGCAAAGACAAACATAACATTGTACCAATTATTCTGTGGCAACATCAAAGTAATCATAAAGTACGAATATCATGCTTTATGAATACTTTGATGTCTCCACTGAATAATTTCTTTGAAACAGCCAATGACGGCGCTGTCATTGTCTTTGATGGCACGTCTCAAAAGTCAAAATGGTTGGCCTTATCGAGGTTGTGGTGCAGACAGATCATGCACTTTTAAAGTGTTTTGATATGTTCATTTACAAATACAGGTAAAACTAGAAGTCCTGTCATGAATAGTGCACTTATCTAGGCTTAATTGCGCGTTGGAATTGCGCGCAGTTGCCTTATCGAATGGCATCCAATGCACAGCAGGTTCTCTTGGTTACTCATAGCAAACACATGCAATGTTTCTGCCAATGGACCTCCGGGTTACCCGGAGGTCCATTGGCTGAAACATTGCTTGTGCACAGGAAATATGTACAGAATTTCATAGCTTTACTTGGGCCTTAACGCGTACATTAACGCGCATATCAACGTGCTATTTGTGAGCATTTCATGACAGGACTTCTAGTTTTAACTGTAAGCCTGTTTACCCTCGTTCAATTAGGTATTGCCCTATAAAATAATTTTGTCCCGGTACCGGTGGGACATAAGTGTCAGTACTGGTACTGGTTGGAGCATGAGGGAACCATTGGTACAGGTACCAGTTGACATGCCTGGTGATACCACATTATAGAAGACTAACATGCCATGAATCTTGAGGTCGTTCAGTACTATCCCATGACTCCTCAAATGTTGTGATACCACATTATAGAAGACTAACATACCTTGAATCTTGAGGTCGTTCAGTACTGTCCCATGATTCCTCAAATGCTTGTGATTCTTCTTCTTTTTCCTTAAGAGCTGCATCCTTTGTTGAAAATACGTTACTGCCTTTTAGAAATAATTCATCTTCTTGACACCTCTCATCAGGGGTCTTGTGGCTTCTGTTAGGGATCAAAGATGTCTATAAATACAAGCAAGAAAATCACTGAAATCTAAACCACTAACAATTTTTTTGAAAAATGATAAATTTTAAGTAATTTGTATATTTTTTATACTTACCAATGGCCCAGACTAGCTAGCTGGTGCTAACTCAAATTTAATCCAGGGCCAAACACAAATTTTGCCTCCAATCCCCCAAATTTGCATGCAAAACCGAAAAAGTCAAGTCCTATCTGGTCCTCTATACTTTTGAGTTTTGAGATATGCGCATGCGCAGTATCCAGGAAGGTACCTAAATTGGCGCCAACCATCATTCTTTCTACAGATTGCCTGTTAAATATTAAAAACAGCGGGGAGGTATGACTGCCCACTCATGGGAGGGCCATACTCGTCTGAGCCATTGGTAAGTATAATGAAAGTGTCAATGACACTGTAGCTCAACTTGTCAAGACAAAGACATGTACATGTATAGTATGTGACACAGCAATGACAAACATCTAGGTAATGACCTGATAACAAAGGTACATATAAAGTATTGTAACGGTCTGTACATAAATACTGACCGTTGCCTGTAACAAATGTATAGGTAAAGTATTGTAAAGGTGGGTGACAGTCAGATGCTAAACTAGAAAAGAAATCTTTGAGTCCCAGAGTGGGTCTGACTGAACCCTAAAATATTTGTTCTCATAGCACAGTGATAACAAAGGCACCCCAAAACACACTCATTCCTGTCCCAAGGTGAAAACAAAGGTACCCAAGAAGTTTCGTGAAGATCAGTTCACAAATATGAGCTGTGTAGAAGTTGTGACAAAAAACTGATTGGACCTAATTTCGGAACAAAATGGCCACTGGCAGCCATCTTGAATTTTGGACCGCACTCAGAAACACTCGTTCTCATCCCAAGGTGATAACAAAGGTACCCAGGAAGTTTTGTGAAGATCGGTTCATAAATACAGCCTCTAGCCCGAGCCGTATTGACATGTGCACTTACAGTGTATAAGTAGCACTAAATAAATCAAAGTTCATCTAATTTGCATAATTTCTGCACGAGAAAAAAACCCGTACTATATGTGATGTATTCCATGTTACTAAACATTCATACAAAACTTTATTCAAATCAGAACTTTCATACAGAAGTTCTGTACAAAAGACTGATTGCACTAATTTTGGTACAAAATGGCTGCTGGTGGCCATCTTGAATTTTGGACCACACCCAAAAACACTCGTTTTCATCCCACGGTGATAACAAAGATACCCAAGAAGTTTCATAAAGATCGGTTCATAAATACGGACTCTAGCCTGAGCCGTATAGAAGTTCTGTACAAAAAACTGATTAGACCTAATTTCGGTACAAAATGACCACTGGCAGCCATCTTGAATTTTGGACCGCACCCAGAAACACTCGTTCTCGTCCCAAGGTGATAACAAAGGTACCCAAGACTTTTCGTGAAGATCGGTTCATAAATACAGACTCTAGCCCGAGCCGTATTGACATGTGTACTTACTGTGTGTAAGTAGCACTGAAAAAATCAAAGTTCATCTAATTTGCATAATTTCTGCACGAGAAAAAAAACTGTATTATATGTGATGTATCCCATGGTACTAAACATTCACACAACAAATTATTCAAATCAGCACTTTCATATGGAAGTTCTGTGCAAAAATCTGATTGCACCAAATTTTGTACAAAATGGCTGCCATCGGCCATCTTGAATTTCGGACCGGACCCCAAAACACTCGTTCTCGTCCCACGGTGATAACAAAGGTTCCCAAGGAGTTTCGTAAAGATCAGTTAATAAATACGGCCTCTAGTCCGAGCCGTATTGGCATTTGCACTTACAGTGCTGAAAGTAACACCAAAAAACATCAAAGTTAGTCTAATTTGCATAATTTACGCACGAGAAAAAAACCCGTATTATATGTGATGTATCCCATGGTACTAAACATTCATACAAAAAATTATTCAAATCAGAGCTTTCATATGGAAGTTCTGTACAAAAAACAGATTTCTGCATCGTTGGTACAAAATGGTGGCTGGCAGCCATCTTGAATTTCGGACTGCACCCAAAAACACTCGTTCTCGTCCCACGGTCATAACAAAGATACCCAAGAAGTTTCGTAAAGATCGGTTCATAAATACGGCCTCTAGCCCGATCCGTATCCAATTGTTGACAGACAGATGGACAGACGGACAGACAGACAGATGGCCAGACGGATGTTGGACGACGGACCATGGCATAAGCTCAAATTTGGCTTCGCCAAAGTTGAGCTAAAAAAATATACAAATTACTTAAAATTGATCATATTTTTATACAACAACCAATGGCCCAAACTAGCTGAGGGCCTAGGACTTAAAGGAAAATCAAATCTCTCAATTACTTCAGTAAAGAATAGCTCCTACAGGAGAATAGGAGAAGATAGGAATTATATATGTCTTTTTCTTTTACGAGAAAAGAGAATGACATAACACCAACAATGTAATTGAGTATTACATCTAATATATAAATGCGAATGTCTGTATCTATCTCTCTATCTTTGTTCCGGGTGAACTCCTCCGTTTCTCTACCGAACGATCTCAAATTTTGTACATGGGGGTAATTCTTCCCTGCGAGTAACATGAGATGGGTGCCGTGCCCATGCGGGGTGATCTTGACCTAAAAATTGATGACCTTGACCTTTTATTTCGAAAACTGCTGGGCCGATCAGGCAAAGATTTCATATGTGCGGGTATACTGATTGACCCATCGATCATTTTGACTTTATCGGGGTGTCCCTGCGGTGTGACCTTGACCTTCAAACTGGTGACCTTGGTATATTCCTCCATTTCTCAACCAATCTGATATAACCATCTTCTCCAGTGCAATGCCAGGTATTCACCCGCTAGTAATATATAATTCTCCATTTAATGCCTGCATAACCCATTATGCTAATTCGGTGAAGGAAAACCAATATATAAAGATAGTCCAGAAAATGAGACTCTTTATACTCATTTAAAAGTGTCCAAGGATTGTATATTAACACCCGTTTGACACGTGACATATACAAATGCTTCACAGTGTGCTACACTTTAAAAAACATACATAAATGAGACATAGTTATTGCTTCACACCGAGCTACACATTAAAACCATCCCAGCACCTACTTCGGACTACTGACACCGGAGGTCTTCCCTTGCTTTTCACTATAAAGCCAGATGATCATAAGGGAAAAAAACCATCCCCCCCCCCCCCCAGCCTTTCCCCTTGTTCTGAGGTAAATTTCCTCAGAACGAAGAGGGCAGTGGAACAGCGTCAGTGCTGGAACGGACTGCCTAAAGACCTTATAGATGTAACCATTAGAGGACGACATTTTGAGCAACAGAAAGAGGACCCAAAGATCTAAGGTCACCAGAGATGGACTCTAAATTTCTCAGGTAAAACTTGGTAAATGAAGAGGGCTGTGTCCAGTATGCAGCCTTCATGAGATCAGTAATGGCTGTACTGTTGGAATAAGCCCAAGAAGTGGACAGTGCTCTAACCTCATGCGCTGATATCTTATTAACAGAACGTTGATCTGCAGAAAGATTTTCATAGGCAATGCGTATTGCCAACTGAATCTAGCTAGCAACAGCATGAACAGAAATATCCTTTCTGTTAGGAATGAAAGAAAGAAACATTTTCTTCCCTTTCTAATAAAATCTGATCGACTTTGATAAATACACATAGCTCTGACTGGACACAGGAAAGGTCTACGGTTATCGGGGGACGGTAAAGCCTTTATTGACAATAGGCTCCGGACACTTGTCTGGAATCTGATTCTTAGCCAAAAACCCCACTTCCGTAGTGTTATTACCCACACAACGATAGTGAGATACATCAACTGATAAGGCATGAAGTTCACTGACTCTTCTAGCAGATGCAAAGGCTAAGAGAAACGCCATTTTATAGGTCAAGAATTTGAAATCTATGACGTCCAAAGGTTCAAAAGGAGCTTCTTGAGCTTCAACAGAACCCAACCCAAATTCCACTTGGAAATTAATCTGAGGGTTCTAGGTCTATTGGTAGAGAAATTTCTAACTGGCTGGGATAATGATGTATTTGATCCAATAGCCAAGTTATCATGATGAGCGTAAGTATCTGATAACATAGACCTATAGCCCTTAATAGTGATGGGCTGCAGTTTGAGATCGTCAAACAAGTAGACCAGGAAATCGGCAATATTTGGTATGGACGGATCGTATACGTCTATCGACTGATCCTTACACCAATGGAAGAAAACTCTCCACTTCGCTGTGTCCTTCATAATGCTGAAAGCCGGATCTGGCAGTTGCAGCAGAACTCCCTGAGATAACCACTGAAGATCTACCCAAATCTGAACCTTTTGTTTTACAAGGTCCATTAAAACAATACTGGTTTTGAGCAAATGCATCTTCACACTCCAGTTCTGAGTAAAGAATATCTGGAGGGGACATGTGCGCAGACGGCCATTGGAATAAGATCCGCAGCTGCTCCACACAGCCCCATCAGTCGCATGAATTCCCTCGCTGTTAATGCATCTGAGTGTAGACAAAAGTGAGCATAACAAGTGACTAATTTCGCTCTGGGTAACGGCAGACGAACCAGATTGTTGTGAGTCTCGAAGCTCATTCCCAAGTGAGTGAACGACTTAGATAGAGCTAGATCCGACTTTTTCTCGTTTACGATGAAACCGAGAAGTCGGTGCAATAGAAATAGACTCTGAACATCGTTCTAAAGTATAATTCTATTGCTGTATCTCTGCAGAATGTCGTTCAAGTAAGCCGACATTACCGCAGCCGAATGAGCTCAGAAGTATGACATTACCGAGTTCATTATTCGAGTGAATGCCAAGGGAGCCACGTTCAGACCAAAGCACATTTCTCTGAACTGATAAACCTTCCCTTGTACGATGAACCACAGGTAATTTCTGAATGCCGGATGTACCAAGACATGAAAGTAAGCATCCTTTAGATTTATGCTTGCCACAGTCGTTCACTCGACTTGTTTATCCAGCTGAAGTCTATTACCAGTCAGATTGAGCCATCTGGCTTCAGTACGAGGAACAGGTGACTGTAAAAACTCTGAGAATTTCTATTCTCGACGACCTCAATTGCTTCCTTCAATAAGAGAGCCTGTACCTCTGCTAGGAGAGACTCTCATTTGAAAGGATCCGCCAGAAGATTTGCCCAATGCGGACATCTCATTAGTGGGAGTTTCGCTCGGAATGATAGCCATAAGCCATCCGAGACTACACTTCTCACCCACTGATCTTCCATGGCTGCTATCCATAACTTTGTGAAGTTTGATAACCTTCCGCCAACTGGCAAGCAATAGAGGTCTTGACCATCACCTGTAGAACTTGTGAGGCTTACGGAAAAAGAAACTAGATCGTCGCCCCATCGGCTTAAGGGCGCCTGACCGATAATCCTGATCAGACTTTCCCAAGTCGATGTAATGACGACCCCTGGAGTAATTGTATGAGGGTTTCTTGTACCCTTGTGACAAGTTCCCTTTTGATGATTTTGATTTGGAATGTCCTCGCTTACCCCAGCCTGCTGAAGTGGGTTGTTGAGACGCCGACTTCAAGAGCAGAGCACTGGGAGATTTCTTAGTAGCTTGTTTGTATACTAATGAAAGCTTGTCGTCAAAGATAGTATGTCCGGAGACCTGAATGACCTGGAGAGATCTTTTCACCTTGTCATCTATAAGTGATGATGACGCAAGGACAGCATCACATCTAATTAAACTCCAGATTAGCCACTGTCAGGGTGGAGTTATACGTGGCATACATGATTGCCCTGGAAAGAACTCTTAGCAAGGTACACACGTCCTCAAATTCCTTCCCATTGAGATGTTGTGCCATAGCTCTGGTAAGATGATCTGCATAGGACATTGCGTCCAAATTTGCTCTATTCGATGAAATTGTTTCCATTACATCTGAGCGAATGTTGAATGAAGCAGGTAAGGATATGTCTAAATTCCCGGCCTGCTCATCCAAACGCAGAGGGGCTCTCTGCATATCTTCTCCAACCGTAGATGCGCAGATCTCAAGAGTATGGAGGACCAGATAGGACTTTTTTCGTTTTTTTGCATGCAAATTTTGGGGATTGGGGGGCAAAATTTGTGTTTGGACCTGGATTAAATTTGAGTAGCACCAGCTAGCTATCCTGCGCCATTGGATGTTGTATAAAAATATAATTTGTATCAGATGCATATGTATCTATGCCAAACATGAAAGTATCATAGTACTGAAACCTACGCCCCATGACTAGTGTTCAAACGATTTCCAAAAATGGTAGCTGACCGATTACCAGTTATTTGAGCTCATAATCAGCTGATTCTGATGCCGATTTTGATTGTTATACCATGCACTACTAGACAAGTCGAGGCTTGAAAGAACTACAATAAACTGAACATTTTTAAAAGTGTTAAGCTTTGTTGACTGAGGTCGCAGTAAAATTACCAGTTGGGCAAACTTAGGTGGTAAACATGGCTCTTAGAGGCACGTTTACTGCCGAACTGCGTGCGACTGGTAATTTTACTGCAACCTGAATCAATGGAGTGCATCCTTCACTTTTCTGGTGTGAACTGGTGATTGCCACAAGTATGCTCAATTGTAAGCTTTACATGTCGTTTTACTTGTATATCCCGTAAAGTGACGTCTAGAGAGATTAAGAATACACATTGTGGTTGTTTCTCAACTTTATTGAATAGTATCATTGACATAATTTTACATTAACCCTTTACCTAACGAATCGCCCGCATCCGCCCGCGTATTATGCAAATTGTGCAGTTGAAAACATTAAATTTTTCAAAATATTTCAACAAAACCATATCATGTGACCCCTCGCTGGAACGAGCTCGTCGAGCTCGTTCCAACGAGGGGTCACATGATATGGTTTTGTTGAAATTTTTTGAAAAATTTAAAAAAATTATTTTTAAAATAATAAATTTTGATATCGTCTGCGTTGGGTAAAGGGTTAACAATTGAACAATTGCAGAAGATAATAATTAAATGTAGTTAATGAATCAACAGAAGATGCTTGACAACAATAGGTTGAAGCGATGTTCCAGGAGGCATTGCCGTTGTCATCCGACTGCTCAAATCGGCCAATTGTGGTGGCCGGTTCCGATCATCGGTTGAAAACTACCCATGACAGTCATGGCACCCCTAATTTTAACTACAGGAGCTCAATCATATGTCAAATATTAAATTATATGGAGCAGTAGTTTGGGAGGTGATTTTTTTAATTGCTTTGACCATTACCTACAGTAAGATCTGAGAGCCCCATGCCCATGACACCCATATCATCTGAGGAGCATATTCTGAACTAAGACTTAAGTCAGCCTAATCAAGATGTTATATATAGAATATGGAAGCACCAGGATTGGTAGTAGGTGAGAAGTCTATTTTATTACACATCCACTCAACTTTAAACCCTTGTATTTAACAGGATAGCCTCTATGACATAAATGATTCTGTATTCAATGGGTGATGTACAAGCCGGAACTTTTTTCCCAGCACCGTTCATACTACTTCCTTTCCCATCAAGTCATTAGTTACGCTTCGAAAGGTTTCCAACTTTCATTATACAATTATAGACCGTCTGTCGCATAGAGTGAAAATGAAAACGACCAAAGCAAAATAAAGTAGGTTCACAAAAACTTAGATACCCAAAATGAGATAATATTTTTTAAAAACCCAAGCATTTTCAACAAGAACATTAACCCAGTCTGTGGCTGTCTCGTTTTGTGGATCCTGTTATATCTAAATTGGTAAACGTTATTTCGGTAAATCTTTGTACATCTTGATATGCTTCGAACTTCTTTTAAAAATGTTTCTCCCAGCTGTTTTGCAAATCTGTACAAGTCTGTACTTATTTTTTTACTAACAGTAATAGCCACCAAATGGTTAGGTGTGAATAGGCACCAGCCGAAGAGAAACAGCGATACGAATTTCAAAAAACACTGGTTCCAAAAAGGTTGTTTTGATTTTGTAACGATCAGTACAGTTTCAGTCTAAACAAATGGACTCTTCACCTCTGGGTTTAAACATCGGAATTAAAATTTGCTGATTTAAATAAATTTTAATGCATGGGTTGTGTAATAAACACAGAAAGCAATGTGTGTTTGAATCGGTGCATGTTTTACATAACTCATTGGAATGGCATAATCATATTTCGCTTGAGTCGCAAATATGATTATGCCATTCCAACTCGTTATGTAAAACACCCACCGATTCAAACACACATCACGTTCTGTCCATGTATTTTACAATACCCAAAATGCTGAATCTGGGATTCTCACAATACCTCTAAATATCATTGCAAGGTTTAATTTGAATTATTATTTCATCCTCACAAATATGTTATATATGACACATGGAAGCATTTAGACCAGGGGTTGGGAGAAAAGGATCTTTTAATGTTTTTCTATTACATGTACCCAATAGAACTGTAGGTTTTTAAATTTCTTGATTGGTTTCGGTTTTGGTTTTTCAGGTGGAGTAAAACCTCGATTCGGTTCGGTTTTCGGTTTGTTCATGAGGCCAAGTAAAATTCAATAAAACTCATTCTTATGTCCGGAGTCATGACTGAATGGTAGTGAAAATGAGTGAAACTGAATGAATGCCCGAAATAAGCTATAATACATGAAGAATCAGGAAAGCCAATATAATAATTACCTAAATATACAGAACTTTTATTGTACTTGGCCATTTTTCGAGGTCTGACACCTACACGCAACTTGAGGAAAGCTGTAAACACAACTAAACTGAAATGTCGGAAATTCACAGAATGTAGCCTTCCCAGAGTAGTGAGAGTACCCAGACACTGCCATTGGCAGTGTCTGGGTACTCTCACTACTCTGGGATGGCTACATTCTGTGAATTTCTGCAGCATGAGAGTATTCAATAAAAAATGAAAAACCTTAAGATTACGGGATGTTGACGGTTTCGGTTTTAAAAAAAAACTAAAAACCTTGGTTCGGTTTCGGTTAACCTACAGCTCTAGTACCCAAACTATTAAAGTCTGAGGGCCACGTCACTACAAGGATTTGATTAAAATACAAATGTAAACCATCCTTACATAGATGTTATAAGGCCTAAAAGAATTAAAAATCGGCTTCTCAGGCCCTCCCACATGATCCTTTTGGCTACCGCATGCTCTCTTTTTATAATCAATGTAAATGTAAAAAAAAATAAAAATTAAATGGTTTATGTCTGATATTTTACCCAAGTCAAAAAAATGGATAAATTTGTTGCATTGCAAAGCCTTCTTACACTCAAGGGAGGAAATACACCACCAGCCATGCTATTTGGCAGATTATGAGGCCTAAAACATAAACCGAGAACATGAACTTTTGATGACAAAAAAAAAAATTACAGAAATAAAAAAATGCTCATCCATATGCAATTTTACAAATAATGGCATGAGAAACAGAAGATCTACTTTGTGTGGCCTAAACATGGATGATTTCAGAGTAGTGTTAGTAGCTGAATTTTATTTTGGTGGAAATTTTGTGAAGATGTGAATTTATTACACAGCTGTAACTGTATTTGTCACGATCACATGGATTTTAGAGGCATGCAGTAATTTTAACCAGAAAGCTCTAGTGCGATCCGATAAAAAGTTGCACAAGTTCTCTCGTTAGACTGGTTCTTATAGTTTGCAGCGTTCAGTGGAATATAAGAACCAACTATATTTATCTATCGGAATTACCAATTCTCATTACAAAATGTTTGATGCACAACTATGCTAAACTGTGGAAAGTCATGAAAGACACATGATCTCTGCCAAGAAATTGAACAGTGAAACTCAACCTTTGCTTTCGTTATTGAAAACCGAGGAAAACTTAATTAATTTTAGGGCCAGCCACTAGTACAGTTCCTAAAAAACTTTGTTACAATGTTGCCCTCACCGCTGCATGCTTCCGACGAATCGGCACGAGGCCTACTGTGTAACTGTAATCCTATTCGATTCACACTTCGGCAATGCAGCAGCATGTTTGCCAACGCAAACATACTTTGAAGAGCATGTTAAGTTGAAGTAGTTCTCAGGAAGCAAGACTAAATCAATCTTGAAAACTGGTTACCATGAAGGGGAAAAACAGACGGCGACACGCCGACAGCGCCTGGAGATGTTTGACAGCTAGTACATGCAGTTGCTAATTAACTATCACCAATTCCACCCTTACTAGATGACCACTTCCCCCCACCTCCCACCCCGCCCCACTCCAGCTGAATAAAGAAAATCAATTCAGAAGAATGAAAAGCCTGATTTTATAAGAAAAACTCAGTAGTTTAAATTTGTGGAACCAATGTTTTTTTACGTGCTAGTGGGTGTTGGTTCATTTCATTTAATTTTTTTTGTGGGGGCAGGGGGTAGAGCTTTTTTAGGGGGATATAGTATTGCTAAAATATGACTTTCGGGAGTTTGTACTGGGGAAATTAAAAAATGTTACAAGCTACCCACTACTGAAATTCTGAAAAGTCTTGAGTAGGGTAGGAATGTGACCACAAAGATGGAAGGGGGTGGTAAATACATGTGGTCTGATGAATGCAATATATTGTCAATTTTATGAGATGACTTCCATGAAATTCAAAAATAATTATTAGAATATTTAAAACATAGACAATATTTTCCAGACACAGATTGATGTGTATTTTTAAATGACAAATTAAGGATTTTTGCTAGTATTTCTGTTTTATACAAGGATATGATTTTGCTTTAATTCTCAGCAACAAAACTTAAACCGAATGCCACCTATGTGACTTAGCTACATGGGTGTATGAGATGGGGAGGGGGTTGTGGCACTCTCTTCCCCTTCACCAATAAGCAGCTAATTTTGCAGTTTTCATTGAAAGGGACTGGTATTTCCAGAACAGATTGTTCAGAGGGAGGGGGTATTTTTATAATTTTGGCAAATATCAAGGCAGTGGGCAGAGCATTTTCATAGGCAAATTCGAGGCAAGAGCCTGCATTTTGATTTTGAAACAAAAGTTCAGGGCAGATTGATTGGTCAGACCCCATCCCCAAGAAAATGTTCTCCAAAAGCCTATCATTTTAGCCACATTCTATCAGTCCTCTTCAAAACTACTTACTAAATGCAAATTCAGAATTCTAAATTTAAGATTGGCAAGATATTGGAGCAGACACATAAAAAATTATTTTGTTTTGAACCAGATACCAAGAAAAAAATATTGACAGAACCGTTCAGATAACAAACTGATGAAGTATAGTTTTAGTACATGTACAAAATAATGTAAACATTAATCAATCTTTGAAAATATTATCAACCAAAATAAGTTGGAGCTTACTGGTGAGAACATCCCCTCCTCCCCCTCCTCCCCTCCCCACCCCTTATTTCTCTTTCAGCCTCTGACTAAGACTGTTGGATACTCATTTCATGAGCTTTCGAGAAAATGTCGTCAGGTTATAGATGGGGGGGGGGGGGGGGGGGGGCAGGAGGTTGTAAAAAAAGGTGTACAAACTAAATTACTTGTGGAGACAAGACATGACATTTTCTTGCAATTATCATGCAATATATTTCTCCCTTTGTATATCTGTAGTAAATGTGGACAACCTAAAGCTTTTATTTGTAAGTGTAGCCCATTTCAAACAAAGGTTATCAAGACTTGAGGTAAAATAAAAAGAAGGCTAAATTTCAAGTCAAAAACTTTATAATGTTGAAAAATAAAGTGATGCTAACTTACCAACACTGCAGAGTTCACTCGGTGTCAGAATGGAATCTCAAAATGCCTCAGGCTCAGTTACTCTAAATGATCTAATGAATGCCCCGAAAGGTTAATTATTGCACAAAATGTCTTTTCTCGTCCAGTGTGTACTTTTGTTACAGTGCTGAACAGAAAAGACTGATGTCCACATGCGAAAGCCTAGTGCGATAGCTGAGTTCAAACTTCTATTTTAAGTTTCAGTTTAAAAAGCACGAAATTTAAACAGAGCGGCCAGTTCGCACCATATTCAAATTAAAATCCTTGTACATTTTCCATCCTCCAGATATAATGATGCCTGCACACACACTTTTGAAAACACATTTCAGACCTCATAATTTCATGATATGTGGAACGCAATCTTTTGAGTTTTGAGTGTTCTGATCGACATTTTTTTTGCGAATAAAATGAATCAACAGCGATTCTACAGGTGGCAAGGTCAAAGACTTAAGACTGGTTCTCGGACAAAAATGCCCATTTCTCTAAAAAATTCTTTCAGCCGTTCAAATTGTCAACTATTTAATTAAATTAGTGATTAATTACAGTGAATTCTTTTTCATGGTAGGGTTGTAATAAATACAGAACCACACTTATGTTTGAATGGGTTAACGATTACTGAACTTGAGCGTGTGGTGGTGGGATAACCACTCGAGCACTACCGGCTCTCGTGGTATCCCTGCGCCACTCACTCTCGTACAGTAATGATAATGAGTAATCGTTAACCCATTCAAACATAAGTGTGGTTCTGCATATGGAATGCCATTGTTATTATTATTATTCCAAAAAAAGTCATCCTATCAAGTTACATTAAAATCCCTTCATAAATATGGCCTGTAGACTGTGCTAAAGGTTTTCAGGCTTCGGGCCCCTGTAGCCGTCAGTTTCCCAATTGCGTCCAAAGGGGACATTCTCATCTAGACATGAAGTCAACCTACCAAGTTACAATGAAATCCATTAATAAATATGACCTGTAGACTGTGCTAAAGGTTTTTGGGCTTTGGGCTCTGGCAGCCATCATGGTAGAATGATCGCAACCAAAAGGGGACATTCTCATCTGGGCATCATCTGGAGTGATCCTACAAAGTTACAATGAAATCCCTTCATAAATATGGCCTGTAGACTGTGCTCAAGGTTTTTGGGCTTCGGGCACCTGAAGCAGTCACAGTTGACCAATCACGACCAAAAGGGGATGTAATCATCTAGGCATTATATGGAGTCCAACTTACGGGTTACAATGAAGTCCTTCCATAAATATGACCAATAGACTATGCTAAAGGTTTTGGGGTTTTGGGTTCGGGCAGCCATCAAGGCTGAATGATCGCGACCAAAAGGGGACGTTCTCATCTAGACATTATTTAGAGTTATCCTACCAAGGTACAATGAATCCCTTCATAAATATCACCTGTAGACTGTGCTAAAGATTTTCGGGCTTTGGGCCCCTGTAGCCAACACAGTTGCCTAATGGTGTCCAAAAGGGGCTGTTCTCATCTAGACATTACATGAAGTCAACCTACCAAGTTACAATGAAATCCCTTCATAAATATGATCTGAAAACTGTGCTAAAGGTTTTCGGGCTTTAGGCTTGGGCAGCCATCATGGTTGAATGATCGCAACCAAAAGGGGACATTCTCATCTGGATATCATTTGGAGTGATCCTATGAAGTTACAATGAAATTCCTTGATAAATATGACCTGTAGACTGTGCTCAAGATTTTCAGGCTTCAGGCACCTGTAGCCATCACAGTTGACCAACCACGACCAAAAGGGGATGTCATCATCTAGGCATTATATGAAGTCAACCTAACAAGTTACAATGAAATCCTTCCATAAATACGACCTACAGACATGCTCAAGGTTTTTGGGCTCGGGCAACCATCAAGGCTGAATGATCGTGACCAAAAGGGGACATTCTCATCTGGACACCATTTGGAGTCATCCTACCAGGCTACAATGAAATCCCTTCATAATTATGACCTGTAGACTGTTCTAAAGGTTTTTGGGCTTTGGGCACTGAAGCCGTCACAGTTGCCCAATCGTGTCCAAAAGGGGACGTTCTCACCTAGACATTATATGAAGTCAACCTACCAAGTTACAATGAAATCCCTTCATAAATATGACCTGTAGACTGTGCTAAAGGTTTTCGGGCTTTGGGCTCGGGCAGCCAACATGGTTGAATGATCGCAACCAAAGGGGACAATCTCATCTGGGCATCATCTGGAGTGATCCTAAGAAGTTACAATGAAATCCCTTCATAAATATGACCTGTAGACTGTGCTCAAGTTTTTCGGGCTTCGGGCACCTGTAGCCATCACAGATGACCAATCACGACCAAAAGGGGATGTCATCATCTAGGCATTATATGGAGTCAACCTAACAGGTTACAATGAAATCCTTCTATAAATATAACCATTTGCCTATGCTAAAGGTTTTTGGGCTCGGGCACCCATCAAGGCTGAATGATCACAGCCAAAATGGGACGTTCTCATCTAGACATTATTTGGAGTCATCCTACCAAGTTACAATGAAATCCCTTCATCAATACGACCTGTAGACAGTGCTAAAGGTTTTCGAGCTTCAGGCACCTTTAGCTGTCAAAGTTGCCCAATCATGTCCAAAAGGGGAGGTTCTCATCTAGACATTATATGAAGTCAACCTACCAAGTTACAATGAAATCCCTTCATAAATATGACCTGTAGACTGTGCTTAAGGTTTTCGGGCTTTGGGCTCGGGCAGCCATCATGGTTGAATGATCGCAACCAAAGGGGACAATCTCATCTGGGCATCATCTGGAGTGATCCTACGAAGTTACAATGAAATCCCTTCATAAATATGACCTGTAGACTGTGCTCAAGGTTTTTGGGCTTCGGGCACCTGTAGCCATCACAGCTGACCAATCACGACCAAAAGGGGATGTCATCATCGAGGCATTATATGGAGTCAACCTAATAGTTTACAATGAAATCCTTCCATAAAAATGACCTTTTACCTATGCTAAAGGTTTTTGGGCTTGGGCGCCCATCAAGGCTGAATGATCGTGATCAAAATTGGACGTTCTCATCTAGACATTATTTGGAGTCATCCTACCAAGTTACAATGAAATCCCCTCATAAATATGACCTGTGGACTGTGCTAAAGGTTTTCGGGCTTCGGGCACCTTTAGCCGTCATAGTTGCCCAATCATGTCCAAAAGGGGATGTTCTCATCTAGACATTATATGAAGTTAACCTACCAAGTTACAATGAAATCTCTTCATAAATATGACCTGCAGACTGTGCTAAAGGTTTTCAGGCTTCGGGCTCGGGCAGCCATCATGGGTGAATGATCGCAACCATAGGGGACAATCTCATCTGGGCATCATCTGGAGTGATCCTAAGAAGTTACAATGAAATCCCTTCATAATTATGACCTGTAGACTGTGCTCAAGGTTTTCGGGCTTCGGGCACTTGTAGCCATCACAACTGACCAATCACGACCAAAAGGGGATGTCATCATCTAGGCATTATATGGAGTCAACCTAACAGGTTACAATGAAATCCTTCCATAAATATGACCTTTTGCCTATGCTCAAGGTTTTTGGGCTCGGGCACCCATCAAGGCTGAATGATCGTGATCAAAATGGGACGTTCTCATCTAGACATTATTTGGAGTCATCCTACCAAGTTACAATGAAATCCCTTCATAAATATGACCTCTAGACTGTGCTAAAGGTTTTCGGGCTTCGGGCCCCTGTAGCCGTCACAGTTGCCCAATCACGCCCAAAAGGGGACGTTCTCATCTAGATATTATATGAAGTCAACCTACCAAGTTACAATGAAATCCCTTCATAAAAATAACCTGTAGACTGTGCTAAAGGTTTTCAGGCTTCGGGCTCGGGCAGCCATCATGGTTGAATGATCACAACCAAAGGGGACAATCTCATCTGGGCATCATCTGAAGTGATCCTAAGAAGTTACAATGAAATCCCTTCATAAATATGACCTACAGACTGTGCTCAAGGTTTTCGGGCTTTGGGCACCTGTAGCCATCACAGTTGACCAATCTCGACCAAAAGGGGATGTTCTCATCTAGACATTATATGAAGTTAACCTACCCAGTTACAATGAAATCTCTTCATAAATATGACCTGTAGACTGTGCTAAAGGTTTTCAGGCTTCGGGCTCGGGCAGCCATCATGGGTGAATGATCGCAACCATAGGGGAAATCTCATCTGGGCATCATCTGGAGTGATCCTAAGAAGTTACAATGAAATCCCTTCATAATTATGACCTGTAGACTGTGCTCAAGGTTTCCGGGCTTCGGGCACTTGTAGCCATCACAACTGACCAATCACGACCAAAAGGGGATGTCATCATCTAGGCATTATATGGAGTCAACCTAACAGGTTACAATGAAATCCCTTCATAAATACGACCTGTAGACTGTGCTAATGGTTTTCGGGATTTGGGCTCGGGCAGCCATACCAGTTACCCGATCACGACCAAAAGGGGACATTCTCATCTAGACATGACCCCAAACCTGCATATGAAATTTCGAGACGATCAGACAAGAACTGCGGGGTGTAGCCCATGCTAAAGGAAAATGTGAACAGACGTCACAGACTAACAGACTTCCGCACACGTGATGGCAATAGCTTATCTTGCCTATGTCAAGTTAAGCTAAAAATCAAAAAAAATGATTGGGTGTTCTTGTATTTCTTTTTCACAGATGGGGGGGCGCGGTGGCTCAGTAGGTAGAGGTGCAGGCTGCAAACCGAGAGGCCCTCGGTTCGAATCCCACCTGCGGCAACCGCGTTGTGTCCTTGGGCAAGACACTTCATCTCCATTGCTCACGTGGGGGCACGGTGGCGTTGTGTACTAAGGTGTACTGTACGTCGATGGTGCACTTGTCTTCAACCAAAGCTAACCCTGCTTGTGTGGAGTTAGTATGTTGGGGACCTGACAGTTGCTCGCCGTTGCTCGGTGGTTCTCTCTGGGTACTCCGGATTCCTCCACCCGTAAAACTGTCACTGTCATGATTAGCCATTGTGCATAAATATGTGACCTTAAACGACTAGTGAATTCCAAAGTCGACTAGTCAATACCCAATAGTCAAGTCGACTTCGACTAGTCATTGGTGATAACTTGTCTCCTTATAACAGTGTTGGTGTTCCGGTAGAGTGCTGAAGGTCAAAATTTGGCTTCACTTGGGCATTCATATACAGCAACTTACTGGAACATTATTCTGTTAATGTGCTTCTAATTATGCTAAGAGTGAAATTATATAGTCTTATTTAATTTGCCTTGTTGCAATTTATGGGAGAGTGCCTATAGGCACTCTCCCATAAATTGCAACAAGGCAAATTAATAACATATCCTGATAGCCCAAAATAATTCAGCGCTCTACTAGTACCAGTTAAAACACACTACAGTCACTACTATTAGATGGCAATAGATGTATACACTGATTGCCCAATATTGCTGTTCAAACTGTCTGACAGTGGCACAGAAGGGATACTATTTACCTAAAAGCTTGAACTCCTCCGACTTGTCGACTGCACAACTGAGAGTCGACTAGTGGTTTGCCCAGAGTCGACATCGACTAGTCAACTAATCGTTTGAGTACTATCCACGGCAACTGTACTGTATTGTATACATAGCTTAACCTTTAAAGGTCCATTTCAGGCAATCAATCTCAGAGCATGTGCCCTGACCATGCCATCTTCAGAAGGTCCAGCTGACAACAGACAAATCACCAGGGCAGTGATTTATAGTCAAGTCTTGGCTGCCTAACAGGCTGTGAAGACTTGACTAGAAATCACTTCTAAGCAACCGGACATATACAGGTTGTAGTCTAGTGGGAATTCAGGACAATTATCCAGGCCCTTAAGCATATTAAGGGTTAACAAAACTGAAAAGAAATTCAGTCACTTCTTTCATGAAAATGAATACTTCATCTGGTATCAAGCCTCAATGGGGCCTTATATATAGTGAATGCAGATAAATTTGAAAATTCAGACAGTTTCGGTATTCAATGATTGGTTTGTTTTGATTTTTCAGTATCCCCATGATATCGGTATCGGTTCAGTTTTTGGTATATTGCCCATCTATTGTATAGCACTACTGGGAGATAAGCATTCAGGGAATTTTAACCAGAACACCACACATGCACCATCCAGTCATTATTCTCTCTTTATTACTTTCCAAAAGCGTGATTTACTGGGATTTCCGGGTTTGATTATAAACGATAACTTCACAAGTGAATTATGCAATCAACAATTGTGTCATGTATCCGTGCGCGCAAACGAAGACGCTTCGCTTGGGTGTAATGGGGACTTCATTGTTTTTTTTTAACCATTTACCTAACCTGAAAAGCAGATGACACGTGCAAAAAAAATTCTTGAATAACTATTATTTTCATTTTTTGTCTCAAAAACATAGGTTATGACCCCTCATTGGAACGAGCTCGACGAGCTCGTTCCAATGAGGGGTCATAACCTATGTTTTAGAGACAAAAAATGAAAAAATAATGAAAATTAATTTGCGATTTTTGAGAATAGCGCTGGCTGTTTTGGGCCATTATGTTAGGTAAAGGGTTAAATAATATAATTATCGTTAATAATGAAAAGTTATAAACAGAGTAATCGCTTGACTGGACTGGTTGGTTATGTGAAATAATTCATTCGAGGCGAGGGACTATATTGTAAAACACTAGAGCGCATTTGCGCACTCGTGTTTGTACACCAGTCCAGTCAAGTGATTACTCTCTATCTACCTTTGTGATCACAGAACAGTAATCGTGTAATGTATAGCAGAGAAGATTAGTTAATTTTATAGGCTACAGAAATTTATTTGAAATAATTTACCTTTTTTTGTTCTCTACTCAAATATTTCTGTCTACTTGGATGATAGTGAGATTTTGGTAAAGGGTCCACAGCAAACGGATCCCTGTGAATAGAAATAAATCACTGACAATTAAAACAGGTTCAAGGTGTTGTTCTTGAATTTGACAAATCAGAATTGAAATAGAGCAGGCAAAATTCATGCCATTGCAAATTTTCACAAAAGCGATTGGAAGAAGTTTCAGTATAGTCATTCAGGCCTTTAAACTCACCTCAAATAGCAGCATTTAATAGAGCTGTAGGTTTTTAAATTTCTTGTTCGGTTTTGGTTTTTCAGGTGGAGTAACACCTCGGTTCGGTTTGGTTTTCGGTTTGTTCATGAGGCCAAATAAAATTCAATAAAACTTATTCTTATGTCCGGGATCATAACTGAATGGCAGTGAAATTGAATGAAACTCAATGAATGCCCGAAAGAAGCTATAATACATGAAGAATCAGGAAGGCCAATATAATACAGTTGAGGCTGGAGGCCCTGTCACGAAATGCTAGGCTTAATTGCTTAATTGCACTTATCTAGGCTTAATTGCGCATAGCAATTGCACGCAATTGCCATATCAAATGGCATCCAGGGCATGGCAGGTTCTCCTGGTTGCTCATGGCGGACGCGGGCAGTGTTTCGGCCAATGGACCTCTGGGTTACCCGGAGGTCCATTGGCTGAAACATTGCTTGTGCACAGGCGATATGTACATAATTTGATAGCCTTACAATGGTCATGGCGCGTGGATTGACGTGCAGATCAACGTGCTATTTGTGCGCATTTCAGGACAGGATTTCTAGTAACTGTAATTACCTAAATATACAGAACTTTTATTGTGCTTGGCCATTTTTCGAGGTCTGACACCTACACGCAACTTGAGGAAAGCTGCAAACGCAACTAAACTCAAATGTCTGAAATCCAAAGAATGTAGCCTTCCCAGAGTAGTTAGAGTATGCAGTGTCTGGGTACTCTCACTACTCTGGGATGGCTACATTCTGTGAATTTCTGCAGCAAGAGAGTATTTTAATAAAAAACGAAAAACCTTAGATTATGGGATTTTGACGGTTTCGGTTTTTAAAAAAACCCAAGAAACCTTGGTTCGGTTTCGGTTAACCTACAGCTCTAGCATTTAATAGTGTGCCCAAATAATGAAACGGAGCACAAGTTATGCAGTGTTTAAAACTTTTTTCAACAAGTTTCCCCGAACATGTAATGTACTATACGGCCTACAGTACAGCCACCAGTCACTTTCCACCGGTGGGCAGTATTTCCATCCTTGCAATAATATTAGATTGCAAACACTAATTATAGGAATAATCATTAAAAATTTAATTAATGAAGCATCAGGTATTACCCGGCACTTCATTAATTAAAATTTTGCTGATGATTTTTATAACCTAGTAAACGCATATGTGGAAATCACTGCCCACACATGGATTTTGACCAGCCCACGGCAACTGTACTGTACCTGTTCAATCAAACAACACAACAGATAAATTAGATCAAATTTATTTATTTATTGGGGCTTAATGATACTTTTGAGAGCTAGGTCACCTCGTGTCAGACAATACGCTGAAATAACCATAGAGTTCACCAGTGAAAAGCAATCTGAACCAACAGTGTTATATACAATACTGTCGGCACAGAGTGGTTTTCATTGATGAATTCAGTATAAGCATGTGTTTAAAGTCTGCGATTTAATGTATTCATATTTGTGGTATTTTCTATTACAGTGCAGCCACTGTAGACTGGTCGTAATCCACACATGGACAGTGATGTCCACACCGGCATTTACAAGGTAATAAAAATCATTATCCGCAAAATTATAATTACAGTAAAACCTGTCTTGAGAGACCACTGTCTTGAGAGACCACCTGTCTTGAGAGACCACATCTACCAGGCACCGATTGGTTTTACTCTATAATGGACCTGCTATGGGAGACCACCTGTCTTGAGAGACCACCTATCTTAAGAGACCACTGGGACCTGGTACCAACTTGTATTTTTATGCCATAATGGACCTGTCTTGAGAGACCACCCCTTTGAAGACTGAAACCATGACAAAAACTTTTTTCCTGTTCTGGAATTGGAAAATCCATTGTGGTTATACTAACATAATTAAAAGTATTAAAAGCTCTAAATTGGGTTTCAATTGCTAACTCATTAAAGATTGAGATGTTTTTATAAGACCCCTGTGAAAAGATTAGGATTATTGCTGAATAAACAATTTCATACATGTACATACCTGAAATGTGACAGATAGGAATAAAAATAAATTTGTGTTGAAAATCTTTTTGTAACAAATTGAAATGGACTGTTATAAAAATTCTAAAAATAAATTAGTGTTGAAAATCTTCAATGAAGATTTTCAACACTAATTTATTTTTATAATTTTTATAACAGTCCATTTCAATTTGTTACAACAACTTCATAAAAAGAACAACTACAAAGTAATTACAAGAATCCATTCTTCTCCATTTCTGAATTTTGTGGTTGGTTATTCACTAACTTGAGAAAACCTGGAACCTGTTATGAGAGACCACCTGTCTTGAGAGACCACTTTTGTGTGGCCCAAAGTGCGGTCTCTCAAGACAAGTTCTACTGTAATGAAGCATTGGGTTGTTTTTTATGATTATTCCTATAAAATTTAGTGTTTGGAATCTGATACTATTGTGTCCCTGGAAATATTTTTCTACCCTGTGGATAGTGACCAGTTCACAGTGGCCATACAGTAGTAGCAAAAGAGAATTCACATCAGAAATATACAGAATAAGTTGTTCTTGTACAGTTAAAACTAGAAGTCCTGTCACGAACTGCGTGCTTATCTAGGCATGATTGCACGTAGGAATTGCGCGCAATTGCCATATCGAATGGCATCCCTAGCATGATGGGTTCTCTTGGTTACTCATAGCAAACACACGCAATGTTTCAGCCAATGGACCTCCGGATTACCCGGAGGTCCATTGGCTGAAACATTGCTTGTGCACAGGTCATATGGACAGAATTTGATAGCCTTACTATGGTCGTAACGCATAGATTAACGCGCAAATCGATGTGCTATTTGTGCGCATTTCATGACAGGACTTCTAGTTTTAACTGTATCACTCTACTACAGTGCCACAAATGCCACTGTCAATGAACTCAACATTGGCATTCTTTTGCCAACATAAATCATAGTGATTAACCCTTTACCCAACGAATCGGCCAAATCCACCCGCATAATATGCAAATTCAGCAGCAGAAAATAAAATTATTTTTCAAAATATTTCTACAAAACCATACCATGTGACCCCCCTTTGGGACGAGCTGGTCGAGCACATTCCAATGAAGGGGTCACATGATATGGGTTTTTTTTTAAATTTTTCGAAACATTTTAAATAATGATATTTAAAACAATAAATTTTGATATGGTCTGCATTGGGTAAAGGGTTAACCGATGTTGGCAATTGGATCTGACATCAGCCGATTTTAAGCCATCAGTTGACATGCCACGTGTTGTGGGATGACTCAATGAAATGCGGCACCAGTAGAAACAAGTTAACAGCGCAGCATCTTTGATCAAAGACACCGCACTGTTAACTTGTTTCCACTGATGTTGTATTTTTAGTTTAGTACACACACTGACATACTCTTCAGGTCAACAAACCAATCAACCTGATTGCACAATAAAAGTAACCCTGTTCTATGCATTCTTAAACATACTACTCCTTTTGGTTGTTACTATTTGACATCGGCACTCACAATCGGCAGATTGTGTGCTCAACTACAGTTAAAACTAGAAGTCCTGTCACGAACTGTGCACTTATCTTGGCTTAATTGCGCGTAGGACTTGTGCACAATTGCAAATATCGAATGGCATCCAAAGCACGGCAGATTCTCCGGGTTACTCATAGCAAACACAGGCAATGTTTCTGCCAATGGACCTCCGGGTTACCCGGAGGTCCATTGGCTGAAACACTGCTTATGCAAAGGCCATATGTACAGAATTTGATAGCCTTACTATGGTCATAACGCATAGATTAATGCGCAGACCGATACTGCTACTTGTGCGCATTTCATGACAGGACTTCTAGTTTTAACTGTAATTGGCAAGTAGACGGTTGCAAATCCTAAATCGGTTAATCACTAATAAATCATATCTACAGTATTTTTGTGACTTATTCCAAACACACCTCAATCCTCAAAGATCTAATTCAGGCTTCTGTAATCTAAGAACATGTTCTATTAACATGCCATCATTTGGAGGTCCAGCTGACAACAGATAAATCACCTGGCAGTCAGCAGTGATTTCCAGTCACGTCTTGGCTGCCTGCTAACCTTGTAGCGGTCAAGGTACAGTTAAAACTAGAAGTCCTGTCATGAAATGCGCACAAATAGCACGTTGATATGTGCGTTAATGTACACGTTATCGCCCAAGTAAAGCTATCAAATTCTGTACATATGGCCTGTGCACAAGCAATGTTTCAGCCAATGGACCTCCATGCAGAAACATTGCATGTGTTTGCTATGAGTAACCAGGAGAACCTGCCGTGATTTGGATGTCATTCGATATGGCAATTGCGCGCTATTCCAACGCGCAATTAAGCCTAGATAAGCGCACTATTTGTGACAGGACTTCTAGTTTTAACTGTGTAAAGGCCATTTACCAACTAGCCTGGGAGTCCGGATCTCTTAGTCTTGTGGTAAACTGATCGCTTTATGTGCTAGAGGTCGCCGGTTCGGACCCCAGGCTCCCGCACTTACCTCTCCTCCTGTTACATTTGGGGGTTCGTCTGATCCTCAGCAGCTGGTAGCATTGTGGACACTGTGGTGAAGCATGGTGGATGTTTCAACCACACTCTGAGGTGGAATCTGGGGTGAGATTCACGGTAGGTGAATCGCAAAAGAAAGGGAGAGTAGTATAGCAGTCGAGGTATAAAGGCTATTTACCAACCAGCCTGGATGGTCCGGACCTCTTAGTCTTGTGTGCTAGAGGTCAATGGTTCGAACCCTGGCTTCCGCACTTATCTCTCCTCCTGTTACATTTGGAGGCTTGTCCGATCCTCAGAAGCAGGTGGCACTACGAGCATTTCGACCTCTCTGAGGGAGGAACCTGGGTTAGATTCACATGCGGTGAATCTCAAAAGAAGGGGAGAGTAATGTAGCAGTCAAGGTATAAAGGCCATTTACCAACCAGCCTGGTTGGTCTGGATCTCTTAGTCTTGTGGCAAATCGGTCACTTTGTGTGCAGGAGGTCCGTGGTTTGAATGGCTCCCACACTTATCTCTCCTCCTGTTACAACCTTAACAGACTGCCAAGACTTGACTATAAATCACTGCTAAGCAGCTGGACATGTGCAAGTTGCAGTCTTGTGGGGATTCGGGATAATTTCCCGGGCCCTAAGAGTTAACAAAACTGAAAGGAAAATCAGTTGCTTCTTTGGAGATGCTGATGCTCCTTTGCTTCCCAAAATTCCAACTCGGTTTCAAATCAGCAAAAATTCCAACTGTTACTATTTATAACTACATTGTATGCAATATCAAGCTTCATAAGTATGCATGATGTCAATTGGTATGAGATTTCTATAGTACGTTTACTTATCGTCATAAAAAAAATCCTCAAACTGCACTTCAAGAAAATCACATTGTGTAAAATCGTTATCCTGAGTTAATTCCATCATTCACAGTTGAAAAATGATGAAACATCGAAAATTGATCATTCCTGCGTAAGATGTGATTTAATGTTAGGGCAGTGTGAATTGTTCAAAGTTCTAAGCTCGAGCATTTGTTTAGCACATAGTCAGTTCCCAGAAGAATACCAAATAATAATAACCTGATAATTCTATCATAAATGTGTTGGTATTTCAGTTACTAGAATCAATTTTATGCCTCCTTTCATGGCTTCATTTTCAAAATCTTTCTTGGTAGTGAATTTCCAACTGGGGGAGGGACCGGGATCGGTATTTTTAGAATGATTTACCCCGGTATCGGTATGGTATTCGGTGTCAACAACATACATATACTCACACCGATACCAATATCCGATAGTATTTTGGTATACTGCCCAGCTATCGTTCACTATTTTAAATCAGATAAAACTGCCAAAGTGTCAAAAAATTGTTGAAAGCAACATGGTCAGTACCATCAGTCATTTGGTGTGACAAAAAAGCTGAGAGAAAATACCCAGGGGTACATGTTTTGTGTCACATCAAATAACTGGTGATGATTGCCTTTAGACATACACAGACCATGGGATATTCTTGTCATGAATTATACTTCATATTCTTTTGTTGTCCTTTTAGTTTTAAATTTGTGTCGGACAAATTTGTCAGTATCAAAATTTTGGTATTTTGAGATTTCCTTGGTAAGGTAAATTGGTGCTGGTTTGATATTGTTACTGAACGGTATTTACAGTATACCGACCATCTCTAGTGTTAACCCTTTACCCAACGCAGACGATATCAAAATTTATTATTTTAAATAACATTTTTTTAAATTTTTCCAAAAAAATCAACAAAACCATATCATGTGACCCCTCGTTGGGACGAGCTCGTTCCAACGAGGGGTCACATGATATGGTTTTGTTGAAATTGTTTAAAAAATATTTTTTCAACTGCTAAATTTGCATATTACGCGGGCAGGTGTGGGCGATTCATTGGGTAAAGGGTTAAGAACATACATGTAGAGTAAACAACTCTTCTGGCTCCTTAACTTGGAAAAAAAACACAATAGTTTGTACAAAGAGCCCTGTCTGTAAATATATCCTTTGGGTTTAGCCTAACTTCCCTTTGTTCATTCATAGAGGTTCAAGGGGATCAGTTGCTAAGCCTACTACTGAGTCAGAAAAAGATATCAATTTGGGCAATAAGGCCACACAAAGTATATATTCTGTTTCTCAGGCCAGGTTTTGTAAAACTGCATGAGGGCGGGCGTTTTTTTATTTTATTTTTGTAATTATTTCTTTGCCATCTGAAGTTCATATTCTTGGTTTGTTTTATGTTTTAGGCCTCATAATCTACAGAATAGCATGGGTGGTGGTGTATTTCGTCTCATAAAGGCTCATTACTCTAGAGAAAAAAAATGGACAAAACCTGTTACTTGTAAATATCCTTTCCCTCATGGTGTCCGTGAGCATGCCAAAGATCATTTAAATCCAACATCCACTGACTGAGATATGGAGGTGATGGTCCAAAGCTGTTATGGACGGACGGACAGACTACTGGATGGATGGATGGACAGAAGGTCGGATAGATGGATGGACAGATGAATGAATGGACCACATTTCTATTTTCCCTGCAAACTTCTTTTTGGCGGGGATAAAAACTGCTCAGCTCTATTTCCATTAGTAAATATCCAACAGAGATTGTCATAAGTTTACATGTAAATGATAGTGAAATTTGTAAGAATTATTTTTTGAAAGTCACCTGATGTCAGCATCAAGAATTTGATATACATGTAATACCATAATTCACAGTATACTGGTACTTTCAAAACGATACCATATTGTCATTTTAAAAACTGGTAAATATAGAATTACTGGTATACTGTGCAGTCCTAGGTATGCTACATGCATACTGCTCTCCAGGGAAAATTCAGACTCTTCACTATCTCAGGCCCAGGCCCAAAATCTCAGGTGGTCAAGAGTCTAATAATAGCCAGGGTTTAATGACACTTTCGACATGCCAAGGTCACCTCGTGTCGGACAGTTTAACAGAATGGGCGGAGGTCAGAGGAAACTGGAATAGACAGAGAGAAACACCGATTAAGGACTAGAAACTGTCAGACTCACCAACATACCACGTACAAGCAGAGTTAATGAAGGAATGTACATCATCAACAATGCAGTTCTCCTTAGTTCGCAGCACTACCATGCTCCCCATGTGGCCGATTGGGATTAAGTGCTTTGCCCAAGGGCAAGGACACAACTCAGTTACCCGTGGACCTTTCAGGTTGAAGTCAAATGCCAAAACCACTGAGCCACAGTGCTCCCACTAGAAACAAAAATGAAAGTGTCAATGACATTGTAGCTCAACTTGTGTAAGACATGTACATGTATAGTATGTGTCACAGCAATGACACACATCAAGGTAATGACCTGATAACAAAGGTACATGTAAAGTATTGTAAAGGTCTGTACATAAATACTGACCATAGCCTGTAACAAATGTACAGGTAAAGTATTGTAAAGGTGGGTGACCGTTAGATGCTCAACTAGAAAAGAAATCTCCATGGTCTAATATTACAATGGGGATCCTTGTATGGTGCACCATAAGCCAAATGTTAGCAACTGTTTTGGCCTGTTTGATTCAAACCCTTCCAAGGTTGATTCATATTAATTAATAAATATTTGTCCAGTCCTACTTAAAATATAGGTATTGGGATTTTTTATCTTTAGCTCATAGCGTTCCCATGGGTGAGGAGGTTTTATTTTTCTCATTGGAAATAGAAAATCGGTTTGTGCTAATTAATAATGTTTATCCTCCCCAAACAACACCAAATATTAACACAGGAACTTGGCTTCACCACATTTGAATATACACATCCAAGGGATACTGAATTCAAGAAACATTATTTTGTCAGGTGTTTCTGGAAAAGATTTTCAATTATCTCCCTTTTTGAGTCCCCGAGTGGGTCCGACTGAACCCCAAAATGTTTGTTCTAATACTACAGTGATAACAAAGGCACACAATAAATTTATAGCAAACATTACTGACATAAAAAATCTTCTTTACAGGTTCTGAACATAAAATGTAATGTACACAATTTCGTCCGTAAATTTGACTGCCGACAGGTATTTTGAATTTTGGGCCGAGCCCAAAAGCACTCGTTACCATCCCATGATGTTAACAAACATCATTCTAGAAGTTCTGAATAAAAAACTGACTGCACCTAATTTTGGTATAAAATGGCCGCCCGCAGCCATCTTGAATTTCAAGCCGCACCCAAAAACACTTGTTCTCATCCCAAGGTGATAACAAAGGTACCCAAGAAGTTTCGTGAAGATCAGTTCATAAATACAGCCCCTAACCTGAGCTATATAGAAGTTCTGTACAAAAAACTGATTGGACCTAATTTCGGAACAAAATGGCTGCTGGCAGCCATCTTGAATTTTAGTCTGCACCCAGAAACACTCATTCTCGTCCCAAGGTGATAACAAAGGTACCCATGAAGTTTCGTGAAGATCGGTTCATAAATACAGCCTCTAGCCCGAGCCGTATTCACATGTGTACTTACTGTGTATAAGTAGCACTGAAAAAATCAAAGTTCATGTAATTTGCATAATTTCTGCACGAGAAAAAAAACCCATATTATATGTTATGAATTCCATGTTACTAAACAATCATTCAAAAATTTATTCAAATCAAAACCTTCATATAGAAGTTCTGTACAAAAGATTGATTGTACCTAATTTGGTTACAAAATGGCAGCCGCTGGACATCTTGAATTTTGGACCGCACTCCCAAGGTGATAATAAAGGCACCCAAGAAGTTTCGTGAAGATCGGTTCATAAATACAGCCTCTAGCCCGAGTCGTATTCACATGTGTACTTACTGTGTATAAGTAGCACTGAATAAATCAAAGTTCATCTAATTTGCAAAATTTCTGCACGAGAAAAAAACCTATATTACATGTATATGTGTATTCCATATTACCAAATATTCATACACAAATTTATTCAAATCAGAACTTTCATGCCGAAGTTCTGTACAAAAAACTGACTGAACTAATTTTGGTACAAAATGGCTGCCGGTGGCCATCTTGAATTTCAGCCCGCACTCGAAAACACTCGTTCTCGTCCCACAGTGTATTTATTTATTGGTTTTTAAGGTCATATACTTATGCACAATGGCTAATCATGACCATGACAGTTTTACGGGTGGAGGAAGCCGGAGTACCCGGAGAGAACCACCGAGCATCGCTGAGCAACTGTCAGCTCCTCAACATTCTAATTCTGTTCAAGCTCCACTCAAGCAGGGTTACAGCAGTTGAAGACATATGCACCATCGACATGGAGTACACCTTATTACACGGCGTCATCGTGCCCCCATGTCCATGTAGGCAACCGGGATAAAGTGCCTTGTCCAAGGACACAACAGGATTGTCCGAGACAGGGATAGAACTTGGGACCTTCGTCCCACGGTGATAACAAAGGTCCCAAGAAGTTTTGTAAAGATCGGTTCATAAATACAGCCTCTAGTCCGAGCTGTATTGAATTGTTGACGGATGGACAGATGTCCAGGTGAACAGACGGGCCATGACAAAACCTCAAATTGACTATGTCAAAGTTGAGCTAAAAATTTGACAACATCAAAGTTGAGCTAAAAATGGCTTTTCAGATGGTCAAAAGCGTACAAAATTTTTAAAAAAACCTCTGACTGACTATTCATGTGGTTCAGAGATGGTGAACCGAATGCTCGGGTACATAAAAATTCTTGGGAAACTGCCTTTTTAGCATTAACGAGTATTCATAAATTATGTGGAATTGACATATTTATAGCCTCTCAAGGCAAAAGTCTAAAAAAAACTATAAAGGCACAAGAAAGGCTGGTTTACTGGTAGAGTGCTAGAAGTCCATATTTGGGCTTTATTCTATACTACGGGTGCCTATAAAGTTAAAGGCTTCATATTCTATGGATGTCTTCATTTTATCTTGTAAGTAAAATTACTTCCTCTCCATTGATTTGCATTGTTACAATTCATGGGAGAGTGCCTGCAGGCACTCTCCCATAAATTGAAACAAGAGCAATGCTAACGCGTGTGCTAATGCCCCCGAAGGTAGCCAAGTCGTACTCACATGTGGATAATCAGACAACAGCTTCACTGCTCTACATTGCGGAACAACACTACATTGCAGAACAACAGTAAGGAATGGCAAAGTGCCAATAAAATTATTATTACTTACATGTATATTTTGTAAATATGTTTTGTAACAACAGACAACAGCTTCACTGCTGCTACATTGCAGAACAGCACTAAGGAGTTAGTAATAGAGTAAAGGTTATAAAAATAATTGCAGATGACTTGAATGGTGCCATATTGAATAATAACTGAAAGAGGCAAAAATAGGAATAGTACAAACCTTTGTTAAAAATTCTCAAACCAGTGAAAAAGTAGAACTGGTCTTGCATCTTTTCCAAGTGAAAAAGGGGGCATAACTGCATCAAAAAATGCTGAGTGAAACCTCAAATTGAAACCGACCTGTATTTTGACATGAGTAATCAGCATATAAAATTTGAAACTCATCGGTTCAGCCAAACAATTTTAATTGGTAGGAAACCAAAAAATCATCAATTTTCAAAGTAAATAAGAGACATAACTCCTGTAAGATTTGTCGGACGAAACCCTAGGTACAAGGGCCTCCGTTCCCCCCAAGCTGCCCTATCACCATACCAAAGAACATTAAAATCCGACAACTGATGTTCGAGTTATAATACAAAATGTTTGTACGGACGGACGGAAAAAGTAAATAAGGGACATAACTCCTGTAAGATTTGTTGGACGAAACCCTAGGTACAAGGGCATCAGTTCCCCCAAGCTGCTCTATCAAAATGCCAAAGAACATTAAAATCCTACAACTGATGTTCGAGTTATAATACAAAATGTTTGTACGGATGGACGAAAAAAGTAAATAAGGGACATAACTCCTGTAAGATTTGTCGGACAAAACCCTAGGTACAAGGGCATCAGTTCCCCCAAGCTGCCCTATCACCATGCCGAAGAACATTAAAATCCGACAACTGATGTTCGAGTTATAATACAAAATCTTCGTACGGACGGAAAAAAAAGTAAATAAGGGACATAGCTCCTGTAAGATTTGTCGGACGAAACCCTAGGTACAAGGGCATCCGTTCCCCCTAGCTGCCCTATCACCATACCAAAGAACATTAAAATCTGACAACTGATGTTCAAGTTATAATACAAAATGTTCGTACGGACGGACGAAAAAAGTAAATAAGGGACATAACTTCTGTAAGATTTGTTGGACGAAACCCTAGGTACAAGGGCAACCGTTCCCCCAAGCTGCCCTATCACCATATCAAAGAATATTAAAATCTGACAACTGATGTTCAAGTTATAATACAAAATGTTTGTACGGATGGACGAAAAAAGTAAACAAGGGACGTAACTCCTGTAAGATTTGTCGGACAAAACCATAGGCACAAGGGCATCCGTTCCCCCAAGCTGCCCTATCACCACACCAAAGAACATTAAAATCCGACAACTGATGTTCGAGTTATAATACAAAATGTTCGTACGGACGGATGGAGACCTCCACTATATACCCCTCGAAAAAACATTTTCGGGGGCATAACAAGACAAAAATGTGTGAACAAATCTTAAGGCTGAGAAAAAATTTAGCACTCTACCAGTAAAGTTACTTAGACTTTACCATTCAAGATGCAACATTTGGCTAACCGGTCATCCGTTTGCATAGATTTAAATTTGCGTAACCACCACGCGAATAAAATGAGCGTTCTCATCAAATTTTGCACTCTGGTCAACATAACAAAAAACGTTTCTTCAATGCAGTTGAGCAGCAACTTAATTGGCGAGTCTGCAATATCCTAAAATTAGAACAATCTAAAGGCCTGAAAAGAATATTTTCATTCAGACCAAATCTTGTAAACTGGATTGTTACGGTGTGGAAATATTATTGTTATTGGTAACAGAAAGAAATCTGAGAATCAGCAACAATAACTATGAATTTAACTATTCTGAAATTTAATTTAAAAAAATTAATATAAAAAAGTGATACAAAGATCTTTTACACTAATTGGTTTACAGAAAATAAAAACAGTGGTACTTATCAATTATTGAATTAGTCCAAAGTACAGTTTGACAGAATCCAGTAATCCAGTGGTGAAAAATCTTGTGAAGAAAGTTACCAGCTGGTAGTATTAAATCCAAGAATGTGTCTTCAGAAACAGTTTCCGGTAGATTTGTAATAAAATTTTCACTTAGAAATTTCAGCACTCTCCAATAAAATATAATAAAATGCTCCACAAAATTCAAATGGAGTAAAAATCCAAGAAGTATTGGCGCCACCGGTAATTTCCAAATAATCCAGTAGAATCCTGGCTTTTCACAAATATTACTCTGTTTCCCAGAAAGTATAAATTCTCTTTTCCAAGACGAATAAATTTTCTTCAAAATTCTTTTGGAATCAATCTTCCAAATTCACAAAGAAGCACTGCTTCTACAATAAATGCACTGTCCTAGAACAATAATAATCTCCAATGGAAACAACTGCTGTGTTTTAACTGAAGTGAATCTTTCTGAAATGGCTTTCTAAAAAAAATGACTTTTTGAATTCTGTTGACAAACCTTTATATAGTAACCAGATAGAATGTTCCAGAAGATGAAAATTTCTACAAAGTTCTAACAGTTTCTAGGTGATTCTGTCACAATCCAAGTAAACAAGGTCCCTGATCTACTTAAACAATCAACAGCAATATGTACAATAGATCAGTGTAACAAAGATGTAAACAAAGGTCACTCAGTGCAAATGAGTAAGACCAGTCAGAAAATGCAGAAAAAAATATCAATCTCAATATAATTATCCACTAAGGATATATCAATCTCAATATAATATGGGGCTATATAACATGGATGGAAATTTCTTCTTGAAAATGTTATTGAACAAAAAAAGTACATGTGCAGGCAATACTTATCTACAGCCATAAACTGCTAGTTCAAACTTTTAACAAACAGGTAGTATATGTAAGTAAATTTTGAGGGGGGGGGGGGGGGTAAAATCTGCCCTTATTTATTTTGTTGGTGTTTAAGGTCATTTTCAGCATTTATGGCTACTAGTATCTCAGGACCACAACATACATGTATGTATGAAGTGAAGTTTAGCCAATCATTTATACCTACTTCCCACTTTAGAGAACTTCTGCCCAAGAGGTTGTTCTACTTCTATTTTACCAGTAAAGCAGAACTTGTGTACCACAGTAAACAAGCACTGCTCCACTTCCTGGGCTTCCCATTATCCCATGACAAAAGCCTGCCCTTACAGTCCAATTTTGGACTAATGTTTTATGAATGATTTGCTCTCAAACTTTTGAAGCATGCAGATACATGTATTGGGTTAGGAGTCTTATATGTGAAACAACTTACCTAATTTAATAAATGAGTATATCGTGTGTGGATTACCATGAAAACACGAGTCGAAAGAAGTCCCCACCTCGACAAAAACTCTCATGTTTCAAAATTCCTTGAGAAACATAAAAACCAAAGGAACAACTTTAGCTATTACGCTTTTTTCTAGTTCAGCAATCTGAATTCAGTGGCTACCTGCTACGGTGGATCCCACTTAATTCGATATCTCTTAACTGAATAACCCTGTTAATTGAATATAATTTCCCAACACAAAACCAATTTCCATACCTCCAGTACAAATTTGACCTGTTAATTGAATATAGGTTATAGAGTAAACTCCTGTTAATTGAATAAAATATCTTGTAACCTGTCGAGAAGTTACTCTGACTCTCCCCAGTTTTTCTTTGTTTATAGACCTATTTGGCCTCAGTACATACAATACAGGCATTTAATCTATTATATCTTGTTTGACAGAGCTCATGGAGCTCTGTCAAACAAGATATAATAGAATAAATGCTAAGTTTATCTCTAGAATACAGGAAAGTGACACAATCCCTGTTAAATGAATACTCCTGTTAATTGAATAATTTTCATTTCCAAAGTAGCTATTCAATTAACAGGTTTCACTGTACTGATTGAGTACCATAGTAGAAAGCCACTATTCAGTACTTAAATCGGAATCAATTCCTGCAAATGATTCTTGCAAGAAAAACAATGAGAATCAACTTTGATTCTCACAAAATGTTCCTTTTATTCTTGTTATAGATTCCGAAAATGTCATTCAAGACCTGGAGAATTCTATTTATTTTTTATGCTCTCTCATAACAAGGTAACCCTCTGACTTGGCAGTGGTTGCATAGTGACATCTTGACTGTCTATGCAGGCAGCCAAGACTTTATTAAAAGCCACTGCCAAGGCATTTATTTATTTATTGGTGTTTAAGGTCACATATTTCTGCACAATGGCTAATCATGACCATGACAGTTTTACGGGTGGAAGAAGCCGGAGTACTCGGAGAGAACTACCAAGCAATGACGTGCAGATGCCAGCTCCCCAACATCGTAACTCCACATCACAGACAGGGTTAGACTGGTTGAAGAAACATGCGCACAATCGACGTGCAGTATGCCTTAGTACACAGCGTCATTGAGCCCCCATGTGGACAATTGGGGTTATGTGCCTTGCCCAAGGACACAACGTGGGTGTCCAAATCAATCGCTCAGGCAGTCACCCATCCAAGGACTAACCGGGCTCGATGTTGCTTAACTTCGGTGATCAACGAGAACCGGTTACCGCAATGCCACCACTGCCAAGGTACTGTAACTTCCTTCAGCAACACCACCAAACGCTTGTAAATTGAAACATGTGTTCCACATACATGCATGTAAGACAAGTAAAGATGGGCAGTATACCGTAAATACCGTTCCATAGCCACACTGAGTCAATACCGATTTATCATACCAAGGGAATCTCGAACTACCAAAGTTTCAGTATTCAAAAATATTCCCGACATTTGTTAACAAATAAAAAGA
Source organism: Pictodentalium vernedei (assembly GCA_031216915.1). Lineage (NCBI taxonomy): Eukaryota > Metazoa > Mollusca > Scaphopoda > Dentaliida > Dentaliidae > Pictodentalium > Pictodentalium vernedei. The sequence goes on along the minus strand of CM062288.1, from coordinate 33,628,148 downwards.
CAAATGACAGAACATTATGCAAATTACTTGACAAGAATCCATGGGCTGCGTATTTCTGGCAGTCACCACTGGCTCTGTGATGTAACAAAAATGCTGAGAGAAAATACCCTGGGGGTATTTTCTCTCAGCTTTTTCGTTACATCATATAACAGATGTAGATTGTCTGTCTTACTTCCAACATATTGACAATTCAGTGACTTTGTCTGCTGCAAAACGATGATCTGCAGCTGTGCAGTATACCAAAAATAACAGTCAATATTGGTATTGGTGTGAGTACATTATGTTGTTGATACCAAATATCATACTGATACCAAGGTAAATCATTATAAAAATACCAATACCCAAACCAAACTTGAAATTTCAATACCAAATGAACAAAGGGTGTGAACACCTGTGATACGGGGTAATAATGTAAGTCAGAGAGCACTGCGGTGGATTCTAGACGTTAACATTGTATTATTATTATTACCGTCCAGTTCTAAAGACAAGAAACTCTACAACAGTTGAACTAGGCCCTTTAGGGTTAAACTTTAGTTAATATATGAATATGGAGTTTGTTTTTTTTTATTATGGAATATGTACTGATTGCACTCACAAGGGTATAACAGTATACCGGGTACTCACAAATACTAAATTATTGAAGAACTGAACACTGATTGTCACAGTTGGAGTTTGTGAGAACCAAAACCGATTCTCACAAATTGGAGACAAATTTAAAGGCCTGCTTTGTTCAGATTACTGAACTACATTCTAGCTTCTGCACACTCTGTAGGTGATGCAGACCTAATGGGACCACCTAGGGTCAAGACTACAATCTTTTTAGTTATACTACCACTATCTACAAACTGTTGGACATGAAAGAAAATCAGGCCTTAAAAATTGTCCTGATTCGCAAAAGATTTTATTCGTAAAAGCTCCTACTGCAAGAATCAATTTCCAGCTCTTATATAATCTGTGAATGCAGTTATAACCTGCAAGTTTAACCAGTACACATTCAATGTTAAAAAACAAACCTCACATTTATATAGTTTCAGTACAGCTGCCGTGGACTGGTCACTTTCCATGGGTGGGCAATATTTCCACTGATGCACATGTAATAATCAGACCTTTCCATGAGCACAGCGAAGGTGAGCAATGAGGAGCTCTCCTTAAAATAATCATAGGCGAGTAGCAAGTAGATCACCTAGATTTTCTTAGGTGAGTAGTGTCACAACATCACTTAACAGCTGTTTGATCAAATTGTTTTAGTTAAGAAACAATAGTGAATATAAACTTCGTTACATTGTCATACATGTATTTTGAAACAATATCTAAGGGTACATGTAAGACAGTAAGTTAGCCTTTAAGATTACTGTCTTTCTTTTGAAGACACAATGATGATGAGTAACTGTTACTCATCATCATTGTCTTCACAAGGATCCACAGTCAATGAGTGTGTGTGTGTGTGGGGGGGGGGGGGGGGGGGTAGGGGGGGGGGGAGTAGGGGGGGGGGGGGGTAGGAGTATCATGAGTCGTGTTATTTATTGTTAGGTTTGGTGGACAAACTGGCCAGGTTGGACACTGTGTGTTCTTGGCAAGTGGCGTTGAGTGGATAGTATCTAGAAAAGAATAGAAGATTGTTTGGAGCATCCATCATCTGACATGCCATGCAGTAGAGAGGAAGGAAGTATGCGTGCACTACACACTAGACTGTTAGTGACTGCTAGTGGGTCATTGGCACTTTCATGCAAAAAGAGAAGGATAGTGAGAAGAGAAGAGGAAAACATATTAAAAAAATATTTTCCGGTAGCAGCAGCTATGAGAATGGACTTTTTGGTTGTGGAGGTGGTTTATATGGTGGGCTCACTAGAAGCGTGCCTGGCATGAGTGAGACCAGGAGAATATTGGTATGCTGTAGACTGAAACACATAGGTTCCTCCTGGCAACAGCCAAACAGGACGCCCCTGACCAGCCATCCGGGCCTGAAGTCCTAAGTGCACATGATGGCAGACAAATCCCATCAAAGGCAGGATACAGTTTGGAATGGCTGGTAGGCCTACTGCTGGAGTTGATAGAAGATAAGACTTTATCCTTCGAACTGCAACATTCCTGGAGTTGACTCGTAACCGTTTTAGCATCGTTTTATCTCTCAAGGGACAGATGGAAATATCCACTACTTTTCACTATTTCTCATTCTTTAATTAGACTAATAATAATATAATTGGGGCAGGACTCTAGAAATTGGGAAATTTTAAGTTTGAAATTGGAAAAGAACACACCGGATGGTACCGCATTGGGAATAGGGTTGAATGTTCAATAAGTTTAGAACGACCTCTGCAGACATCCAGAAAAATCCTCAAGTCCAAATACGACTCAAATTGTAATGATTTCTTTTATATTTTACTTGCGGTCTCTTGTGCTCTCTTGTGGTCTTATTTTAATGGGAACTGTAAAAAGTAACGGAAACAAAACTTATCCCTATTATACAATGCACTTACGATGCTATACGATACGCACGTATTCGTTACTTGTAATAAATTTGCTTTTTATTACTGACCCAAACTCGCCCAATTTTATGATTTTTCAAGGCAAGCAATATTAGGGAGATCGCCATAAAATGACTTTAGCCTAGGCATGAACGAGGCATGCGTGTGCTGTTGCTCACATCTCATGGAAAGGTCTGAATAATATTAGATCTATCAAAGCCTAATTATAGGAATAATCATCAAACATTTAAGGAATAAGCACATAAAGTTCGAACCAAAGTGTGTGTGTGGGGGGGGGGGGGGGGGGGGGGCACAAGCCAAAAATTTCCGATGAGTCCATTGACTGGCAGCAAGACTAAGCCTGGTCAATAAAATTTGATGACATATTTCTGATTGGATCATAATGGGTGATCGAAAATTCTGTCTAAAAATTAAAAATATGTTTTATACAGTCATTTTACCAATATCGAACCACTTTCAGACCATATCCGATTTCGTTTTGAAAATGTTCTCCACCAATAACTTTTCTATGCTGTTTCAATTCAGAAAAGTATCCCAAATCATGTGATAAAAAATGGAAATTATTCTGAATGTTATATTTTGTGGATAAGGAAATCGTTGGACCTACCCATTTTACCATTTTCGAACCAATTTATGATAATCGAATCACCACAAATCTTTTCGTAAATTGAACTTAATTGCTGGAATTTTTTGTTTTAAATGCTATAGCTTGAAACACGGTTATGTTCTTTCACATACCGAGTGAAATCGTTGGCCAGTTTTCTCGTCCGTGCGTTGATTAACATGGATTTCAACTTGGGGATGTTTTAAAATGAAATTAGGCGACAACAATGAGCGTTACTGACGTTCCAAGGACTAAATATTTGTGTAACCAGTACTAACCACTGGGAACGGATTAGCAAATTAAATATTTCGTTTCTGGTGCAACAGGAGACACATCTGCTTGCTTATTCTGAATATTTTGTGTCGATGAGCCCCGGCGACCCGTGGGGGGGGGGGGGGGGGAGGGGCAGGTGCATCCTCAACCTTCATCCATGATTATTTAGTTGAAATAATAAATAACAAGTAAATAAACATTTACAAATACCGTTCACACTTTAGCTATGAAATAATATATCTAATATTGTAATATTGCTACAAATTTCTGGAGAATGCCACAAGGCATTCTGCAGGAATTTGGACCAATATAGGCATACTGTTAATCAATAAAAGGCTCTTCCAAGTCGAATAGGCTTCTACGACCTGCTGGTCCAACTTGGCAATGGGAACATTTGCATGGGCTGTGCTAGGAAGGATGAATATGGTTTACCCATGCATAGACACGGTGTGTGTGAAAGAGAATTTGTGCCTCTGATCAACTTGACATGCCTTCCAGGGGCGTAGGAAGCATATTGGACTTGGGAGGGCATTAGCACATACCAATACAGGTGGAATTCACCACAATAGTGGCTTTTCCCTCCAATACTACATACGTTATACGTGGTTAAACCCACAACTTTGTTCATAAATAGTATATTATTACAATTATAATAATAATCTTTTATGAACAAAATATTTTGCATAAAATCTATCATTAGGACATATTTATTCATATTACCCATACATATACCCATGGAAGAAAGTTGGAGGGGCATGTGCCCCCACCCCCTCTCCTGGTTCCTAGCCCCTGATGCCTTCTATCTCTGAACACCTGTATACACAGGGTGGTGGTATCAACGAGCCACTCATATGTTGAGGCATGCTTCAAACTCCACACATGGTGACAAATCAACCAATATTTTTCTAGATTGTGATAGCAAAGGGATGAGTAATTTAAAATTCGAAATCTGCTGCCGCGTGGTAGCAGATTTCAAATTTTAATTAGCTCACCCCTTTTCACATCTTAGGAACTTTCCCTAACAGTAATTTTGTATGTGGATGGAATACACCCCTCAAAATTTCCAGGAGTGAAACTGTTAACTCTTTGCACCTACATTACTCCACCCCACCCTATCCAACCACCCCAGTCAGTGACCCCACCCATCCTTCTGTAGGCCCACTTTCTGATTTCTTGTTCCATGTAAATAATTTTCCCCAGGTTTCATTGTTTAAGTTTATTGTCGAATTATGTCATGGCTGCTGCTAAGCAGCCATGGCATAATTTGAAGTGAACTCACAAGAAATGTAGATGTGCCATAATTACTGGTACTTGGCTTCAAGCAAACCTTTGTTCCCCTCACTGTTTTCACCTCCAGCACTTTCAGCAATCCCCGATTACGACATCACAAGAACTCTTTAATATAATGATTAAATTATGATTTAGTTTTATTTTTAAAAACAAAACGGTTAACAATATAAAATAACAAACATAAAACTCAGTATCTTGTGTGTTAGAAAATCATAAAATAAAATATCACAGTATTTCTGTGTTATGTTATAAAAAAATAAAATAAAATAACATGTAATTAATTTTTGTACCATGGCCGGTCTCCCATAACTAACTCTCTCTCTCTCCCTCCCTCTGTGTGTGTGTGTGTGGGGTGGGAGGGGGGGGGGGGGGGGGCAAAATCGCAGGAAACAATGTTATTCCTCCAGACACCACCCAAAAAGAAAAAAATGACAAAAAGTCCCCACAAACTGCTTCCACCACCCTGACGGCAGTGATCTGGATGACTTAAGAGCATCCCAGTCTGGCGTGTGTGTGTGTGGGGGGGGGGGGGGGGGGGGGTGAGGGGGGTGAGGGTGTGTGTGTGTGTGTGTGTGTGTGTGTGTGCCCAGGTCAAGCTACCACTAATTTTAAATGTGACCATATAATATTGACCAAGATAACTGGCGTTTGCCTATGACCCCCCCCCCCCCCAACTCTTCCCTTGATCACAAGTGGAGAGGTGGTGGCACAGGTAATAGCAGGGTAACTTGATCACATTCAAAAACGTTTGGGGGTGTGCGGCCTGGGAATCACTCAAATCCCCACCCTATCCTCCCACTCCACCATTTACACAATTATTCTTCACCTTATGGAATTCTGCCATTGCAACCAACCCGCACCCCACCCCACGTAATTTGTCACTTTGACAAAGCTGTTGCAAACACTGGCACAGCATACTCCACAGAGTCACCCAGATACCGTCAGTTCACGTTTCTTTGATTTACGCAGTTGTTCTAGTTGACCGAGAAAGGTTCGGAAAAAACAATCAATCTCGAGTTATTTCTTATTGATCAAGTGTGGATTTTGCCGATTCGAAATAGGTAAAACTACACGCAAGCAAAGCTAAATTCATCGTGAAAAATAGAATGCAGATAAATATGTACTTTTCCTCCTGCTAAAAGGTGAATGAAATGGCGATGCTTTCAGCCGAAAAGTAAGTCTTGGTCCGATGGAAGAACCCTGTTGTCGAAGAGTGATAAAAATAGAACGGGGAATTCTCTTACACGAAATTTGGAAACTAGACAGGGTGTTTATGATTTCCAACTAAATAACATAATATGCAGATCTATGCCAGATAACACTGTAACTTTATCATTTAAAGAGTACACTATTAATGAAACTTTTGATTCAAAGTTTTGTTACTTTGTGTTACCTTTCGATTTTTGTGACGTGATTAAAGTTGAAGTGACCCGCATTTGGTAAAGATTCGATATCGGTAAAATGACTGTAATACAATTAGAAATGTCAATTTTTCCTTCCCTTTAGTAAACTTTTATCAAAAAGCCTCCAAAGTTTCTGGCAAAACGTTTGGAGAATGGCTTTGACATCCCCCTCTCCTCACCCACCACATTACTTGGATATAGTCTTAATGGATTTGGGCTAGTGTCACTCACTGTACAGTGTACTGCTCATCCTCAGGACATAAAGTCATAATTTCACAAATGTGTTTGGACTTGTCGAAATTTTCCAACTTGCAAGTTGTAGCTGTTACTATATAAGACAGTGTTGTTATAAAACACCAGAATTGGAACAAGAAAGTAATTACTTCGAAGTGATTCTCTTTTTCGCCTGCTGAAGTACCATTGCACATGATTATTCAGAACACCAAATGTCTTCGAAAAGCGAAATCAACTTCACTGCATTGGCATTCACCATTTCAAGCTTACCGCAAACTGATATCACTGTTGAAATGAAAGTGCGGAATGAATTCGTCATGAACTGAGGGCACTTGCGGGGGTATTTAAGTCGAAAAGGAGACCTTATCCTCAGACGTTCTGTGCACATTTCTATGTTTATGCTGTATGAAGTGAGATTTGGTTTTATTTATTTGAAAAAACAGAAGTTATGTGAAATTTGTAATTGTCCACTTCTTTTTCCTAATTTTGGGAAATACTTTTAAATCGATTACGTTCGACATACGGAGGTGCAAGCACAGGAGGTCGCTATAATAGCTATACATAGGGGAGCAATTAGTTGGCCTATTGGAGAGAACGTGAAATGGGTGGGTGGGTGCGGGGGGGGGGCTACACCAAAACTTCCTCTGAGAATTTTGGTCAGACGTTCACAGCAGTTGCTCAAAACATCCTCGACAATTGATCCAAATGTCCTCAAACAGTTGGCCAAAACGTTCAAGGATAAAACCGTCCTGAACATACAGCTGGCCAAAATTAACTCCTCATAATTCCTTTTTCGCACCACTATGTTGTTAAAATGTGATAATGTGATTTCATCTCATTCCAGTAGTTAGATATCAGAACTGTCTAATTTTATATTGTTCAATACTTAATATTTTTCATTCACATCTCGAATCTGGGCAGCCAGATTAGTATCAGCCTACCCGGTACCTTGGTCAAAATGCACCAAACAGTTGGAAGAAAGGTCCAACCTCTCTGCCCACAACGGAACATGAGAAGCCTTTTTTCGAATGTTGGACGAAACGGCCCATGGACGAAACGGCTCAGATTAATTTGGGTCAAAACGGTCCAGATTTTGAGACGGAGCGGGCCAAATTTCGAGACAAAACGGCCCACATTTTTGGATAGAACTGTCCTTATTAAAAAAAACTCATTTATTAAAAATATTTCTTATGCCCCCATTATTTTTTTTACAAAAGTACGACGGTATTGAAGTTGATTATTATTATCTTGAAGTTGATTGGGGTCACTTATGACATTAACATTTTCTTGTGTCCATCCCACAACTTATTTCAACTGGCACTGTAATCTAGTGTTTTGTGGGAAATGTCAGCGGCTTAAGAACTTTATCAAAAGGTATTTAACTACTCTGCAATCGGGTGTACAAAACAATGGTCAACAGTTATCACTTTTCGACTTGTGTTTTTATTACAACCAGTCGAGTTTGTTGGAATTCTGAAAGCATTATATAAAGACGTATAGAGTGAACTAAGTCTGGGTAACAAAACGTGTGCAGGCCTATGGAGATAGGCCTAAAACAGGGGGTGTATCGTTTCGCCAATTCTTTTTGCATTGTACATCAAAGGTTTAGGAGATGAACTCCTGCATAGCGACGAGGGGGCAGCAGTTGGAGACTTGAAGATCCCAGGGCTATTTTTTGCAGACGATATGGTGCTAGTGTCAGAAAGCGAAGATGGGTTAGCGAAAATGCGAGGAAGTGTTTGGAAATATGGGAGCAAGTGGAGACTCGAACTTGATGAAAGCAAGAGCAAAGTTATACCCGTGGGCCGCAAAGTGGACCCCACTCGAAGATGGAGAGTGGGGGAGTTCTGTATTCCGGAAGGTAGCAGCAAACTTCTTAGTGTAGGATAGACAGGTGCCTACGAGTATCTGGGGGGTAAATATAAGCATCACAGGAAGAGGCATCTACTGAAACCACACAAATAAATAGATTCTGAAGGGGAGGCGAATCCTTAACAAAATTAAACGTATAGGGAGAGACAGTTTCAATAAGGTTTTCGTGGGGAAAACCATTTGGGAAATGGTGGGTCTGCCAAGTATAACATATGATACGGAAGTGGTACCTCTAATCCAGAAGGCTGTAAAGAGCTTGGAAACCCTGCAGAACGATGCAGGCCGATGGATAACGTGGTCGAGTAATGCTACAGCACTAGAAGCAATCAGGGGGGTGAGCTTGGGTGGATGAGGATCAAGGACAGGGTAGACTTATTGAAACTCGGTCATCGTAATTATTTGGTAAATCTCCCCGACAGCCGATGGTGTAAAGTAATGTTCCAGAGAATTTTCAACTCAAATATCAAGACAGGGTGGATGGTCCAAGTGAGGGAGCTAATAGAAAACTACTCATTGGAGATCTCGGACCTAGCCGTTGGGTCAAACGAGGGTAAAAAATCGTCAGAGAAAGGGTGGTAACCTTAATTGGCGAGAAGACGGTCAAATCAAAGAGGTCTTTGGGTGGCTTGCGTGATAAAGAGAAGCCTGGTTTTGAAGAGTACCTTGATGGCACCTTTGGGGGGGGGGCACTTTTGTTCAAGCTGAGGTCGCGGTCCCTGGAGCTGAGGGGAAAAAATTGGGGAAAACAGTGAAAAGGAGTGCCAGATGTGTAATTTGGGCGTGGTGGAGACCCTGGAACACTTTCTTCTAGAATGCCCAAAATACCAGTCTAAAAGAATAAGATTCACTGGGAGTATAATGGGAAAGTGGGATGGGAGAATGAAGGACATGTGGTTAGTGAGAGACTCAAAGGAGAGGGTTAATATGCTAATCGGAGAGATTGGGAAGAATGGGACAAGGGATGTGATCAAGCAGTTCCTCTCCTATTGTTGGGAGGAGAGAAGAAGCGTGGGAATAGGGAGGCAGTTGAGAGTACAGGGGTCACCAAGGTCGAGAACCGCGACAAATCAGCGGTCAGCCAAAGTGTTATTATTATTATTACAATCATTCTGAGTCAGTTGCAATTATCGAAGAAGGAAAAAATTAATTAGATTAATTGTTTTGTTACTGTTAGAGCTTATCGTGCTTCGACTACTTAATTGATTGATGTTGGTTCATGAGCTGAAATTTGTTGGTCCTGTTTCAAAATATTATTTACTTTTTTATTTTTTGTTAATAATGTTACATTTGCAAAAGGATGGAAGGGGTGAATTAAACATTTTCACTAAAGTGTTAAAGGCTTTCCAAGCGATACTTGAACTTCTGCCATCAACTGAAGTGAATACATTTCTTGCTGATTTCGAACTTGGCAAGGATTGAGGTCAAGTTTGATGAGCCAATAATAGACTTAAGACGACTCACAAAAGCTCCTAGCTTACTGTCTTGTCGAATCCCTTACTTACAAGTCGTTCTCTTTGTTATTTAATGTAATATTATCTTAGATATCGCTTTGTTTCATAGATCTATCTTTTTGGACATGATGTGTACATATAACATGATTGTTTTTCATTGAAATAAAATATTGTTTAAACTAGTAGACTTAATTGCCGATCCAAGAAGGAAACCTGCCATTTTACTTGCTGTTAGTGCTACTCTACGGAAACCATAAAACGACGACGAATGACCCGCTGAAGCGTCGTGGCCGTATCTACGCTCCGTGCTAAGTATAATTCTCTCAGAAACTAATAATATTCTCTTCAAGTTTTGGGTGAACAGAAACTGAGAAACAGAAGCGACTAATATATTTTTTCTAGTTTATTTCAGATGACCAGAAACTAATTTTTCGTTTCTTTCAGGTGAACACGTCAGAAATGAGATTAATATATTTTTTCGCGATTATTTCGGATGACCAGAAATTAATTTAGCATTTCGTTTATTTCAGATGAACAGAAACTAATCTCCTCTTTTTTCCGGGGGGGGGGGGGGGGGGTGGGGGGCACTTGTCTTGAACTCGATGGAACACTTGAGTCCTATGAATAATTCGCGTCAAAATCTAAGCGGGCACAACTCCGACCGCACTGTAATGATATGTTCTTTTTTTCTAAATCCAAATAAATTTATGTGAATAAAAAATAATGGCGGGGGTGGAGAGGGGCATAGGAAATAAGAAATAAATTTTAACTGAGGGCCGTTCTATCCAAAAATGTGGGCCATTCTGTCTAGAAATCTGGGCCTTTTCGTCTCAAAATCTGGGCCGCCTTGACCAAATCAATCTGGGCCGTTTCGTCCACGGGTGGTTTCGTCCTGTTACCTTTTTTTCGCGCGCCCGACTGTTATTTCAGCAGGAAGCAGAGGAGACACTTAGCCACGGCCCGCCAAACAAACAGATTACTTTTCGCACTTGGCCCACTTCTCCGATGCCAAGTTAGCAATTAGTATCTCATTCAGGAGAGGTCCTCTCACAAAAGGTGCTGCCGCGCCTCGAAGGAATTGGCTGCTCATTTCTCCTAACTAGGACCCTTCGCCGTTATTCTCTCCTCCCATGTGTTTATATACTGTTGGAGGTGCGCTGACAAAAAGCACACAGATAATTAACTGATTTGAATGGGGAGCTTGTTAGACCCGAAAGGAAGTGAGAGGAGGGGGCAATGATCGGAGGGGCTTATTTAGGACTGGTTGCATACGGCATTCTCATGAATTCGTATCTCCATAATGTGGAGAACGCACTCATCCGTTACTTGGGCATTCCAAGTAAATGAATGAGAGACATTCAACTCAAGCAGGGTTCTCTTGGTCTTCTCGGGAAAATCCATGTTGATGGTAATTAGAGCATGCTTAATTGACTTGTTTACATCTTGGTGTCCATTGTGCGAATGAACGATGAGGATATGGATTAAATATTTGATTATGGAAATAGTTATTTCAGCAAACACAGCCAGGTTAATATTTTTAAGCTGAGTAATCTAACGGTAGTAGTAGAAGAAAATCTTTATTACACGTGACATGTGCTACAATAATGAAATGCTACATTTTACAGATATGTGTTCTTTATGAGCAACCGACCCTACGGATTTATATGTCACCCACTTTAATTATTACAGAAAAGCATGCCTGCATGTTAGTTTTTGCGTGAGATTTCGTGCTATCTGCCACCAGAAATCGTATTCTACCTAGAAAGACCATTATTGATAATATAGTTATCACAACAGAGAAAACGGTGTGTTTTCATGGTGCTGAATATAGCACCTATAACTTATAGTTGTTTGTCTGAAGACGAACAAGAAAATAACACCGAGTGAACCCACCCACCCCCCCCCCCCCCCCTTGTCAAACTGTAAGCTGACCCTGACTTCCGTACAATTAAGCTTGGGTGGTTGTCCCATTTACAGCCGAACAAAAGGACCATAACCCATCACAAACGACCTTGTTGTTACAAGAAGGAATGTGATGTTTATCTTCTGTTTAATATTATCATCTAACCAGTGAGGCTAACCGGATTCTACAAATTTTTAAATGAGTTCTTCCACAACGTTATCAGCTACACCCTCTTCTGGTAGATGAGTCGATTTAAAAAAAAAACATTTTATACTATCCTTTGGCCCTAAACGTCTTACATATTATCCCTATAACAGAAGTCACAGAATATTATGGTAATTAGTGGTATATGATAACTCGTTCCCTGAGTTCCAATGTGTTCTATGTGCCTATTGGCACATAGAACATATTGGAACTCAGGGGACGAACTGTACATGTACTAATCCTTTGATGAAAATCTTATTAACCGTAAGCAATGAACACCGTTAATCCGTTAGCTTATCCGTAGTAATTAGTAAAAAAAAATCTTTAAAAAAATTAAACCGATAGTTTTCTACTTTGAATTATTTTTCATTTTTATTTGGCATGAACGATTTATAACAGGCAATAATTCAATTTTTATTATTTCTCAACAGGAAGCATTATTTTCATGTTTAATAGAGAAACTTTAATTCAATATGCAAAGTTTGAAAAAATTTAAAAAGAGGCATGGTTACTTAATCGGTTCCAATTAATTATTATGATAATTTTATTCAGTAACTATTTCAATCGGGTGCGCAGAGAAGTGTTTCACCACTAAATTGGGAACATATTTTTCAAAATATAAATACCGAAAAGCACAATCTCCTTGACAAATTTAATTTTTAGGTGTTAAGTGTGATGTGATCATTGGTGAGATAAGACAAATTTATTCTATTACCCCAAAAACTGGATATAGGACAAGATCAAAGTAAATTGGATAAACGTTTGTATAATACAGCATTCAAAAGCATTTTATGATTACAAACACAGCTTAATTAATAACTCTTTCAGCACACTAGTATAAGTCAACCTCCCCACACCAAAAAAAAAACAACAAAAAACAAAAACCCACATTTATATCCCGACCGTGTGTTTAACATTTTGAAGTATGAATCTGTAAGTGAAAGAAGAAAAAACTCCCGAGCTTCAAGAAGTTGCCGAAAGCGTATTATTGGCTTAACAAAACTTGTGGACCGTACCATGCTTTTATGAAACTTTATTCTTCTTATGAGAAATGACAGACGACACTTTGTAAGATAGCCAATCACATTATTGATCCTTCTATTATATGACAGACAATCCGTTAATTTAGATAAATAATTTTCTGTACTGTACAGTGGTGCAGGGTGTGAGGGTGGAATCTTCAGGAACATATGATTATTTTTCACTTTCGACATGTTAGACCACCCACGCACCCCTTTCCCCAGTGTTGTTTCCATTTCCAGCAGTTTTTCCCAACCAATTCGGACACTCGCCCGCTTTGACGGATATTCACAGTCCTACTCGGTATTCACCACAGTTTAAGCATGTTGACGGGGTGGTCTCTAATGATATTTCATTTCTCCAGCATTATTTGCCCACAGTCTTCATAGGAAGTTGATAAGCATGTTGTATTGGTAAACATCGGCAATATACGGCGAGTTTTCTGGGAGTTTATGATCTACATACTCATACCCTCACAGTATTGACGATTTGCAGTTTGAGTCATGGGGCAAGCTTAATCAAGTGATGACAGTTGATCAGATGTTGAAAAACGATTTTATTTTCACAAATCCTACCTTCCAGAATGGAATTTATTTTAAAAGTTGATGGTGAAAACAAATGGAGTGACAGGAAACAGTTTGAAGAACAAGTCTATTATCAGTTTATTACCAATGGCTTTCAACACTTTTGAGTACCTGTCCACTGACCAATCTTTGATTCATGTCAGTGCATTGCCATGTCTCAAATTGGGAGTGTCAGTTGAGTGGGGGACAGACAAAAGCCCCACAGGACGAAATCCACGGGGACAAAAGGCTCATAGGGCGAAACCCCATAGTTAAAAAGCCTTATAGAGCAAAAGCCCCATAGCAAAAAAGGCCCATAGGACAAAAACCCCACAGCCAAAAAGAAAAAAAAATCCCCATAGGAAAAACCCCAGGGTAAAGTTGAATAGGTAACAAACTTTGAAAAGACCAATGATGAAACTCTGAATGAGTATTAACCCTTTACCTAACATGAAAAGCAGACGACACTTGAGACTAAAATTCTTGAATAACTATTTTTTTCATTTTTATCTCCAAAACATAGGTTATGACCCCTCTTTGGAACGAGCTCGATGAGCTCGTTCCAAAGAGGATTCATAATCTATGTTTTGAGACAAAAAATAATAAAAATTATTTGGCGATTTTTGTAAATAGTGCTGGCCGGTTTTGGCTTGGGTGAAGGGTTAAAATATTTTCAACTTTGTCGTGTTTATTTTATACATGGAGATTTTTTGGCTATAGGGTTTTGTCCTTTGCGTAAATACATATTTTATTTCTATTTTTTCATTAATTTCCCCTTTAATTAATGCACAAAAGTTTTCGTCTTGTTGGGATTCCTCTTGTTGTGATCATCTTGTTGAGATATTTTACCCATTCGTCTTGTTGGGATGACACCGACACACATTATCTCATTAAAATTATTATTCTATACTCACAATGGGAAAATATTTTAATAGTCATTCAGTATTTCACCATAGTTCTTTTCAAAGTTTGTCACCTTTTCAACAACACCGTGGTGGTTTTGTCATTTGGAGATTTTTTGCTATGGGGGTTTTGTCCTAAAGGGACTTTTTTTTGCTATGGGGCTTTTGCCCACTAGGGTTTATTACTGTGGGGGTTTCGCCACATGGGACTTTTGTCCATGTGGCTTGTCATATGGGTGTTCGACCTATGGGTCTTTTGTCCTACACTCCGGTTGAGAATAATCAGTCTGAAAGTGCATACTCTTGGCATGTCTTGATAAGTCTCTTTCGTTTTCATCCAGCGATTCTACTGGAGATATATGTGAGATGTCGCTACTAGTAACATTGTTGAGAAAAAAGCTAAAAAAGGTTCAAAGTGGTTGAAAAATTGATTGATGGCTCATTGAATGATTGCTACAAATCTATAAAAATGAACGACAAAATCAATATTTATATGGATGTACCTGTCCTAAAAAGCCTATAAATCATTAACTGGTAGAGTGCTGGAAGCCCATATTTGGTCTTTATTCTGAAGTGGAGGTACCACAACTTGAAGGCTCATATTCAGTCCCCATAGGCACTCTCCCATAAATTGTAACAAGGCAAAGACATGTGTACAAGATTTGGCCAAAAATAATTTAGCACTCCACCAGTTAAACGATTGAAAGGAAAAACTGATTTCTGACCACTCCCACCGCCCCATCATACGTCCATGGAATTTTTTTAATTTTATTTACGTTCACTGAAGATGAAAAATCTTTTGATGGGTAAAGGCAAGAAGTTGCAAGAAACCAAGAATACTGACTTCGATTGATTGAGCTTGGAGATATGGCAGAAGTACGAAACGAATGTCCCACAGACTCACTCCCACTGAAAGACTGTTTTAATTGTTTAATAATGCAATGTTAACGCCTGAAATACACCACAGTGCTCTCTGACTTACATTATTACCCCGTATCATAGGCGTACACACCCTTTGTTCATTCTATGACATGATCAGCTCAACTCAACGGAGCACACTGCCGGTGCTCCACATACGGGCATGCAAGGCAAGCGCCTAAACATGTCCCTGTGCTACACCTTGGTACGGTGGGGATAAGAGTAGTAGTGGTGAACATTCCCAACTTTCACAGCTGGCACGTGAGTCAACGTCGCGGAGTCACACCCTCAAACTTCGCTGATCGCACACCACCCACTAACTCGGGAAGCACCCGAATCAATCGCTGTTTGATCATCCATCCAAGAATTAACCGGGCTCGACGTAGCTTAATTTCGGTGATCCGACGAGATCCGCTCTCGCTTCACCAGTGCTCCTCATTTTACTTCAACACCCGCAGCCCACCTGTCCCCCACCCCCTCTTCATCCAAAAAAAATCAGCTTATAGGAGTATGTATCACGGAAAATAGCAACGAGAGGATAGAGCTGTTTAAATCCGAAAGAAACTAAAAGTCAGCTTTGAAGTGTTTGCGTTTCTTGAAAAGTGCGGTTTACTTAAAAAAAACTTACACCCGATAATTAATTAATTTTAGCGATAAACTGCGATAAAATTATGGAACAGAGAGGTGACATGGCCATATTTTTATTAATTTATTTTTTTGTATTCCGTACGCACGAACTACTAATCCGTTCGCGCGGTTTACCGATCCGTGCGAACGGATTACTAATCCGTGTGAGCGGATTAAAAAATAAATTGACGACGTTACCTCTGTTCATATACTGGAGCCAGAGAGTCAACTTATTTCTTAATTCTGATGACGTGAGGCTGAACTTACCAAGTGTTAACCGATTATTTTTCATTTCATTGTGCTCAGCCTTGCGTTCCTGGTTACAGAAGGTTTCTTGCACAGGACCCGTAACGTACTCCGCTGGATATTCCGTGCCCCTTCCTCTATACGCTGCCACTATGTGTTATAACATACAGAAAGGGGTAGCATAGAATTTGTACCAAAATGCATAATAACACTTTCTCACCTATTATCATGTTCGTGCATCACGCTGACACCTTTCGCAATGACTCCATTCGATTTGCGAGTGAATTTACTCATCAGTTACGAATATTATGCTACCCCTTTCTGTATGCTTTTGCATGCAGGGACGGCGTATGGAAGGAGGGAACGGGAAATATCCAAGGGAGCGGGTTACGGACTCCTATGCAAAAACATGGACTCATGGAGTATGGTCAATTGTCAATATATGTCCAACCACATAGTTTACAACTTTAAAGCTTCAGAACACGACTTTGTTTGGAAAAACACTAAAGTGAGATTTTAACACATTTCACTTCATTTAAGGTATTTTATAACAATTGGACCGGTCTAGACAATGATTGGACCGGACCGGACTGGACCACCTCTCCCCTGGACCGGACCAGCACCGGTCCGGTCCGCATCCCCAAAAAACACGTGTCGTCTTTTTTTTCTTTTCCGAGTACGACATCTATGTACCTTCAGCAATAGAAAGACATATCCGGGTGAATCAGTGTCAGAAAACCATACGACATTTTTTTGGCTACGGCTTTGGATCAGTTGGCCACCATCTTATGCGGATGATATCTGAGCCGACACGAGTTATCTTCCCTGCCCTTGAAGTAGCATACCCCAGCCGTTTGACCCCCTTTTGGGAGACAAATAACCGATTTGTGCTAAAAAAGAAGCAATTTAATGGAAGGGAGGAGGGAACAGTGGAGGGAGAGGGTGGAAGGGAAGAGACAATGGAGAAATGAGAATAGGAATGCATGGAGGAGTGACACAGATTCGTAAAATCCCAAGTTTATCATCTTTGGATCAGGGTGGGTCGTTAATGAGTATCAGGATCACACTGGGACCAGGATCATCCTGGGATAATGATTAAAGGACAGGAGCAGAAACCGCTGCTTTGAGGGGTGACGGTGGTAATATGCGTTGAGGTGGTTAACCTTAACCACGTGGTTATTTCACTAACCCCAAAAAGGGATAAATCGGCTGGCGTATGCTACTTTCAGGACAGGTGGGGGTGGGGGGGGGTAACTAATGTTGGTACATATGCTAGATGGCGGCCACATGTTCTTTTACAGAGGACGCGCGTGAGATTCTGATCCAGCCAAAAATTCCCCAACAATCAGCGCCGGCGTGCGCATGTAACACTTCGTATCACTGTTACGATGATGTCACACGATAGCCGGTAATCAGTACTACTCGGAGGTATAGTCACGTGATGAATTCCACCAGATGGGTTCCACCATGGGTAGGACTCCCACCCAGGTCTCCCCAATAAGGACTGATCAGCCTGCAGATAACTATCAATCAAGCCTTTTCCTTTTTCAATTTTTCCCCAGAAGAAAATAGCATGTCGTATACCAGGTTGTTATTGACCCTCATTCCTTCAGCCATTCCTCTACAGTCAAGCTCCTTGATTAGTGTTGGAACCATAAAATAAATTAACATGTCCCTTGTCGGGCACATGTAATGACTGGTGCCCGTGAGGTGCCAAGTGTGAAAAATCATTGTATATTAATCTGTTCTCACGGATTGGTAATCCATTCGCACGGATTAATAATCCGTTGGCACGGATTAGTAAACCGCGTGTACGGATTAGTAATTCGTGCGCACGGATTACAACAAAAAAACATTTACCATGTCACCTCTCGAGCTCCATATAAAATACAGTATAGTAGATCTAAATAATTTAATGTATAAATTCAGCGGATGCTTTTTGTGTATAGACAGTTGTGAATATTGACATAAATGTGTTAGCATGTTTCATATATGCAAGTTTGTACTGAAAAATTCACATTTGTGCTCACGTGTTCGCGATTTCCCAGTCAGTGTTTATGTTAATATACCTCATGAGTTTTTAGTTTATTACCACCCCCCCCCCCCCCCATAGTGGGGAGGGATAAGTGCAGTGGGACTAAGAGCTATAGAGCAATTACTCGAAATAGTGGCCTGTCTTTCGACTCTTAGCCTCATTTCGGTATTTAAGGATACCAACAACATGGCTCCCATACAGCTCCTATATGGCTTCTTTGAGGCTCCTATACAGCATCTAGACCACCCATCATCTCCAAAGCTCCACGGCCCTCGTCCAAGTCCTATAATCACCAGTGCTTGGTTTCCCATAACCTTTATGCAGAGTCATCTCCCTTGTGTACAACACAAGCCTTATCATTCCTAAAGCCAAGACTCCATCGAGCAGTTACTGATAAGTCATTGCTCGAAAGACTCGAATCCCATCGAGCAAATGAGCTATAGAGCAATTGCTCGAAGAGTCCCTCCTCTTACCCTCATTTCGGTATTTAAGGATACCAACAACATGGCTCCTATACAACTCTTATATTCCTCCTCGCTCCTATATGGATCCTATACAGCCCCTATACAGCACCTAGACCACCCATCGTCTCCAAATCTGTCAAGGCTACTACTACTCCATTATCAGTATCATCTGGCCTATGATAAGTTTGTTTTGTATTCACCTTTAGTATGGTGTTCTTACAGTCTTGTGGCATTAAGGTATTGTACCATTACTATTGGCTACTATTTTTCTGGTCTGTGTCTCAATAATTATTACTAATTTGTGGTACTACTACTGCCCTCAGTACATTACTGTCACTAAGGGATCATATTACTATCATTGCACTACAGCTTTCTCGGAATAACTTTTTCATACCTATTCTAAATTCCCCTAATAAGCTATCGAACAGTTACTGAAAAGTCATTGCTCGAACAGCTTGAATCCCATCCAGCAAATAAACCATAGAGTGATTATTTGATCGAGTGACTCCTGTTACGACTCTTATCCTCATCTGGGTATTTGAGGATACTTATAACATTGTGATGTACTATTTGAGGATACCTTTGGAAGATGAAGAAAGTGAAGAAATAAACAATTTTAAATTTCAAAACTTCTTCCTACAGGCAGTGGATTTGAAATTTGAAATTACTCACCTCTTTATTTTATCAGTTGATTTATTGTGAATGGCAGTCTGTAAATTTATAATTTACAGTGTAATATTGACACATCTAGAATTGACAAATTGGCTCCCATAAATCCTTTTCAATACCCTTTTCATCCCCAGTAATTGTTTTCTCAACGATTTCCCTAAACCATCGTTTTATAATTATTAATTATAAATGTGATCAGACAATCATGTTAGGCAACAAAATAATAAAATTAAGAGTTATAGATCTAAAAATGATATGTAATGTTATTTTGAATGTAGAAGAAGTTGATGAAATGTGAAAAGGTTGAAAAAATATTGTGTAAAAATAAATACTATTACTATTGGAATATAAAATTTTATGTCCCTTTATGTTACTGTTATTTGTATTTCATTTTGAGAATCGATGGGCATTTTGTCTGATTGGCATTTTGTCCATGGATATTTTGTCCATGATCATTCTGTCTGATGGTTATTTGGTCCATGGGCATTTTGTCCTGGTTCTATTTCATTAAAGGATTATTGTGAACATTTACGAGACCCAATAATTGTAAAGTTCTGTGACTTCCGTCGCAGTATGTAACTTAAATTGACAGACCTGAGTGTTTGTTAAGATTAATTAATTGCCTTTGACCCGAACTAACTGTTTCTCTTATATATACTTATATATAACCAGTAGTTGCAGTAGAATTAGGAGCAGTGGTTGGAGGACGATGAGGCGGATATTTGACGACACGTACAACACCACTAGTGGCAACACCGGCCATTCACACGTCGGATGTCGGAGTCTGAAGACGCAAATTAACAGTTTGGATTGCTTCAATAGAATTTACGGCTGCAATTAGAAATTCCTATTAGCCCTGGACGTTCTTGTCCTCTCTCTTGGACTCCCCAAATGAAAGACAAGAGCGTCCATCTAACTGTAGAATTTAAGACGCAATACAACACACCACCACTCTCGGGACCTCCTCTAGCACTGATCGTCACCCGTGAAGTCTGCATCTACTCCCACGGAGAAAAAGAAAGAGAAGAAGAGCCCTTCTATCAGACGACGGGATGCCTGGAGGCCTTTCTGAAAAGGAAAGAAGGCAAAAGCAAGGTATTGGGGTGGAAGAGGCAGCCACCACTTCTCTTCTCCATCCTTCGATTTTTCCTATCCAACATCCGACCCCTCCCTCGGATGAGCCGATGGACGTGGGACGACCTGTGAAGACTGAGATGGAAATGGATGTTGCTTTCTCCCCGATTCCCGTTCTTCACTCACAGCTTCTTTCTGAACAGGGGGGGGGGGGCAGCCCTCTCCAGGGCCAGGGCACATCGGAATAACCCAAAAACTGCAGTAGGAGAAACTGAGCCGGCTTGATGACCAAGCTGAAGCGGCCATTGAAACATGGACGCCTCTAATCGGTAACAGTGACAGCAGAACTACTCCAGATACCACCATCACAAAGCCAGATCATCCTAAAGGCAAGAGACGAAAGGGAGTACACGCCAGCTACGTTGGGAAACTACCTCTCCTGCTTCCTTTTCTCCTCTTCCCCTGTTAGATACATTCAAAAAACTACAATTAAACTGCCAAAAGGGTCGAAAGGGGATTTTCTGTCCCATTACCGCCCAGTGCGCTTTCGGCCCGTGCAAACCACTTCTTTGCACTAGTGGAAATGTGTTTCCCTATTGGGGTTTTAACGATACTTTCAACATTAAAAGAATACACACCTTCCTACAAAACAGACACACAAGGTGGTTCTCCCTGGGTACTCTGACTTTCTCCCCCGTAACACTGACATAATATGGTCTTGGTTTCTGAAAGTGTCATTAAACCCCAATAAACAAATAACAAACTGGACCCCAGCCTAAACCTGGCTGTGGTGCGGTGGCGAATCCGTGGTTTTATTTCTTCATGGAAAGAAAAGAGAATGAAGCAATCGCGGTTCACGGCAACATCTCCGTATCGACGACAAGGGACGTTCCGTGGACATTGTGGAAGAAATCCGCGAATTTATAGAAACAAATCCCATACAATGCAGATATAAAACTTGTCATCCTGGGCGAGATCTCCCATGAGAAACTCTAGGCTCTGAAAATCCGAGAACAGAACTTCCATTGGCATTTGATACAGCTTGATGGGTTTCTTCTGCTCTTCCCCCCTTTGCTACTTACAGACAATCTTCCAAAAACATTTTGAATTTACCGCTAAAAGAGGTTCACGACTACTACATGACAATTTTATTTATCCCTAATTAAATTTCCAAGAAATCTTAAGTTTTGAACTAAAATCCCACCGACTAACATTCCAACTACATTATCGGGGCACGTCTTCGACGAAGAAAGAACATTTTCTTTTGGTGGGAATTGGAAGGGTTACTTAAAGGACACTTAAAGCATTGTCAAAACAAAATAAAAACAACAATATTAATTACCACCGACACCCTAGTGAACTTTCAACCAATGGCTGTTATCGTTTTTCTTTATGAGGGTAGTGCCGAATCAATCAAACCTAAGTGCTACCGACACCTTAGTGAACTTTCAACCAACGGCTGTTATCGTTTTTTTATGAGGGTGGTGTCGAATCAATCAAACCCTAGTGCCGAATCATCCAAAGTCAAGTGCCGAATCGTCCAAACTCAAGTGCCGAATCGTCCAAAATCTAGGAGCCGAATCGTCCAGGTGCCGAATCGTCTGGACACCATATCAGGTCCCGCCCCGTCCCCACCCGTAATCCTATATCCTTGTGCCGTACACAACAAAACCAGAGGTGTGCCCTCCAATAGGGAGTCATCAAATATGTTTGGGACGCGAAAATTATATAAAAAAAAATTTGACGGTCGCTTTTTGTGGCCGGATGTAACAGTTAAGTTAATGAAAGGCGTAAACATGGGTTATGAACTATTCAACGAAAGAGAAATTCGACGAATTTTTTTTAAGACGATTCGACGAGATTTTGGACGATTCGACTTAACTTCTGAACAAATTCGATGAAACTTTGGACGATTCGACGAAACTTTGGACAGTTCGACGATAAAAAAGTACAAGTTCGACGAAAACTTTCTATTTCCCCCAGCGGATTAAAAGAAGTTATTTTTACAACATACCCCACCCAATATAACGTTGAGTAGAGTATGTTGTAAGATAGCGTCTTTTATCTCGGAACTTATTGGGTGGGGGCAAGAGTGTGTGTGCATGAATAGCTGAAAATTTTTTCTGGAAAATTACACTTAATTAAGATGTCATAACCTATATTTATGAGACGCTCGCACTTAAGGCGCCAATTGTGGGATTATCGGGGTGTTAAAAATAAAACCAATTAATAAATGAATGGATCATCCCAAGAAAGTTGACTGAAAAATAACAGACAATGAATGGGTACCAATGTTTTTATTTTAATTATAATATAAAACTTATCTTATGTTAGCAATAGCGCACAGAATAATGACCATAATGGAGAAGAAACGTAAATGAACATACTTTGAACAACTTCCCCAACAGAATTATGGCTGCAATTTTCATTTAACTCTTTACCTCACAAAACCGCCAAAAATTTCAATGGAAATGGCTAAACAAGCCGGTTTTAATGATAAACATTTTAATTGACCCTTTAAAAAAAAATCGCGAAATTGTATTCCGTCGAATAGTCATCTCGTCGAATAGTCGATTTCGTCGAGTTTGTCATTCGTCGAACACTCCAGATCCCGTAAACATTTTCCACTACTTTGCTTAAGTGAACCAATTGGAGAATAGTGATTTCTCCCGCCTCCCGAATCAGATTGTTGCAAATGGAGTTCCTCCTCATATGTTGATTGGAATTCCGAAAATGGCAACGAGTACGAAAGCTAGTTCAAGTAAAACGCAGGAACAAATTGTTGCTGGTTTTCAAGAGCTGCGTACACAGCAGCGAATTCTAGCGTCTAAAATATCTGAACTTGAAATGGATATGAAAGAACATGAGTATGTGTATATGCCTTTAGTTTTAAAATTTTAGTTGCGATGCCTGTTTTCGCGATAGTCACGTGTGGTGCATGACAGCCATGAACTTCATCACTGAAATTACATGGTGTTATTCTGTTTTGGGCCACATTCATGCAGTTTTTATTTTTTGATAATAATTGGCCGAAAATAAGGTGTTGCTCACAAACCCAACTTGCTGCAGACTGAAATCTCCAGTGGGAGCGCCATCCAAACTTGTCCCCACACGGTCACAGCCTGATAATGGCGATATCATATTATACTTTTTTTAATTATCCGTACTATGCTCATTACGTGTACACTCCATATAAAAAAATTATTCCAATATCGACTGAGTGCGTTATGTATGATTATATAACAGCAGGTATTTACTCATTAATCAGTGTTGATTGGGAACACACCTCGCAATTTACATAATAAGTTTTCTTCACTAAATCCTTTTTCTGTGCCTGAAATATTTTTGGAGAGAATTTTCTGGATCAAAAGAATCCTTTAAATGTGAAAATCGGTCCAATAATTCACGTTTTGTGTTCTAATAAATCTTTAAAAAAATGTGAATTTTGACGATCCAGTGAAGCAGTGTGGCTCTTCCATCTATTGGATTTACATGATATAAAATAGTCTGAACTCGCTTAATCGAGGTCATTGTTGTTGAAAAAAACATTCTGATTCTCAACCGAAATGGACGGGTACAGATAACTAAACATTTTTCGTTTTGAACATACTGGCAATTTATCTGCTTTTCGCCCGGGATATAACATGATAATTCGCCCAAATGTTAAATTAAAACACATTTTTTATTCTATCTGACAGCCGCTATAGAACCCCAGACACGGGGAGATTATCTTCAAAACACGGATCAGATCCAATTTGGGTAAACCCGATCCGTGCTTCTCTCATCTCTTTCCTGGAGCTACTTCAAAACACGGTATCATAATTCAACTCGGGACCATTCCGATCGATGAAGTGTGTCCCCACGGGAACGAAATGACGCCACCCAGGAATACATTACTTGAGTTTATGGTCATGAGAACAACGTCGTGACATCTTATTCAACCCGGGGAATCGGTCATATCAGCGGTGACTGATATTGGTGATAAAACGAGTTTTGGCTCCCATTCTTTTTTTTTCTTTTTTTTGGAGGGGGAGGGGGCTGATTTTGAAAAGATTAGAGCCAAAACGCATGCTCTATTCAATTCGGCGAAACTCAAACCGTTCTCACCCTAACTCGGTGGTAGTGTTGCGGCATCATACAGTGATGTGGATAATGAAACAGTCCACCAATATTAGCAACAAATAATAAAAAATAAATAAAGCTTGATGAGACGCGTGTTCATAGCTAATATTATTGGACTACTTGATCAAGACATCGTGTTAAGCACTAAATATCCAAAGTTTCAACTAATGAAATCTCTTATTTGTAGCTAATATCATTGGACTCGAGACCGCACAAGCATTAAATTTCAGGAGATTTTAAAAATGTTTCCTGTGAATATTTTTATATTTGGGGGATGTGATATGATGAAACATAGCAAGTGTTTCGTTTCTTTTAACATTTTCTTGGGGATTAACAACAAACAAAGGATTTAATTTAACATGCCACTGAACAGAAGTAACTAATTGAGCATAATTGTATACTGGTATGTCATATGTTCAACACCTTTTCTAAGGCTAATTTACTTATTAATCTGTCAAAGGGCCGAAGCATTGAAGCATCTATTGAAAAGAAACCCATGCTAGCTGGGGAGAATTATTATTACCAAAACACCAACATACAGACGACAGCGTCTGGCCAAAATGTTGTCAGTCTACCCAGTTTCCAGCCACGAAATTAAACACATTATTTCCAAGAAAAAACGTACCAAATGCTAGGAAGATAAATCCGGTGATCCAATAGTCTCAACCCGCCTACAGGACCAGGTGGAACTTGCAAGATAAATTCTTTAATAACAACTAAAAATTTGAATTTTTTTGTCTCAAAACAGAGCTTGGGACCCATCAATGGAAAGACTCAAAATCCACTAGCTCGTTCCAATGAAGGGTCATAAGCTATGTTTTTGAAACAAAAACTTAAAACATAATAAAATTTGAATGCAGATTTTTGTCTAGCCTGAATGCTGGCCAAATTCGGCCATTGGCGTTGTGAATTTAGTGAATTTCCATATTTTGTTTCAGTCACATAGTTTATGGTCCCTCATTGGAATGCTCCCCTCCCCCGTTAATGAGGACCACAAGCTGTAAAAAAAAGGAAAATATATAAAAATTTTAAGGGAGAATTTTTCCAGGCGCGGCGGATCAGATTTAAAAGTGAAGAGATTATACTGTCGATCGTTGACTCACGGAAGGCATGAATACGCCATGGCTAGGGGGGGGGGGGGGGAGGGGGGGGCAGAGACAGAGAGACAGAGAGTTTGTGTGTGTGTGTGTGTTATGGACGTGGGAAGCAAATGTGGGCAAAATCTACGTTTAAGGGGCAAATACCTACCCCTCCCCGGCCCCCAGTGACGCCACCAATTTTTCATGTCTTTTTCAGATATTGGAAGTTGACAAGAAAATCCCATTGTGGGTGCCTTCCACTTCCTAAACTGCACTATAAATTTGTTTACCGTAGGCCATGATTCGTATGTCTCTTGCTTCTAAAATTTCAGGATTCCGAAGACTGAACTTAATTTGAAAAATCCACCCGAGTTGTTACGAAAATGACCGGAAGGAGTAGATGGATTTATTTATTAATTCTGTTTCATTCTCAATTTAGTTCGTCAAAAATAATTACTGAGGTAAACGTGAAGCAGCTTATCTGCAATGATATTAAATCATATGCCGAGTTAGTAATGATCCCGAGTCTGAAAAATAGGGGCCGCACTTCGTAAAGACAGGATGTATTGCTGAGACTGTCACATTATTGTTCTAAAAAACATAGCAACGCACAGAATTTGTTTTATTTTAAAATACTTCCTCTATTTGGTAATTTTATTTAAAAATGTCTCGATGAAATGTTTCGAGAATGAAGGTGGACAAGATCATATTCGATGGCGATAAACTTACCTTTAATTATACAGGGGGGAATCCAAATGACATATCGGCAAAACATTTTATTTTAATACGGAAACAAGTTAAATATCTCGAAAAATATTGGGCGAATTGTTTAAATGCGGACATTATTCCGGGGTACAATGGTCTGGAAAAGACAGATATAACATTTTTATGTCATTATTTTATGAAATGCAGGTTTTAGAAATTCACTGACTGAAGACCAATATTGCTAATCAGGTTCAGACTCTGGAAGAAATTTCTCGTCCAGCACTAATTGATTATGTAATGCTTCTCTCCTAACCGCACTTGGGTACCCCACTTTTCTAGACAAAAAGTGGGGTACGCGAAGTGCGGTTTTATATGGAGTGTACACGTAATGCTGGGATCTGGACTATTCGACGAAAGACAAACTCGACGAAATGGACTATTGAACGAGAAGAGAATTCAACGGAAGACAATTTCGACGCAATTTTTTTAACACGGTCAATTTGACGAATATATTTTTAAAAATGATATTAAAGACACAATTGACCAAGCTATTTGTTTCTTGCCTTTTGTTAAACCGCTCTTTGAAGATCAACCGAAACATCTGCTTGTTCACTTAGATGTCCATATAGCTTGGTGGTGGTATTGTTGATGTCGCCGACAAACATTTTACCGCATGAGCATATGTTTTGATAACCATTTTCCAAATAGTATATATTTCTGAAAATTTGATTATCGGCAGCATTCAAACATGGAAACCGATAACGGTGATGCCGATTGTCTGACATGCAACAAAGTGGTTAATGCCAAAAGTATTGCAGTTTCTTGCGATAAATGCCGGGGATGGAACCACATATGATGTGGCACAGGGATTACGTGCTGCGGGTTAATCCCGACACAAGCACAGCTGGTTTCTGAAGAGTTGCTTCAAAGACATCAAAAATTACGTAAACGCGAAAACAGCATGCAAACATTATTTGAAAAGCTCAAAAACTCTGAGATAACAACGAAGGAATTTATGGCATCCATGTCATTGATACATGGTCCAAAAGAAAAATAAATTTTGTACTTTAAAATTATTATGTTGCAGTTGTAGTAAATTGTAATTGTGCTAAAAACTTCTCCCAACAGAATTGTGTGTGTGTGTGTGGGGGAGGGGGGGGGGGAAGGGGGATACATGTATCAATGAATCCATGCTAAAATGTTTGTCTTTAAAACCGGCTTCTTTAGCCATTTCCACTGACATTTTTGCCGGTTTTGTAAGATAAAGAGCGAAATGAAACTTGCAGCCATAATTCTGTTGGGGAAGTTGTTCAAACTTTTGTTCATTTACGTTTCTTCTCCATTATGGTCTTTAACTGTGCGCTATTGTTAACATAAGATAAGTTTTATATTATAATTAAAATAAAAACATTGGTACCCATTCATTGTCTGTTATTTTTCAGTCATCTTCCTTGGGATGATCTATTCATTCATTAATTGGTTTTATTTTTGACACCCCGATAATCCTATAATTTGTGCCTTAAGTGTGAGCGTCTCATAAATATAGGCTATGACACCTTAATTAAGAGTAGTTTATGAGAAAAATTCTCGCACTCTTGCCCCCACCCAATAAGTTCCGAGATAAAAGACGCTATCTTACAACATACTCTACTCAATGTTATATTGGGTGGGGTATGTTGTAAACATAACTTCTTTTAATCTTCTGGGGGAAATAAAAAGTTTTCGTCAAACTTGTACTTTTTTATCGCCGAACTGTCCAAAGTTCCGTTGAATCGTCCAAAGTTTCGTCGAATTTGTTCAGAAGTTTCGTCGAATCGTCCAAAATCTCGTCGAATCGTCTTAAAAAAAAAATCGGCCAATTTGTCTTTCATCGAATAGTCCATAACCCACTATGCTCTGGGTACGACAACAACAGAGACAATGCTTGAAACTTCATTGAAATGCGATTGCACCATAATGTCAAACACCTTGCCTTTTTGGTAGGATACATCATACCCTTGTGCCTAGTCCAAACATGGCCTGAAAGTCTGTAATATAATTTTTGGGTTTGGTATGTCCTTTCAGTCCAACATACTTCCCATTCCTCCTGTGGTAAAACTAAACAGCCGATCAAAATCATCAATTTTAGAAAAACGATTTTGTTTTATGATAAAAGTATAAGCATTTCTGAAAAGAATGTAAAATTACCTTTTCATTCACGTATCTCCCGTCCAAATATTCCCAATAGCACCGTCATAATCTTTTTTTTCTGAAAAAACGTCGATAGATTACTGATGATCCTTACAAAGTTTAGCTTTTTTTTGATAGGAGAGGCTTAACGTCATCTCAGTTACTTAATACACCGATTATTTTAAATAATGTTTTGTGCCGAAAAATAACAATGAAATTAAACTGAATGCAACAGAGTTTTCAATGAATACCGGTACATATAAACTAATGTCGCCATTGCGTATAGGTTCATAAGTTCTAAGTTGCATTCATCCTTGCAATATACTTGTGCAGAAAAGGCCAGAATAAGACAAAAGTAATTGATGTACGTGACAAGGTGAGCCTTTTTTCCCTGCATACTCAAATATAGTCTTTCCTTGCAACCAGCAAAACCCTTCCAAATTCTAACAATAGTTTGTGGTCCCAAATTCTCTGGGGTTTGGAAATTTTTCACTCCACTGAAGAAAAGAGATGGCCCTGTAACATCGGAACAGTAATGCTATATTTTCCAATTGGCTTGATGAATGGGACATTTCGCATTTTGAGCCTAGACGTTTCCACAGGTGTTTGACATGTGCCAAAGATCTTAAAAAATGGTGTATTTGAAGTTTTTTTTTTTTTTTTACAAATTATATATTTTCCCACGATTAAGTATTATAAGAGTCTCTCTACTGTTCAGTGCAAGTACATTACGCTCGACCATTTCAGACCGACCCATTCCGTTAAATTGAATCAAACATCATATATGCGTGGACAACCTATTTTTTGCCGGCCGTTGTCTAGTAGCCTGGTGCAAACTCTGCAAAGTACAATGATATTGGGCAGATCTGAAAACACCCACCCAGTGTAAACTCCACCCAGATAATAAATCAAGTTCTGCACGAAACTGCGCAAAAAAAGTAAAAAGTTAGTAGATGCTTAGAAACTGTGCAAGAGGAAACTCCACTCGGAGTGTATGTGTTCTAATGAACCTATGCCGCCCATCATCTCATTCAGCGTATTGAAGACAAATTATTAACCTTACAGTAGAGTCCTGCAAATCAAGAATTAACAAATTTGACAAAACGTCATTGAATTTACACCATTGGATAAACACACACACAAAAAATCCACAAATGTTATCCAGTTCCTAATTTCAGCTGATTTGTTGCAATAATTCATCTGATTTCGTTTTTATGGCCTGCGAATCAGACTTCTCGCCCAACTTGAAAAATTGAGAAATGGGAGGTGTGCGGGCTAGGCTAAAAAAAAGCCACCTTGGAAAATTTTGCACGAACAATAGACGGGCAGTCTGCATTGAAAATGCCAGCCCTGGGTCATGGTCACAGACAGCAAAACTTTGATATTGTTATACAGGCCTTGTCTGATCAAAAAAACTTGGTATGAATGACATATCTTACTCAAACGTGGTACAATTATAATGATTATTGCACACTAGTCTGACTCAAAGGTATGTTGCAACCTTGATTCAAGGTCATATCAAGGTCAAGGTTACAGGCTGCAAAATTAAGGTAACAAGCAGTAATACATGGATTCATGTCATGTATTTAGCTTCCCCAAAAGGAGTGACCCTGGTTGGTGCTGTCTAGACTGAGAGGTCTCTTGTTCATTTGTTACCCTAAAATGTGTTTTTTTCTAACTGAATAGGCCTAGCATAGATTTCCCTTGAACCCTAAAAATGATGAAAGAGAACTTGTGCTGAACCCAATAGAGAATGCTTACAGAGAGGGCTTTTTGTGGTGAGTGGTCTTGTACAAGCCATTGCAGACTTTTTCCGTGTTGAGGAGCCTGAAGTGTTATTTAAGTATACTACAGTTAAAACTAGAAGTCCTGTCATGAAATGCGCACATATAGCACGTTGATATGTGCATTAATGTACGCGTTATGGCCCAAGTAAAGCTATCAAATTCTGTACATATGGCCTGTGCACAAGCAATGTTTCAGCCAATGGACCTCCGGGTAACCCGGAGGTCCATTGGCAGAAACATTGCATGTGTGTGCTATGAGTAACTAGGAGAACCTGCCGTGCTTTGGATGCCATTCGATATGGCAATTGCGCGCAATTCCAACGCGCAATTAAGCCTAGATAAGCGCACTATTCGTGACAGGACTTCTAGTTTTAACTGTATGTGTTCTTGAATAGAAAAATCTAACAAAAAACACCTTTTTTAACTGAAACTGGATCGATACCAAAACCAAATCTGAAAAATCACAACCTCCCTGCTCTAAATGCTAGTTAACCCTATACCTAACACAGCTTTTTTAAAAACTAAATTAAATTTGACATTTTTCGAAAA
This sequence comes from Pictodentalium vernedei, assembly GCA_031216915.1. Lineage (NCBI taxonomy): Eukaryota > Metazoa > Mollusca > Scaphopoda > Dentaliida > Dentaliidae > Pictodentalium > Pictodentalium vernedei. Next base: position 33,597,499 of record CM062288.1, on the reverse strand, counting down.
AAAATTCTTGGAATTCTTCAATAAAACCATACAAATATGGATATCATTAGAACCGGCTTGTTTAGCCGGTTCTAATGATATCCATATATGTATGGTTTTTTGTTGAGACATTTGTAAGATATTTTAGGCTGTGGTAACTAGACTTATTTTGGTCAATTCCCGGCTCGTTTTGGCCGCTATTTTAGGTACAGGGTTAATGTATCAGTTATTGAGGGCCCAACTGATGGGGAGATCTAGTCAGTAGACCTAGAGAGCCTGTAATTTCATTGTATTATTTGTTCATTTGTATATTTTTGTTGTTTTTTTTCCAGGTTGGTTATTGATACTTTGAAAGATGTTGATGAGGGCAGGCGCTGTTTTAGGCTAGTTGGAGGAATTCTTGTAGAAAGAACAGTTAAAGATGTACTGCCCGCTTTAACTAACAATAGAGATGGTGTAAGTTGATAACTTTTTCATATCTAATCACTTGTGTGGCATTTAACTCCTCGTATGCTGTTGGTGGATTTTCCTGCCCAATAAATCACTTGCCACCAAAATAAGTAAAGTTTTAGCACATCTAACCAAATTGTCACCTACAAATTGTACTAACTTTTTGACCAGCGATTTCTTGCATCATACTTTAATGAATCTGGTCACTAGTGGGAATAATGACTAGATTTGATGAAAAATATTTTAAAAATACTCCGCAGGTTAAGAGTTAAGTGAGTGCTTTTTTCAGAAACAGTACCATTTTGTTAAAATTAAGTCCCTTGATGTACATTTGGGCTCAATAGCCTGAATTTTAACTTAGTGCAATATGAGATGTACAACTTCGAGCAATATGAGGAATAATCTTTAGAAATCTTCTTCCGATTCACTAGTCAGAATTTTTTGATGTTTGGGATACAGCATCCTTACAGGGGTTAGATGAAGTTTGTTCAAATCAAGACCCTCGATTAATATTTGGGCTCTCCATTGGAGCCCAAATTTTAATTTGGTTCAATATGACAAATATTCTTTAAAAAGTTTCTCACAACCCCCCCCCCCCCCCTCCAATCAGAATCTATATGCTGTACACCATCGTAGGATGAGTCAGATTGAACTTTCAAAAATCAAGTTAATATGTGGACTCTTTCTCTTACATGTAGTCCAACATGAGGAAAAATCTTTGAAAATCTGCTTCTTCAAATTCGATGGTCAGAATCCTGTTTTGGGGTTGGGGTGGGATGCGTAGTCAGTTAAAGTTTGTTTAAGTCCCTAGGTTGATGTCTGGGCTCCCTATATTTTTATACTGTACCAATGACCCAGACTTAGCTTAGCTGGTGCTAACTCCACAAAAACCAGGGCCAAACACAAATTTTGCCCCCCAATCCCCAAAATTTGCATCCAAAACAAAAAGAAATCATGTCCTAAAGGACCTCCATAGTACGACTCTACTGCGCATGCGCAGTGACGCAGTCGTCCCGAAATTGGCGCCAAATATCATTCTCTGTTTGGCCCTTCATCAGTCAACATCTCACTGATCTTTGTGCTTGTAAATCTCAGTTTAAAGGATGCCAGACACGTAATTCTTGGAGAAAATGTGATTCTAAGGAGGATAGAAGGAGGAGAGGAAAAAAGAAGTGGCAAAAAATAATCAGGGCTGTACTTAAAATTTTTTGTTGAAATTATGATAAGTTGCCTATTTTCGAGGCATGGGCCTCTTGTTGTCATTCTTGCTAATTGTTGCACTGCTTATTCAGTGTTTCCTCTCCCCTAGCCTTCTAAAGTCCCCCCTTGCAATTCTCCCATGCTTTTGGCATATTTTTGAGAAGTTTCATTTCTAAAATTCCCTGGGAGAGTTGCTTGGTTACAGAATGTTTTCTGTTATTTTCCCCATAGTTACGTTTTCACCCATGGGTGTATAACGTTTGTGTTCTGCATCTTCCATCTGATGTTCTGCAGATTCTCCCCTGGGAGTCTCTGTTTTGCATCAGATAGAGTGTAATTGATGACTGATTCCGGGCCAGTTTTTTCAGTGCCTGGAGTCAGGTTTTCTACTGTGTTTACACTGTTTGTTTTCATTGGCAACAGCCTTTTTTGAGGGGGGCTGTTTGCCTTTGTGGTAGTTTATCTCATTATAAGATACATTTATATTATCCGAAAGTGTCTCATTAATTGTTTTATATAATTTTAAAATTTTTGACCACACTTTGCCATCGGATCCATCGGGGCTCAACGTTACTTTTCAGCAACTTGGGCTTCTCTGAAAAAATATTTTTTCAAAATTATTTTGTTTTGCAATTGTTTTTTCATTTATTAATGGATCATGTTATTATGTATCTTTGTGTCAGGGGTTTTTGCGAGTAACTAGGACTTATTGTTCTTTCACAATGAAGGGACTTTGTTCAAATTGTAATAGGAAGAAATCTTCCTCTGACTTTCATGATTATTGTATTAATTATAGTCAGTGTTCTCGCATTAATCCCTGTCCTGTATGTGAACATTGGGATGAGAAACATTGGAAACGTGTGTCACGATATGTTGTTTCTGGAGAAAGAGCGATGCCGGCTCTTTCTCCACAAGGTCACTCTACTCTCTCAGTTTCTATTTCAGAGGAACCAGAACAGGGTGATGTTTCCATGTTATCTTCTTCAAGTGTGCGTCCGTCGTCACAAATAAATACAGAGCTAGCGGCAAAAGTGCTCATGGAGATTAGACAAATGTCGTCCGCTAGCTCGCCCGGTGTAGCGTCCATTCACCGAATGGTTCGGCAGCCGGGTTCGTCCGATGCGGTCCAAGAGGAAATTTTGGGTGATGCGAGCACTATAAAAATAATAGATGCACACCCAGTGACGGCGGATAGTGAACGAGAACGGAGGAAGCCTTTTAGTCCGGTTCCTAGCTCGTCCAGGTCCAGCCGGGCCGCGAGCGAGAGAGGCCCCTCTCTCGTACAACAACATCTGGGACCAGATGTTGTGGTACAAAATGTGTCTTTAGCGGAGCATACGTCCGTCGCTCGGGACGCTCCGTTGTATAAGCAGTCCGCAGAGACTGTTAAGGCTTCCTCTTCTCGTCGGCGCACATGACCGCACCTTGGCTGCGTGACCTCCGATATTTTGCCAGCTTCACCGATGAAGGATTCTTCGGCGACCAGGTCACACCATCCGGCAGCCAGGGATTCGAGACCGATGGACTCCGGACATTCGCATAGGAAAAGTATGCGGGAGCCATCTGATGCGGAGCTGCCCTCGGCGAAGCAGCGAAAGACCGCTCCTCCGCAGGTCTCGATGTCGGACATTCTAGTGCAGATAGCACAGCTTATCGCAGCATCCCAGCAGCCGACAGAAACGGTGTCGGATCGAGAATTATCCGACGGCGCTGGGTCGGTACGCTCCGCTGAAGCATCGGGGACGGACGACCGGGAACATCGGGAGGTCCGACCGGATGGTGAAAGGGATACGGATGAATTGGAGCTATCCCTTTCGGAACAACACAAAGCTGCCGTGGACTTCATCCGGCACTTTCTTCCTCAAGTTGTTCCGTCGGGCCAGACTGCTGCGCTTCCGGACAGGAGAATTATAGCGTCATTGGACTCTGATTTTTTCGAGCGGTTCAGGGACATCGCTCCCGAGTTTCCGTCGCAGTCCAATAATGTTGCAAGAACATTTGAATTATTGAACGACGCTATTTTTAAACTTGCTTCCAGGACGGGGAAAGCAAGTTTCTTGTCCGCAAATACTCTCAACCTGCCTTTCATTAATGCAAGGAATAAATTCGACACGGCAGGTCAGGGTATACCGAGAGTTCCTCTGCGTATGGACGACGAGGCGGAAGACTTAGAGCTATCATTACCGTCGTCAGCTTCTATTCCAACCGCAGTGTTGTATACAGCTATTGCGTCTAACAGAGCCAATTTAGATGCCTTATCTTACGCAGATCACCTTACTAAGGCGTTATCACTGCGTCTTCAAGGGGAAGAGTTTCAGGATATACAATCCTCCTTAAGACTTCTTTCAAGGGCAGTAGCTTATTCCACGTGTAACTCCGCCCTTTCAGTGGCAAATCTGGAGTTGGTTAGACGTGACGCAGCCCTAGCTACATCCACACTAGTGGATTCTAAGGTGAAGAACTCTCTTAGAGTCGCTTCGGTCTCAGGAAATCTTCTCTTTGACGGCAAGCTTTCCGCTATTTATGATAATATTAAAAAGAAAGCTAGTGATTCTCTGTTGTTTAGATCCGCTCCTAAAAGGTCGGATACAGCAGACACGAATAAGGCGGGCACTTCTGGGTCTTATCCGCCCAAGAGAGGTTCCTATAGAGGTTCCGGTGCGTCCTCTAGCTCTTATTCGAGAGACCGTCAGGATAGTGACTCTCGTTCGGGACGTCCTTCAGGCCGGGACAATCGGTCGGACGCCCCGAGGTCGACGAGGCGAGGTGCGGGTCGTGGAAGACGTGGTTTCTCCTACCGCAGGCCTCGCAGATCCAGGAGGTGATGGCTTAAACCTCTATCGCGTTCCGGTTGGCGGAAGGTTGTCGAGTTTTTCTCAAGAGTGGGCGTCGATTACGGACGACCCGTGGGTGAGAGGAGTGACTTCGGAAGGTCTAAAGATATCCTTCAAACGAAAGCCTCCATTAACTCGAAGTCCAAAATGGACTCATCTTCCGTCAAATCCTCAGAAAAGAGACGCTCTGCTATCAGAGGTGCAGTCTCTTTTAATGAAGAACGCGGTAGAGGTCGTAGAAAACCAGGAATCGCTGGGATTCTACAGCCATCTGTTTCTGGTTCCGAAACCAGACGGCTCGTTCCGTCCAGTTATAGATTTGAGCTGGATAAACAAGCTGATCGTCGCTCCGAAGTTTTATATGGAGACGATTCGATCGGTCAGAGCGAGTATTCGGGTGAACGATTATGCAACGAGCATAGATCTCAAAGATGTGTACTTTCACGTCATGGTACATCCGACATTCCGAAAGTATCTACGCTTCGCAGTCCTAGGAGTGGTGTATCAGTTCCGGGCCATGTGCTTCGGATTGAATCTAGCACCCTGGGCTTTCACTCGGGTAATGAACTCGGTAATGATCTACTTCCGAGCTCATTCGTCTGCGGTAACGTCGGCCTACCTGGACGACATTCTTCAGAGGTACGGCAACGAGTTAATGCTTCAGAACGATGTTCAGAATCTTCTTCTATTGCTCCGATGTCTCGGTTTCATAGTAAACGAGGAGAAGTCGGATCTGGTGCCGTCCAAGTCATTCACTCATCTGGGAATGAGCTTCGAGACGCACAACAATCTCGTTCGTCTGCCGTTAACCAGAGCGAAATTAGTCAGTTGTTACGCTCGCTATTGTCTGAATACAGACAAAGTCACGGCGAGAGAATTTATGAGACTGATAGGTCTGTGCGGAGCCACCGCGGATCTCATTCCGATGGGACGGCTACGCACACGGCCTCTTCAAATTTTCCTGACTCAGAATTGGAGTGTGAAAATTCATTCGCTCGATGTAGACGTTCTCTTGTCAGATCAAGTGAAACAAGAGATTCAGACTTGGGCAAACATTCAGTGGTTAACTCAAGGAGTTCCGCTGCAGTTGCCGGATCCGAGTTTTACCATTATGACGGATGCCAGTCAAACAGGTTGGGGTGCATCATTAATCCCAACGGATTCGAGATGCCAGGGTCTTTGGGATCCGCAATTCCTGTGCAAGCACATAAACATCAAGGAAATGATGTCAATTTGGCTTGCGTTACGTCACTGGATGGATATTATTCACGATGCTCATGTCCAAATCCTATCCGACAATACGACAGTAGTGGCGTATATACGGAATCAGGGAGGCACTCATTCAGTTCCGTTGTTCAATCTAACGGAAAGAATCCTTCTGTTTGCGTTGGAACATCACGTTCTTCTTTCGGTCCGTCACATACCGGGTCGTCTGAATGTGCTAGCAGACTCCCTTTCACGAAAGGGTCGCTTGTTGCCGTCGGAGTGGACTCTCAACAAACAAGTATTCAATCAGATTTGCTACCAATGGGAACGGCCAATGATAGACTTATTTGCGACACATCTCAACAATCAGTTGCAAACGTATGTGTCCCCGTGTCCGGATCCAAGAGCATTTGCAGTAGACGCTCTGTCGATCCCTTGGGACGGAATGATAGGATATGCGTATCCTCCAGCGCCGTTAATTCAACAAGTATTGCTAAAGATAAAACAATCTCAATGCAAGATTCTGTTGGTAGCATCTCTGTCGCCACAGAGACCGTGGATAAATCTACTCAGGTGTCTGTTGTGGGACCTACCGCGGAAGCTCCCTCCACGAGAGGATCTTCTTTGGCAGGGGAAATCGCGCCAACTACATCACAACCCGCAAGGTCTCAACCTTCACGTTTTTCCGTTGTGCGGTCCTTCTTGCATGGCAAGCACTTTACAGGATGAGCAGTGGACGCGATTTCTAACTGTAGGAGGACCTCCTCTTCGCTAAACTATGCGGCTAAGTGGAAGGTTTTCCGTCGTTGGTGTAGGGATCATTCTGTAGATATATTTGATCCCTCTATACCAGACATTGCTAACTTTCTAGTATACTTGTTTGACGAAATCAAACTGCAGCCTGTTACTATAAAGGGTTATAGATCTATGTTATCTGATACCTATGCACATCATGATAGTTTACAAATTGGATCTAATGTCTCTTTATCGAAATTGGTTAGAAACTTTTCGATAAATAGACCCAGAACTCTTAGATTAATTCCTAAGTGGAATTTAGCTTGGGTTCTCCTTAAATTGAAGGAAAAGCCATTTGAACCTCTTAGGACAGTAGATTTCAAATTCTTATCTTATAAGACAGCTTTTCTCTTAGCTTTCTCTTCTGCCAGAAGAGTCAGTGAGCTTCATGCACTATCGGTGGATGATTCTCATTATCGTAGTGTTGGGAACACTATCACCTTCACTACTAATGTGGGTTTTTTAGCTAAGAATCAGGCTCCTAATAAATATCCGGAACCTATTGTTATTAAGGCTCTTCCGTCTTCAGACGGGCGTAGGCCTTTACTCTGTCCTGTTAGAGCACTACGTATCTATAAACAGAGATCTCAGTTCATCAGAAAGGGACGGAAACGTTTCTTTCTGTCTTTGATGCCTAATAGAAAGGACATTTCAGTCCATTCTATTGCTAGATGGATTCAGTTAACTATCCATACTGCGTATGAAGATTTATCTTCTTCTCAGCAGTCTGTGCTTAAGATTTCTGCTCATGAAGTAAGAGCTCTTTCTACTTCCTGGGCTTATGCTAATAGTGTTGCTATTACAGATTTAATGAAGGCTGCTTATTGGTCTCAGCCATCCACATTTACGAATTTTTATCTCAGAAATATTGAGTCCATTTCTGGAGACCTGCATTGTTTAGGTCCGTTATCTGTTGCTCAGAATGTCGTCCACTAAACAGTTGCAACTATAGTTATGCAGGCTTTCTGTTCCGGCAGTGACTCCGTCCGACTGCCCTCTTCGCTCTGGGCTATTTGACCCAGGGCAAGGGGAAGGGGGGGGGGGGGGGGGGCGGGTGTTCCCTTAGGTCACCTGCTTTATAGTGAAAAGCAAGGGAATGCCTCCTCCAAGACAGTATTTCTGAGTCGCTTCCGGGATGGTTTTAAAGTGTAATATTAATGTTTAATTTCATTCATGTCTTATTTTTAAAGTGTAGCTCGGTGTGAAGCATTTGTATATGTCAAGTGTCAAACGGGCTTTAATATACAATACTCGGACACTTTTAAATGATTATAAAGAGTCTCAATTCTCTGGACTACTTTATTTATTGGCTTGCTTTAAAAATAATTAGTATAAGGGTTATACTGGATGTTAATAGAGAACATGAATGTTATTGTGCTCAATTATTAAGGGTAGTGTATCTTTCTAATTTAAATATTAAATAAGAAAGATACATGTAAAGCCTAATACTCCTTTTCTCCTTAAGGGGTTACCTCTTTATTTTATAATTGAGCTTATTGGATTTTCCTCTATGTCCTAGGCCCTCCAGCCTGTTTACTATTCAGCTAAGTCTGGGTCATTGGTACAGTATAAAAATGTTGAAAAATTTATAGTAATTTATATATTTTTTATACTTACCAATGACCCAGACGGGGATGGCCCTCCCTGAGTTGGGAACTCTTGCCTCCCCGCTGAGTACATAGCGCTGACCAGGCACTGCCAGTAAGAATGATATTTGGCGCCAATTTCGGGACGACTGCGTCACTGCGCATGCGCAGTAGAGTCGTACTATGGAGGTCCTTTAGGACATGATTTCTTTTTGTTTTGGATGCAAATTTTGGGGATTGGGGGGCAAAATTTGTGTTTGGCCCTGGTTTTTGTGGAGTTAGCACCAGCTAAGCTAAGTCTGGGTCATTGGTAAGTATAAAAAATATATAAATTACTATAAATTTTTTAACTTTCCATTAAAGGAAATCTGAGCATTATTTATGTGGCAGCATGTTAATACCAGAAAAAATCACTTTACTGGATAACAATGTTTTGAATAGTTACTTGACTTCATTCCTTTGTTGTGTTACTAGCAATAGATGCTAATTAAATACTTATTTAACCCTTTACCCAAGCAGACGATATCAAAATTTATTAATTTAAATATCATTTTTTAAATTTTTTCACAAAATTTCCACAAAACCATGTCATGTGACCCCTCATAGAGGGGCCACATGATATGGTTTTGTTGAAATTTTGTGGAAAATAGTATTTTTCTGCTGCTGAATTTGTATATTATGCAGGCAGATGTGGCCGATTTGTTGGGTAAGGAACTACACAATTTTGTCAAATTGTCATGTGAATGCCTCAGGACCCATGTTTTTGTTATTGAGAGTTTTTTTAAACTCAGGGAAGGAGGGAGAAAGGATTTTATTATTATTTTTTTTGCTTATAATAAGCTTGGGTTGAGAGGCGTTCCACCACCTTTTCGTACACAAAATATACAAAAAGTGGTTGATTATACAAATTAACTCATTTAATTTTAACCCTTAATGCTGCTTAATGGCCTAATTCTGAGTTTGATCAATTTTTCTGCAGATGCCCCAACATACAGTCTCTGAGGAAACTTGTAAGTTGCCTTCTAAGTGCCTTGTAAGTTGTTTCTAGGCAAGCTTGGCTGCCTATATACCTACCAAAACATGCCTAGAAATGGCTGTAACTAAGGCTGTCACGATTATGAATTTTCATAATTGATTATTTTGTCATAAAAATCGACGGTTATTTGATTATTTATGGTTAATATTTCTGTCTCGTTTCCTAGAACTTTGTCTATGAAATAATTTGGGAGGCGTTAAAAATTAAAATATCCTAATCGTAAATGAAGCCAACGAACACCAAACCTTGAAAAATTTGACAAAACAGAATCTACATTGCATTGATTCAAACTTCAAATCATAGAAAAATGCATACTAAACTCACTAATGGCCCCATCCGCGCTCAATGCGTAATGATTATGAATTTAGCCACAGGGAATGTCAAGTCAACAAAGCTTTACACGTGGAAATGAAACTTCCGGTTGCGGTACGTCGAAGAACAAAATAAATCATCATACTTTAAAAATAAATAACATGGCATTTCGAAGTTTTTCCCTCTTTACTTTCCGTATGGTAAAATTGCTTATCAAGTATCAAATTGATAAAAACAAAAACAACTCAACACCCGACGATGTCTTATTGGCAAGGAATACAATGTAGCCATTGACAGTAAGGCATCATCGAGTGTTATGTTATTTTTGTTAAATTTGTTATCACTGCTAATGGTAGTGAGCCAACGATGCTGGAATCAGAAAATTCGGCCCATGAATGATAATGATTCAGCCCCTGTTCAGTGCGAAAATGCTTTCCCTTTGGGGGGCTCAATCTTTCCAGGGATTTCTTTTATTTAGCGCTTTTGATACTCGGCAGAAGAATACAACCTCGTAACAACATTGATGTTTTTTTGGCAGGTCACAAGACTCACATCAAAGGAATGAGAAGTATTGGGAACTGAGTGATCACGCATACGATGATGACTGGGTTTCGGCTAACTTTAACTCGCATGGTGCCGCGACTTGAAGCTATATATTGGTTTTATGTTTTAACCCTGTTCACACACACATTTGTTGTCGAAATAGGTCCTTTATGTGAAACAATAGCTTGTGAATCAATATTTCCCCTTTGTTTAACGAAAAGGTATGACAGCACATGTCCAGTCAAATAATCGATCATTGAAAAAAATCGTCGATTATGACCTCAATCGACGGTTGATCGATTTTTCGATCATTCGTGACAGCCTTAGCTGCAACGCCACAGAATATTAGGTTGCACGGTATTTCGATAAACTGATATATACCGGTATTCAAACCAGTATCGATTGAATACCGGTGTAATTACAAAAATATTGGTTTATCGTCATTATTTATTTACCCCCAATTTAATTTTCAAGATGTATTGAGTTTTTTAACTGTTGCTCAGAATGAATAATATTATCGCTTTACCCAAGGAATCGTCTGCATGTGTCCATGTAATATACAAATTCAGTAGTTGAAAAAATAATTTTCAAAAATTTCAACAAAACTATGTAATGTGACTCCTCATTGGAACAAGCTCAACGAGCTCATTCCAATGAGGGGGTCACATGATATTGTTTTGTAGAAAGTTTTGGAAAAATTTGATTGAAATTAATAAATTTTGATATCGTCTGCGTTTTGTAAAGGTTTTTCTAACTGCATCACCAAGGCATGCTGATTCGTTCGACTGTGGTGTCTCAAGTTTCGATTGTGGTACTTATGTTCAGATACCTGAATAGTTTTCAATATACCGGTATACCGCGGTATTTTTTTGAATACCGATACTGGTATTCTGTTTTGAATATCGTGCAGCCCTACAGGATATAAATGTCAATCAGTTACATATGTCAGTCAAAAAACATAAAGAGTTTTGAGTTGCTCGTGTTTGTAGTAATTTGAAAGATACAGAAAGGCAATAAAAATGTCTAATGAGGGGGGTTCAGTTTCAGTGAGGGATTGCCTTGAGAATCAAAACCTTTTTTTTCCCCTATAGGAATATTTTTGGATGGCATAGTGCACCCCTCAGAATTAGCCATGGCAATTGGGAAGGTTGTGATGATGAATGTCCTAGTAGACAGGTGTGGTCATTTCCACCAGGTGGATGCTCCACATGGCGAGTTCCATGATCTCTTGCGACTCGTTGGAACCATCTGGTGAACACTTTCGTGTCCCCGTGTCCAGATGCTCTGGCTTTCGCCGTGGACGCTCTGGTCCTCCTTTGGAATGGTCTTGTCGGCTACGCCTTCCTACCGGTTCCGATTCCGCCTCATGTTCTCGCCCAGATATGAACCTGCAGTTGCAGGCCACGAAATTTCACGCGAATGATCGTTTCGTTCGCGGGATGGTTACGCAAATCCAAAAACTCAACATCGTTCTTGCAAAAAATATGACATGAATGAAATTTTTGAATGAGTATAAAGTAGAAGTGGTAGTTTGTCCTGTTGCTTGAACTTATATAGTACTGTATTTTACATGTGCGATTCTAAACACAACATTTCAACATTTATTTTCACAGACATTATGTAAGTATAGTAACTGACAGCACGAAACCACAAAACATATCAACCATTGTGGGTTTTTCTGTGGTTGTGTTCTATTTGATATTGGTGTAGATTCAGCGTGCTTTCCCCGTCATTAATGTTGCGTGCGAATTCGCCCCAGTTTTTTTTTTTTCTCATATCTTATGGATCAAACAAAGGGATGTAGAGGCTGAGATTGGAGACACTAATTTTAGAATTTGGACTTAAATAGTATTTGCAGTGGCGTTGATATGGAAATGCAGAAAAATATTCAAGGAAAAACTTGATCTAACGTTAAACATTTATGTGGGCCGAAATGGCATGGGCCTGGAACACCTATGGTTGTTTCACTAATAGAGTTCAATATTTTTATACTGTACCAATGACCCAGACTTAGCTGGTGCTAACTCCAACAAAACCAGGGCCAAACACAAATTTTGCCCCCCAATCCCCAAAATTTGCATCCAAAACAAAAAGAAATCATGTCCTAAAGGACCTCCATAGTACGCCTCTACTGCGCATGCGCAGTGACGCAGTCGTCCCGAAATTGGCGCCAATTATCATTCTCTGTTTGGCCCTTCATCAGTCAACATCTCACTGATCTTTGTGCTTGTAAATCTCAGTTTAAAGGATGCCAGACACGTAATTTTTGGAGAAAATGTGATTCTAAGGAGGATAGAAGGAGGAGAGGAAAAAGAAGTGGCAAAAAATAATCAGGGCTGTACTTAAAATTTTTTGATGAAATTATGTTAAGTTGCCTATTTTCGAGGCATGGGCCTCTTGTTGTCATTCTTGCTAATTGTTGCACTGCTTATTCAGTGTTTCCTCTCCCCTAGCCTTCTAAAGTCCCCCCTGGCAATTCTCCCATGCTTTTGGCATATTTTTGAGAAGTTTCATTTCTAAAATTTCCTGGGAGAGTTGCTTGGTTGCAGAATGTTTTCTGTTATTTTCCCCATAGTTACGTTTTCACCCATGGGTGTATAACGTTTGTGTTCTGCATCTTCCATCTGATGTTCTACAGATTCTCCCCTGGGAGTCTCTGTTTTGCATCAGATAGAGTGTAATTGATGACTGATTCCAGGCCAGTTTTTTCAGTGCCTGGAGTCATGTTTTCTAGTGTGTTTACACTGTTTGTTTTCATTGGCAACAGCCTTTTTTGAGGGGGGCTGTTTGCCTTTGTGGTAGTTTATCTCATTATAAGATACATTTATATTATCCGAAAGTGTCTCATTAATTATTTTATATAAATTTAAAATTTTTGACCACACTTTGCCATCGGATCCATCGGGGCTCAACGTTACTTTTCAGCAACTTGGGCTTTTCTGAAAAAATATTTTTTCAAAATTATTTTGTTTTGCAATTGTTTTTTCATTTATTAATGGATCATGTTATTATGTATCTTTGTGTCAGGGGTTTTTGCGAGTAACTAGGACTTATTGCTGTTCTTTCACAATGAAGGGACATTGTTCAAATTGTAATAGGAAGAAATCTTCCTCTGACTTTCATGATCATTGTATTAATTGTAGTCAGTGTTCTCGCATTAATCCCTGTCCTATATGTGAACATTGGGATGAGAAACATTGGAAATGTGTGTCACGATATGTTGTTTCTGGAGAAAGAGCGATGCCGGCTCTTTCTCCACAAGGTCACTCTACTCTCTCAGTTTCTATTTCAGAGGAACCAGAACAGGGTGATGTTTCCATGTTATCTTCTTCAAGTGTGCGTCCGTCGTCACAAATGAATTCAGAGCTAGCGGCAAAAGTGCTCATGGAGATTAGACAAATGTCGTCCGCTAGCTCGCCCGGTGTAGCGTCCATTCACCGAATGGTTCGGCAGCCGGGTTCGTCCGATGTGGTCCAAGAGGAAATTTTGGGTGATGCGAGCACTATAAACATAATAGATGCACACCCAGTGACGGCGGATAGTAAACGAGAATGGAGGAAGTCTTTTAGTCCGGTTCCCAGCTCGTCCAGGTCCAGCCGGGCCGCGAGCGAGAGAGGTCCCTCTCTCGTACAACAACATCTGGGACCAGATGTTGTGGTACAAAATGTGTCTTTAGCGGAGCATACGTCCGTCGCTCGGGACGCTCCGTTGTATAAGCAGTCCGCAGAGACTGTTAAGGCTTCCTCTTCTCGTCGGCGCACACGACCGCACCTTGGCTGCGTGACCGCCGATATTTTACCAGCTTCGCCGATGAAGGATTCTTCGGCGACCAGGTCACACCATCCGGCAGCCAGGGATTCGAGACCGATGGACTCCGGACGTTCGCATAGGAAAAGTATGCGGGAGCCATCTGATGCGGAGCTGTCCTCGGCGAAGCAGCGAAAGACTGCGCCTCCGCAGGTCTCGACGTCGGACATTCTTGTGCAGATAGCACAGTTTATTGCAGCATCCCAGCAGCCGACAGAAACGGTGTCGGATCGAGAATTATCCGACGGCGCTGGGTCGGTACGCTCCGCCGAAGCATCGGGGGCGGACGACCGGGAACATCGGGAGGTCCGACCGGATGGTGAAAGGGATACGGATGAATTGGAGCTATCCCTTTCGGAACAACATAAAGCTGCCGTGGACTTCATCCGGCACTTTCTCCCTCAAGTTGTTCCGTCGGGCCAGACTGCTGCGCTTCCGGACAAGAGAATTATAGCGTCATTGGACTCTGAATTTTTTGAGCGGTTCAGGGACATCGCTCCCGAGTTTCCGTCGCAGTCCAATAATGTTGCAAGAACATTTGAATTATTGAACGACGCTATAGTTAAACTTGCTTCCAGGACGGGGAAAGCAGGTTTCTTGTCCGCTAATACTCTTAACCTGCCTTTCATTAATGCAAGGAATAAATTCGATACGGCAGGACAGGGTATACCGAGAGTTCCTCTGCGTATGGACGACGAGGCGGAAGACTTAGAGCTATCATTACCGTCGTCAGCTTCTATTCCAATCCTCTTTAAGACTTCTTTCAAGGGCAGTAGCTTATTCCACGTGTAACTCCGCCCTTTCAGTGGCAAATCTGGAGTTGGTTAGACGTGACGCAGCCCTAGCTACATCCACACTAGTGGATTCTAAGGTGAAGAACTCTCTTAGAGTCGCTTCGGTCTCAGGAGAACTTCTCTTTGACGGCAAGCTTTCCGCTATTTATGATAAAATTAAAAAGAAAGCTAATGATTCTCTGTTGTTCAGATCGGCTCCTAAAAAGTCGGATACAGCAGACACGAATAAGACAGGCACTTCTGGGTCTAATGCGCCCAAGAGAGGTTCCTTTAGAGGTTCCGGTGCGTCCTCTTGGTCTTATTCGAGAGACCGTCAGGATAGCGACTCTCGTTCGGGACGTCCTTCAGGCCGGGACAATCGGTCGGACGCCCCGAGGTCGACGAGGCGAGGTGCGGGTCGTGGAAGACGTGGTTTCTCCTACCGCAGGTCCAGGAGGTGATGGCTTAAACCTCTATCGCGTTCCGGTTGGCGGAAGGTTGTCGAGTTTTTCACAAGAGTGGGCGTCGATTACGGACGACCCTTGGGTGAGAGGAGTGACTTCGGAAGGTCTAAAGATATCCTTCAAACGAAAGCCTCCATTAACTCGAAGTCCAAAGTGGACTCATCTTCCGTCAAATCCACAGAAAAGAGACGCTCTGTTATCAGAGGTGCAGTCTCTTTTAATGAAGAACGCGGTAGAGGTCGTAGAAAACCAGGAATCTCTGGGATTCTACAGCCATCTGTTTCTGGTTCCGAAACCAGACGGCTCGTTCCATCCAGTCATAGATTTGAGCTGGATAAACAAGCTGATCGTCGCTCTGAAGTTTTATATGGAGACGATTGGATCGGTCAGAGCGAGTATTCGGGTGAACGATTATGCAACGAGCATAGATCTCGTACTTTCACGTCATGGTACATCCGACATTCCGGAAGTATCTACGCTTCGCAGTCCTAGGAGTGGTGTATCAATTCCGGGCGATGTGCTTCGGATTGAATCTAGCACCCTGGGCTTTCACTCGGGTAATGAACTCGGTAATGATCTACTTCCGAGCTCATTCGTCTGTGGTAACGTCGGCCTACCTGGACGACATTCTTCAGAGGTACGGCAACGAGTTAACGCTTCAGAACGATGTTCAGAATCTTCTTCTATTGCTCCTACGTCTCGGTTTTATAGTAAACGAGGAGAAGTCGGATCTGGTGCCGTCCAAGTCATTCACTCATCTGGGAATGAGCTTCGAGACGCACAACAATCTCGTTCGTCTGCCGTTAACCAGAGCGAAATTAGTCAGTTGTTACGCTCGCTATTGTCTGCACGCAGACAAAGTCACGGCGAGAGAATTTATGAGACTGATAGGTCTGTGCGGAGCCGCCGCGGATCTCATTCCGATGGGGCGGCTACGCACACGTCCTCTTCAAATTTTCCTGACTCAGAATTGGAGTGTGAAAATTCATTCGCTCGATGTAGACGTTCTCTTGTCAGATCAAGTGAAACAAGAGATTCAGACTTGGGCAAACATTCAGTGGTTAACTCAAGGAGTTCCACTCCAGTTGCCGGATCCGAGTTTTACCGTTATGACGGATGCCAGTCAAACAGGTTGGGGTGCATCATTAATCCCAACGGATTCGAGATGCCAGGGTCTTTGGGATCCGCAATTCCTGTGCAAGCACATAAACATCAAGGAAATGATGTCAATTTGGCTTGCGTTACGTCACTGGATGGACATTATTCACGATGCTCATGTCCAAATCCTATCCGACAATACGACAGTAGTGGCGTATATACGGAATCAGGGAGGCACTCATTCAGTTCCGTTGTTCAATCTAACGGAAAGAATCCTTCTGTTTGCGTTAGAACATCACGTTCTTCTTTCGGTCCGTCACATACCGGGTCATCTGAATGTGCTAGCAGACTCCCTTTCACGAAAGGGTCGCTTGTTGCCGTCGGAGTGGACTCTCAACAAACAAGTATTCAATCAGATTTGCTACCAATGGGAACGGCCAATGATAGATTTATTTGCGACACATCTCAACAATCAGTTGCAGACGTATGTGTCTCCGTGTCCGGATCCAAGAGCATTTGCAGTAGACGCTCTGTCGATCCATTGGGACGGAATGATAGGATATGCGTATCCTCCAGCGCCGTTAATTCAACAAGTATTGCTAAAGATAAAACAATCTCAATGCAAGATTCTGTTGGTAGCATCTCTGTCGCCACAGAGACCGTGGATAAATCTACTCAGGTGTCTGTTGTGGGACCTACCGCGAAAGCTTCCTCCACGAGAGGATCTTCTTTCGCAGGGGAAATCGCGCCAACTCCATCACAACCCGCAAGGTCTCAACCTTCACGTTTTTCCGTTGTGCGGTCCTTCTTGCATGGCAAGCACTTTACAGGACGAGCAGTGGACGCGATTTCTAACTGTAGGAGGACCTCCTCTTCGCTAAACTATGCGGCTAAGTGGAAGGTTTTTCGTCGTTGGTGTAGGGATCATTCTGTAGATATATTTGATCCCTCTATACCAGACATTGCAAACTTTCTAGTATACTTGTTTGACGAAATCAAACTGCAGCCTGTTACTATAAAGGGTTATAGATCTATGTTATCTGATACCTATGCACATCATGATAGTTTACAAATTGGATCTAATGTCTCTTTGTCGAAATTGGTTAGAAACTTTTCGATAAATAGACCCAGAACTCTTAGATTAATTCCTAAGTGGAATTTAGCTTGGGTTCTCCTTAAATTGAAGGAAAAGCCATTTGAACCTCTTGGGACAGTAGATTTCAAATTCTTATCTTATAAGACAGCTTTTCTCTTAGCTTTCTCTTCTGCCAGAAGAGTCAGTGAGCTTCATGCACTATCGGTGGATGATTCTCATTATCGTAGTGTTGGGAACACTATCACCTTCACTACTAATGTGGGTTTTTTAGCTAAGAATCAGGCTCATAATAAATATCCGGAACCTATTGTTATTAAGGCTCTTCCGTCTTCAGACGGGCGTAGGCCTTTACTCTGTCCTGTTAGAGCACTACGTATCTATAAACAGAGATCTCAGTTTATCAGAAAGGGACGGAAACGTTTCTTTCTGTCTTTGATGCCTAATAGAAAGGACATTTCAGTCCATTCTATTGCTAGATGGATTCAGTTAACTATCCGTACTGCTTATGAAGATTTATCTTCTTCTCAGCAGTCTGTGCTTAAGATTTCTGCTCATGAAGTAAGAGCTCTTTCTACTTCCTGGGCTTATGCTAATAGTGTTGCTATTACAGATTTAATGAAGGCTGCTTATTGGTCTCAGCCATCCACATTTACGAATTTTTATCTCAGAAATATTGAGTCCATTTCTGGAGACCTGCATTGTTTAGGTCCGTTATCTGTTGCTCAGAATGTCGTCCACTAAACAGTTGCAACTATAGTTATGCAGGCTTTCTGTTCCGGCAGTGACTCCGTCCGGCTGCCCTCTTCGCTCTGGGCTATTTGACCCAGGGCAAGGGGAAGGGGGGGGGGGGGGGGCGGGTGTTCCCTTAGGTCACCTGCTTTATAGTGAAAAGCAAGGGAATGCCTCCTCCAAGTCAGTATTTCTGAGTCGCTTCCGGGATGGTTTTAAAGTGTAATATTAATGTTTAAATTCATTCATGTCTTATTTTTAAAGTGTAGCTCGGTGTGAAGCATTTGTATATGTCAAGTGTCAAACGGGCTTTAATATACAATACTCGGACACTTTTAAATGATTATAAAGAGTCTCAATTCTCTGGACTACTTTATTTATTGGCTTGCTTTAAAAATAATTAGTATAAGGGTTATACTGGATGTTAATAGAGAACATGAATGTTATTGTGCTCAATTATTAAGGGTAGTGTATCTTTCTAATTTAATTTTAAATAAGAAAGATACATGTAAAGCCTAATACTCCTTTTCTCCTTAAGGGGTGACCTCTTTACTATATAATTGAGCTTATTGGATTTTCCTCTATGTCCTAGGCCCTCCAGCCTGTTTACTATTCAGCTAAGTCTGGGTCATTGGTACAGTATAAAAATGTTAAAAAATTTATAGTAATTTATATATTTTTTATACTTACCAATGACCCAGACGGGGATGGCCCTCCCTGGAGTTGGGAACTCTTGCCTCCCCGCTGAGTACATAGCGCTGACCAGGCACTGCCAGTAAGAATGATAATTGGCGCCAATTTCGGGACGACTGCGTCACTGCGCATGCGCAGTAGAGGCGTACTATGGAGGTCCTTTAGGACATGATTTCTTTTTGTTTTGGATGCAAATTTTGGGGATTGGGGGGCAAAATTTGTGTTTGGCCCTGGTTTTGTTGGAGTTAGCACCAGCTAAGTCTGGGTCATTGGTAAGTATAAAAAATATATAAATTACTATAAATTTTTTAACTTTTTGGTAAACATGCATGCACTGGTGTTTGTTTTATTTTTTTTATGAATGGCGCGGTGATCTGTCAATATCTTCTCAGCCCCAGTCCTGAGGACTTGCATCCATAAATGTTTATCAGCGAAAGAATCTTATACTGACTCGAGCCTTCCTTTGCTGACAATGACAATACCAGCCACTGGTATTGTCGATGTCAGCAAAGGAAGGCTCGAGTCACATGTAATATTCATTGATTGCGGAATGGCTTCTACATGTATGTCAGTATTCATTATTGATCTAATTTATTACAATGAATACTAATCCCTTTAAATGCTTTGTTTCTTAATGGTTTTACCATATTGGTATAAGCATAAACCTGTACAACTTATGTCAACTACTGAATATTTCATCTCATATCTTGTTTTAATCACGTAACCTTTTGAGTAACCAATTGGTTGCGCAAAAATAATTAACGTGAACGAAACAATGGGTTACACAAGCCCAAAACACGCGAACGAAAAATGGGTTCCGTAAATTTTTGGAATTTCATGGCCTGAGTCATCGAATCCTTTCGATCACACCCGTCGCCTCGGTGGGTGTGGATCAATCTGCTCCGCTCTCTGTTAGCGGCGGTTCCGGCATGTCTCCCTCTACCTCGCGACTTTCTTTGCAAAGGTCGCCCGAGGAGGTTTCACGTTGACCTGACTTCATTGTGCCATCGCACATGTCTTTTATCGGGTCCTGTCTACTCCATAGTGGTTTTTCGAGACACGCAGTGGAGTTGCTTTTCTTCTTCAAGGAGGCACTCACTCCACTGGTTTAGCCTCTGTGGCTAAGTGGAAGGTTCTTCTGTCGATGATGTACGATCACTCTCTTGCTTCTGTCACTCCTTCGATCCCACCGCTTGCGGAGTTTCTGGTATATGTTTGTTTCTGGGGGTCTCCAGCAATGGGTACAAGTCCATGCTTCGGAGACATTTTTTCATATGTGATACCGCATTGTTTCGACACTCATCCTTGCCTCTCCAAGCTTGTTCAGCTCTTTTCCTTGAAAAGGCTTAGGACTTTGCAGTTTACTCCAAGATGGTCACTTTCTTGGGCGCTGCTCTGCTTGGTGGTGGGGGGCATTCGCGCTTTTATCCTGGATGAATATGTGTATTTTTATACTGTACCAATGACCCAGACTTAGCTGGTGCTAACTCCACAAAAACCAGGGCCAAACACAAATTTTGCCCCCCAATCCCCAAAATTTGCATCCAAAACAAAAAGAAATCATGTCCTAAAGGACCTCCATAGTACGACTCTACTGCGCATGCGCAGTGACGCAGTCGTCCCGAAATTGGCGCCAAATATCATTCTCTGTTTGGCCCTTCATCAGTCAACATCTCACTGATCTTTGTGCTTGTAAATCTCAGTTTAAAGGATGCCAGACACGTAATTCTTGGAGAAAATGTGATTCTAAGGAGGATAGAAGGAGGAGAGGAAAAAAGAAGTGGCAAAAAATAATCAGGGCTGTACTTAAAATTTTTTGTTGAAATTATGATAAGTTGCCTATTTTCGAGGCATGGGCCTCTTGTTGTCAATCTTGCTAATTGTTGCACTGCTTATTCAGTGTTTCCTCTCCCCTAGCCTTCTAAAGTCCCCCCTTGCAATTCTCCCATGCTTTTGGCATATTTTTGAGAAGTTTCATTTCTAAAATTCCCTGGGAGAGTTGCTTGGTTACAGAATGTTTTCTGTTATTTTCCCCATAGTTACGTTTTCACCCATGGGTGTATAACGTTTGTGTTCTGCATCTTCCATCTGATGTTCTGCAGATTCTCCCCTGGGAGTCTCTGTTTTGCATCAGATAGAGTGTAATTGATGACTGATTCCGGGCCAGTTTTTTCAGTGCCTGGAGTCATGTTTTCTACTGTGTTTACACTGTTTGTTTTCATTGGCAACAGCCTTTTTTGAGGGGGGCTGTTTGCCTTTGTGGTAGTTTATCTCATTATAAGATACATTTATATTATCCGAAAGTGTCTCATTAATTGTTTTATATAATTTTAAAATTTTTGACCACACTTTGCCATCGGATCCATCGGGGCTCAACGTTACTTTTCAGCAACTTGGGCTTCTCTGAAAAAATATTTTTTCAAAATTATTTTGTTTTGCAATTGTTTTTTCATTTATTAATGGATCATGTTATTATGTATCTTTGTGTCAGGGGTTTTTGCGAGTAACTAGGACTGTTGTTGTTCTTTCACAATGAAGGGACTTTTTTCAAATTGTAATAGGAAGAAATCTTCCTCTGACTTTCATGATTATTGTATTAATTGTAGTCAGTGTTCTCGCATTAATCCCTGTCCTGTATGTGAACATTGGGATGAGAAACATTGGAAACGTGTGTCACGATATGTTGTTTCTGGAGAAAGAGCGATGCCAGCTCTTTCTCCACAAGGTCACTCTACTCTCTCAGTTTCTATTTCAGAGGAACCAGAACAGGGTGATGTTTCCATGTTATCTTCTTCAAGTGTGCGTCCGTCGTCACAAATAAATACAGAGCTAGCGGCAAAAGTGCTCATGGAGATTAGACAAATGTCGTCCGCTAGCTCGCCCGGTGTAGCGTCCATTCACCGAATGGTTCGGCAGCCGGGTTCGTCCGATGCGGTCCAAGAGGAAATTTTGGGTGATGCGAGCACTATAAAAATAATAGATGCACACCCAGTGACGGCGGATAGTGAACGAGAACGGAGGAAGCCTTTTAGTCCGGTTCCTAGCTCGTCCAGGTCCAGCCGGGCCGCGAGCGAGAGAGGCCCCTCTCTCGTACAACAACATCTGGGACCAGATGTTGTGGTACAAAATGTGTCTTTAGCGGAGCATACGTCCGTCGCTCGGGACGCTCCGTTGTATAAGCAGTCCGCAGAGACTGTTAAGGCTTCCTCTTCTCGCCGGCGCACACGACCGCACCTTGGCTGCGTGACCTCCGATATTTTGCCAGCTTCACCGATGAAGGATTCTTCGGCGACCAGGTCACACCATCTGGCAGCCAGGGATTCGAGACCGATGGACTCCGGACGTTCGCATAGGAAAAGTATGCGGGAGCCATCTGATGCGGAGCTGCCCTCGGCGAAGCAGCGAAAGACCGCTCCTCCGCAGGTCTCGACGTCGGACATTCTAGTGCAGATAGCACAGCTTATCGCAGCATCCCAGCAGCCGACAGAAACGGTGTCGGATCGAGAATTATCCGACGGCGCTGGGTCGGTACGCTCCGCCGAAGCATCGGGGGCGGACGACCGGGAACATCGGGAGGTCCGACCGGATGGTGAAAGGGATACGGATGAATTGGAGCTATCCCTTTCGGAACAACACAAAGCTGCCGTGGACTTCATCCGGCACTTTCTTCCTCAAGTTGTTCCGTCGGGCCAGACTGCTGCGCTTCCGGACAGGAGAATTATAGCGTCATTGGACTCTGATTTTTTCGAGCGGTTCAGGGACATCGCTCCCGAGTTTCCATCGCAGTCCAATAATGTTGCAAGAACATTTGAATTATTGAACGACGCTATTTTTAAACTTGCTTCCAGGACGGGGAAAGCAAGTTTCTTGTCCGCAAATACTCTCAACCTGCCTTTCATTAATGCAAGGAATAAATTCGACACGGCAGGTCAGGGTATACCGAGAGTTCCTCTGCGTATGGACGACGAGGCGGAAGACTTAGAGCTATTATTACCGTCGTCAGCTTCTATTCCAACCGCAGTGTTGGAAACAGCTATTGCGTCTAACAGAGCCAATTTAGATGCCTTATCTTACGCAGATCACCTTACTAAGGCGTTATCACTGCGTCTTCAAGGGGAAGAGTTTCAGGATATACAATCCTCCTTAAGACTTCTTTCAAGGGCAGTAGCTTATTCCACGTGTAACTCTGCCCTTTCAGTGGCAAATCTGGAGTTGGTTAGACGTGACGCAGCCCTAGCTACATCCACACTAGTGGATTCTAAGGTGAAGAACTCTCTTAGTGTCGCTTCGGTCTCAGGAGATCTTCTCTTTGACGGCAAGCTTTCCGCTATTTATGATAATATTAAAAAGAAAGCTAGTGATTCTCTGTTGTTTAGATCCGCTCCTAAAAGGTCGGATACAGCAGACACGAATAAGGCGGGCACTTCTGGGTCTTATCCGCCCAAGAGAGGTTCCTATAGAGGTTCCGGTGCGTCCTCTAGCTCTTATTCGAGAGACCGTCAGGATAGTGACTCTCGTTCGGGACGTCCTTCAGGCCGGGACAATCGGTCGGACGCCCCGAGGTCGACGAGGCGAGGTGCGGGTCGTGGAAGACGTGGTTTCTCCTACCGCAGGCCTCGCAGATCCAGGAGGTGATGGCTTAAACCTCTATCGCGTTCCGGTTGGCGGAAGGTTGTCGAGTTTTTCTCAAGAATGGGCGTCGATTACGGACGACCCGTGGGTGAGAGGAGTGACTTCGGAAGGTCTAAAGATATCCTTCAAACGAAAGCCTCCATTAACTCGAAGTCCAAAATGGACTCATCTTCCGTCAAATGCTCAGAAAAGAGACGCTCTGCTATCAGAGGTGCAGTCTCTTTTAATGAAGAACGCGGTAGAGGTCATAGAAAACCAGGAATCGCTGGGATTCTACAGCCATCTGTTTCTGGTTCCGAAACCAGACGGCTCGTTCCGTCCAGTTATAGATTTGAGCTGGATAAACAAGCTGATCGTCGCTCCGAAGTTTTATATGGAGACGATTCGATCGGTCAGAGCGAGTATTCGGGTGAACGATTATGCAACGAGCATAGATCTCAAAGATGCGTACTTTCACGTCATGGTACATCCGACATTCCGAAAGTATCTACGCTTCGCAGTCCTAGGAGTGGTGTATCAGTTCCGGGCCATGTGCTTCGGATTGAATCTAGCACCCTGGGCTTTCACTCGGGTAATGAACTCGGTAATGATCTACTTCCGAGCTCATTCGTCTGCGGTAACGTCGGCCTACCTGGACGACATTCTTCAGAGGTACGGCAACGAGTTAACGCTTCAGAACGATGTTCAGAATCTTCTTCTATTGCTCCGACGTCTCGGTTTCATAGTAAACGAGGAGAAGTCGGATCTGGTGCCGTCCAAGTCATTCACTCATCTGGGAATGAGCTTCGAGACGCACAACAATCTCGTTCGTCTGCCGTTAACCAGAGCGAAATTAGTCAGTTGTTACGCTCACTATTGTCTGAATACAGACAAAGTCACGGCGAGAGAATTTATGAGACTGATAGGTCTGTGCGGAGCCGCCGCGGATCTCATTCCGATGGGACGGCTACGCACACGGCCTCTTCAAATTTTCCTGACTCAGAATTGGAGTGTGAAAATTCATTCGCTCGATGTAGACGTTCTCTTGTCAGATCAAGTGAAACAAGAGATTCAGACTTGGGCAAACATTCAGTGGTTAACTCAAGGAGTTCCGCTGCAGTTGCCGGATCCGAGTTTTACCATTATGACGGATGCCAGTCAAACAGGTTGGGGTGCATCATTAATCCCAACGGATTCGAGATGCCAGGGTCTTTGGGATCCGCAATTCCTGTGCAAGCACATAAACATCAAGGAAATGATGTCAATTTGGCTTGCGTTACGTCACTGGATGGACATTATTCACGATGCTCATGTCCAAATCCTATCCGACAATACGACAGTAGTGGCGTATATACGGAATCAGGGAGGCACTCATTCAGTTCCGTTGTTCAATCTAACGGAAAGAATCCTTCTGTTTGCGTTGGAACATCACGTTCTTCTTTCGGTCCGTCACATACCGGGTCGTCTGAATGTGCTAGCAGACTCCCTTTCAAGAAAGGGTCGCTTGTTGCCGTCGGAGTGGACTCTCAACAAACAAGTATTCAATCAGATTTGCTACCAATGGGAACGGCCAATGATAGACTTATTTGCGACACATCTCAACAATCAGTTGCAAACGTATGTGTCCCCGTGTGCGGATCCAAGAGCATTTGCAGTAGACGCTCTGTCGATCCCTTGGGACGGAATGATAGGATATGCGTATCCTCCAGCGCCGTTAATTCAACAAGTATTGCTAAAGATAAAACAATCTCAATGCAAGATTCTGTTGGTAGCATCTCTGTCGCCACAGAGACCGTGGATAAATCTACTCAGGTGTCTGTTGTGGGACCTACCGCGGAAGCTCCCTCCACGAGAGGATCTTCTTTGGCAGGGGAAATCGCGCCAACTACATCACAACCCGCAAGGTCTCAACCTTCACGTTTTTCCGTTGTGCGGTCCTTCTTGCATGGCAAGCACTTTACAGGACGAGCAGTGGACGCGATTTCTAACTGTAGGAGGACCTCCTCTTCGCTAAACTATGCGGCTAAGTGGAAGGTTTTCCGTCGTTGGTGTAAGGATCATTCTGTAGATATATTTGATCCCTCTATACCAGACATTGCTAACTTTCTAGTATACTTGTTTGACGAAATCAAACTGCAGCCTGTTACTATAAAGGGTTATAGATCTATGTTATCTGATACCTATGCACATCATGATAGTTTACAAATTGGATCTAATGTCTCTTTATCGAAATTGGTTAGAAACTTTTCGATAAATAGACCTAGAACTCTTAGATTAATTCCTAAGTGGAATTTAGCTTGGGTTCTCCTTAAATTGAAGGAAAAGCCATTTGAACCTCTTGGGACAGTAGATTTCAAATTCTTATCTTATAAGACAGCTTTTCTCTTAGCTTTCTCTTCTGCCGGAAGAGTCAGTGAGCTTCATGCACTATCGGTGGATGATTCTCATTATCGTAGTGTTGGGAACACTATCACCTTCACTACTAATGTCGGTTTTTTAGCTAAGAATCAGGCTCCTAATAAATATCCGGAACCTATTGTTATTAAGGCTCTTCCGTCTTCAGACGGGCGTAGGCCTTTACTCTGTCCTGTTAGAGCACTACGTATCTATAAACAGAGATCTCAGTTCATCAGAAAGGGACGTAAACGTTTCTTTCTGTCTTTGATGCCTAATAGAAAGGACATTTCAGTCCATTCTATTGCTAGATGGATTCAGTTAACTATCCGTACTGCGTATGAAGATTTATCTTCTTCTCAGCAGTCTGTGCTTAAGATTTCTGCTCATGAAGTAAGAGCTCTTTCTACTTCCTGGGCTTATGCTAATAGTGTTGCTATTACAGATTTAATGAAGGCTGCTTATTGGTCTCAGCCATCCACATTTACGAATTTTTATCTCAGAAATATTGAGTCCATTTCTGGAGACCTGCATTGTTTAGGTCCGTTATCTGTTGCTCAGAATGTCGTCCACTAAACAGTTGCAACTATAGTTATGCAGGCTTTCTGTTCCGGCAGTGACTCCGTCCGACTGCCCTCTTCGCTCTGGGCTATTTGACCCAGGGCAAGGGGAAGGGGGGGGCGGGTGTTCCCTTAGGTCACCTGCTTTATAGTGAAAAGCAAGGGAATGCCTCCTCCAAGACAGTATTTCTGAGTCGCTTCCGGGATGGTTTTAAAGTGTAATATTAATGTTTAATTTCATTCATGTCTTATTTTTAAAGTGTAGCTCGGTGTGAAGCATTTGTATATGTCAAGTGTCAAACGGGCTTTAATATACAATACTCGGACACTTTTAAATGATTATAAAGAGTCTCAATTCTCTGGACTACTTTATTTATTGGCTTGCTTTAAAAATAATTAGTATAAGGGTTATACTGGATGTTAATAGAGAACATGAATGTTATTGTGCTCAATTATTAAGGGTAGTGTATCTTTCTAATTTAAATATTAAATAAGAAAGATACATGTAAAGCCTAATACTCCTTTTCTCCTTAAGGGGTTACCTCTTTATTTTATAATTGAGCTTATTGGATTTTCCTCTATGTCCTAGGCCCTCCAGCCTGTTTACTATTCAGCTAAGTCTGGGTCATTGGTACAGTATAAAAATGTTAAAAAATTTATAATAATTTATATATTTTTTATACTTACCAATGACCCAGACGGGGATGGCCCTCCCTGAGTTGGGAACTCTTGCCTCCCCGCTGAGTACATAGCGCTGACCAGGCACTGCCAGTAAGAATGATATTTGGCGCCAATTTCGGGACGACTGCGTCACTGCGCATGCGCAGTAGAGTCGTACTATGGAGGTCCTTTAGGACATGATTTCTTTTTGTTTTGGATGCAAATTTTGGGGATTGGGGGGCAAAATTTG
Source organism: Pictodentalium vernedei (assembly GCA_031216915.1). Lineage (NCBI taxonomy): Eukaryota > Metazoa > Mollusca > Scaphopoda > Dentaliida > Dentaliidae > Pictodentalium > Pictodentalium vernedei. Next base: position 33,570,423 of record CM062288.1, on the reverse strand, counting down.
TGTTTGGCCCTGGTTTTTGTGGAGTTAGCACCAGCTAAGTCTGGGTCATTGGTAAGTATAAAAAATATATAAATTACTATAAATTTTTTAACTTTCTCACATGCCAGATCTCTCCTGCATCCATTTCTTAATGGAATTGTCTTACTATTTGTGCAGTTCCGCTCGTCTAGCTACTGGTGATTGTATTACCGATTGTTTTTTCTGCCACGAGGTGCGTGCATTGTCTGCCTCTTTTAATAACTCTGTCATGTTGTCAGATGACGGAAGTTATTCTGGCAGCCTTCTGGAGAAATGTTACATTCTCCTTTTACATGTATCTGCGACAGTTGCAGGAGCCGACAGAGAACCTTGGGGCCCTCTTTCTTCGGCTCAGGCTGTTGTCTATCCCAGCCTTTCTGCTTTTTTCAGGGTCAGTTCCAGCTTTGTGCTGTTACTGCCCTTTCTGTCTGTGCGTCACACTTCACCATATGCCTCATCTTTCATTGTCTTTTCTAATGTTTGTGATGCTATGGTTTGATAGGCCTAGGGATCTCTTCCTCTGTCCACGGTCCCAGTGCTATTGAGTTATGTGTGGGTTGGTTATGTGATTCCCTCCATCCTTTTGTCTATTCAGCCTGTAGTAAACAATTGAGGTAGGTTGAGAAATATAAATTTTATAGTAAATTTCCTTTCTTATTATACCTACTGAAATTGTTTACATGGAGGCCCTCCCGTCTTCTTATTCGGGTGAGAATCCTTCCTCCCCATTGATCACATAACTCCTGTGTTGTTCGGAATCAAAAGAATGACGAATTGACGCATTGCGCACTGTTTTACGGTAGTCGTGGATTTGTACTATGGAAGAGCGTCCCATACTGGATGTGCGCCGATGGCACTCGACCCAGTTTTGGCTTATTTTTTCGTGGTGTTTTTTACACCACTTTTCTTTCCCAAATCTTGGAAAAGATTAAAATAGAGAGTATTTTATCTGAGTTAGGTTCTTCCACTTTAGTGCAAGCCTGTGGTAAACAATTTCAGTAGGTATAATAAGAAAGGAAATTTACTATAAAATTTATACATCTTGTGATTTTAATGAAAAATAAAATAAAGTAATTTGGAGGTGATATTTTTAGGGGCTGGCTTGTAGGGATGGATGTGAAGTATGTGTTTTGGAAGCTTCCCGATTAAAATTGTTGACAACAGCACAAATGAGTTCCCTACAGACAGATCACACCACCCGATTAACAATCTCAGTATCTCACATGAGCCTACTGTGGACGTGCTCATTGTGAATGGTGCTATTCTGGAACTGACTGATTTCAACAGTTCCAGAACACAGTGAAAGTTGAGCTGACCGTGTGCTATTTGGGAATGTATATTGCCCAGTCTGCCTTCTGTGATGAAGGCTGCAACTCTGACAGTAATTTGCAGGAATACCTGCCTCAGTACCTAGTAATATACAGACAGACCTGATATCCCTCTGTTAATATTTGGAGATTATTTATCACTTTTCAATGTTCAGTATCGTAAGAGATCTGTATCAACGAAATGAACCAAAACATAGAAAAGAAGAATAAACATTTATTTAAAGAAAGCCAATATCTTTTTAAATTTTACCAAAGATGTCATATTTTTAGAACAGATAAGAGGGTTCATGATTAAAATACTGATTTCGAGATTCAGATTATATTTTCATAAAAAAAAACTACAAAAACCCCTGAAATCCTGTCTCTTCTCAGCTGTCGTAATAGACATGCATTTGTCTTAACAAACCTTAACTGGGAAAGCCAGAATGCCAATTTATATGTGTTCTATTAACTGCTGAAGCAAAATGCATTTTCACCAATGTAATATTAATTGCCTCTGACATTTTTTGGCTGAGGCAAATTTTCCAAATTGACAGAGCTGTCTGTGTTAGATGTAATGAGTCTCAGTAGATCAACAGATGTTACATGTTGTAGTAAATTGATTGGGTGTCAGAGGAATTCTTTGATACATTTTGATTTTTAAATTGTTTTTCAATTCAAATACCCCCTTCCCCCTCCTGTGGGGCCCCCGGAAAATGGAGCAATACTTGTTTACAAGTTCTGATTTATAGTATGTGGAGAGTGTATTATCACTAAATCACCTGCAGAGTGGAGATTCCACCTAGGCAATAATTGCAAATTTGTTGCAAAGCATAACCAGCACAAGCAAAGTTTCAGCCAATGGACCTCCGGGTTATTCCCGGAGGTCCATTGGCTGAAACATTGCTTGTGTTTTTTGTCGATATGTACAGAATTTGTAAGTTATAGCTTGGGTGATAACGCCACTCCGTGAGTGATTTAGTTACAAGCCACTCTCCACGTACTGTACTTGTAAAATATGACCCTGAACCAATAACTGGGGTGAAAGTCATCCTAAAGTGTGCAGCACAGGTATAAAAGATTGGCTACACTTGACTTCAGACCTATGTTGCGATAATGGGATGGTCACAGATGTTGAAAATTACCTTGGAACACAAATAAATAAATAAATTAACAGGAGTTTACTCTATAACATATATGCAATTAACAGGTCAAATCTGCATTGAAAGCATGGTAAATGGTTTGGTTTTTAAAGGTAAATTTGTGTTGGAAGTTATATATTCAATTAACAATATTATTCAGTTAAGAGATATCCAATTAACTGGTATTATTATTTATTTATTTATTGGTGTTTAAGGTCACACGCTTATGCACAATGGCTAATCGTGAGTGTGAGAGTTTTACGGGTGGAGGAAGCCAGAGTACCTGGAGAGAACCACCGAACATCGGCGAGCAACTGTCAGCTCCTCAACATTCTCAAGCAACTGTCAGCTCCTCAACTCTGTTCAAGCTCCGCTCAAGCAGGGTTACAGCGCTTGAAGACATGTGCACCATCGATGTACAGTACGCCTTAGTACACGGCGTCATGTAGTCAACCGGGATAAAGTACCTTGCCCAAGGGCATAATGCGGGTTGTCCCGGACGGGAATCGAACTCAGGACCCCTAGCATAGAACTCCAACCATCTACCACTGAGCCAGTGCTCTCCCAATTAAATGGACTGCACTGTATTGAAATAGATATCGGCATTAGCTTTTATTTCATAAAACTGCCCAGCCCTGAATAGAGACATGGTGGCACATTTTTACCTCACCTGAGCAAAGCTCAAGGGGAGCTTTAGTGATCACTTTCTGTCTGTTGTCCCTCCGTCCAGCATGAACTTTATATTTTAGACTTCTCCTCATAAACCACTGGGTTGAATTGAACCAAACTTGATAGGCATGTTCCTTATCACATGTCAATTCAAGTTTGTTCAAATAATTATAAAGTTGCCACACCAACAGGGGGCACAACAAGGGACACAATTCTGTTAGCACCCAGAAATTTTTTTTTAATATTAAAAAAAATCTTCTTACCCAGAACTACCAATCAGAATCTTTTGATACTTGGTATCAAACATCCTTAAAGGGGTCAGATTTAGGTTTTTTGAAACAAGACCCTGGGTTCATATTTGGGTTCCCTATGGGTGCAATATGAGGAAATTTATTTAAAAATCTTCTTCAGATCTACCAGTCAAAATCTCTTGGTATTTGGTATACTGTATCTTTAGGGGGTGGGGGGGGGGCAGTTTTAAGTTTGTTCAAAGTAATTCCCAAGTGTCATAATTGGGCTCACTGTGGGAGCCCGAATTTAACTTTCCAGAAGTAGGGTAACATGAGGAGTATTTTTTAAAAAAATCTTCAGATCTATCATTCAGAAACTTTTGATATTTGGTATGTAGCATCCTTTGTGGGTTGAAATTCAAGTTCAGATCCCCAGGTTCATATTTGGGCTTCCTATGGCTACCTGAATTTTAAGTCAAATATGAGGAATTTTTAAAAAAAATCTTCTTCAGATCCACCAGTCAGAATCTTTTTATGATTGGAAAAAGGCATTCTAATAGTGGATCAGATTCAAGTTTATTAAAAGTCAAATCCCTTGGTCACATTTGGGCTCCCTATGATAACCTAAATTTTAATTTAGTGCAATAGCGGGTATTCCTTTAAAAATCATTTTCTTCAGATCCACATGTCAGAATCTTTTGATATGCAGCAACCTCAGGAGGTTCAGATTCCAGTTTGTTAAAATCAAGACCCTTGGGTCGGGTCATATTTGAACTCCATGTGGGATCACAAATCTTAACTTAGTGCAGTATAAGGACAATTCTTTAAAAAATCTTCTTCACATCCACAAGTCAGATTCTGACAGAGGTGATTGTGGTAAACTTCTAGTTAGATGTAAATGTGAGTACATGTACATAAGATTAACGTTTGCTTAAATGGGGATCACTAGGCCACTTTAGCTTCCCTCCCCCCTTCCAGGAAATGGGGTGAGAGGGTCCATTGGGCATAATTATATTTTTATATCCTCACAAAATGAAGTTTAAGGGGTATATAGGAGTCAACTGGTCGGTCGGTCTGTCGGCGGCGACGGTGGCCTGTTGCACATCTAAACTTCTGAAGTGAACCAACGGTACTTCCACAGTTTTAGCCGCATTTTCATGAAACTTCAGAAAAATGATGAACATGATGAGGGGAAGTGTGTGACATAATTGTTTTCCTGCTCGGTTTCAAGATGGCTGACTGGTGACCATATTGGATTTTGCAAAATACTTGTGGAGCGAACTACCTCTACAGTTTTTGCTGCATTGTCGTGAAACTCAATATAAATGATCAACATGATGAGGAGCAGTGCATGACATAATTTCTTTCCCGATCGGATTCAAGATGGCCGACTGGTGGCCATGTTGGTTATTTTTTACTTACAGAATTTCAGTCACCCACACTAGGTGGTCTGCCACAGTGGGGGTATAGCAGGTGACAGACCATCTCTAGTTTGGCTTGAGAGAAGATTTGGAGGGTTTTGAGTGATTTTATGAAAAAAATCAACTTGCATCTTGTTGTGGGTGTGGGTGCATTGGGAAATTTTTTTCTCTTTGCTTCAAAATGTGAAACCACACAACAGACCCTACATAAATAGATTAGCACTGCCCGGTAACTATAAAGTCTATAATAACATGTACATGCTGAATGTGACCTTAAATCCTTTTTTAAACAGTTTTATCAGGTGAGTGATTAATACCCCTTGAGGCATCTTGTTGGTGTCGGTTCAGTACGTGGAGAGTGGATTGTAATAAAACCACCCATGGAGTGGAGTTATCCCCCAAAGTATCACTTTCAAATTCTGTGCATATGGACAAAAAACACAAGTAATGTTTCAGCCAAGGGACCTCCGGGTCCATTGGCTGGAACTTTGCTTGTGCTTGTTATACTTTGCAACAAATTTGCAATTATTGCTTGGGTGGAATCTCCACTCTATAGGTGATTTAGTGATAGTACACTCTATACGTACTGTAGATGAATTAATCTGAGTTCGATCCCCATCCGGGACGAGCCGCGCTGTGTCCTTGGGCAAGGCACTGTATTCCAGTTGCCTACATGGGGGCACGATGATGCCATCTACTAAGGTGTACTGCATGCCGATGGTGCACATGTCTTCAACCACTGTAATCCTGCTTGAGTCAAGCTTGAACAGAGTTAAAATGTTGAACTGACAGTTGCTTGAAGATGGTCGGTGGTTCTCTCCGGTTACTCCGGCTTCCTCCACCTGTAAAACTGTCAGGGTCACGATCAGCCATTGTGCATAAGTATGTGACCTTAAACACCAATAAATAAATAGATGAATTATTGATCCTCTTTCTTATTTCAGATGGGTAAAGTTATAGAATCATTATCAAAGCAGTTAGAAGGCAAAGGTAATGAAATTAATAAATACAGAGAACAACACAATATAAAAATTCGAGGAGAAGAGAATAAAGAAGTGGAGAAAAAAGATTCTGATTCCAAAGCTGGTGGTGTTTTGGTTGCTAAAGATTCGTAGTATAAAATTGACATTAGTTATTGACAATGATTGGACAGCCTGCCATCATGCCCATCTATTTTTGTTACAGTTGTGATTGTTTTCTCAGCTCTCTGAGACTTAAAATTGATGGAGAAGCTTGAAATATTTTGTGTCGAAACCAAAAAAATCATGTTCAACAGATATTGGACAAGTGAACACATCTTTTTCCAGATATGACCAAAGCTAAATATCAGATATCTTTTCTATAGGGGTATGCAGTGTTCAAAGATCAAACAACATAAACAACCAAAAAATGTACCAGTATAACCTGTCCTGGAAATGAGACGGGCACAAGTGCAATTGCTCCAGTCCACACCCGTTCTTTCTATTTTACGGGAGCTAAAAATGTGCTTGTTGAAAAATATGATGGAACACTTGTATACCATGAGGGCATATAAATGTGTGTTGTTTTGAGAAAACTGCACTCTATGGCCAGTGGCAAGTTACTGTTATAGTTCAGCAGGTCCTTATACATTTAAAACTTATGCTGCCGAAAGCGACTATTGTCACCTATTTTATGATGATTATCTGTACGCTCTGATATGCGCAGATCAAACCTACCATCTGATTACTTGTTGGAAAGGGCTCAGAGAGCCCTTTCCAGCAACTAATCCGATGATAGAGTTTCAAGTATGTCATACATTTTAATAAACTTCCTCGCATACAGATCCTCCATATATGGCTAAAGTGCACTGCTGCAGTAAAAGGGTTAAAGTTTCTGATGTTTGGTGACAGTACAGTATGTGGAGAGTGGCTTGTAACTAAATCACCCGTGGGGTGGAGTTCTCACCCAAGCTATAACTTTCAAATTTTGTATATATCGACAAAAAACACAAGCAATGCTTCAGCCAATGGACCTCCGGGTTTAACCTAGGGCTGTCACGATTATTCGATTAGTCGGCTAACCGTCGACTATTGAAGTAGTCATCGTTTTTTTATTTTTAGTCGATCGTCGTTCATTTCAAGGTGGTACACGTCTGCTACACGTCGGGGCTAAATTGCATTGTTTTGTGAGGTGAATGATCAATGAAGGTGAATAACTTTAAATATCTAATCATAGTTAACATTCATATCCGGAAGACTGTACGACTGTCACTGACTGTGTAAGAAAGAACACTCACAGTTACTCGAGAAGAATAGATTCTTCTGAATTTCTCCAGTCTTGTACACACGAATGCACCCATTGGAAAACCCAAAGCGCGGAAGTGACAAAATTATGACGAAAATCAGAACGTCAGATCACTTCTCAAAGTTCGGAACTTAGACTAAGATCCAATTTTAACAACTGACGAAGGAATGCATATATCTCAATGTTCAAAATTTCGAGAAACTTATTGCAGAAAGGAAACATATGCAGGAACGTTCTTTGGTAAATTCATTTTAATTCATCAGCTTCAATCTAGTTCAAACTTGGACCCGCAGTCAGTAATATTATTTTTGGGGTTGGTACGTCCTACAGGACGTACCAATCCCAAAAATTATATTACGGACAGATTGGACTACATGTAGCTTCAGTCGGGACCGATTTGTTGTTCCCACAACCCCACTTCGTCTGAACACACTGGTGCCATTGTCTTTTTCAGAGTTTTACGAACAGAAGAATGATTTGCTAAAAAATCATGGGAAGCGACTATTAATATACTAACCGTCGATTACTGGTCACGATTAGTCGATTACAAAAAATGGTAGTCGCGACAGCCCTAGTTTAACCCGGAGCTCCATTGGCTGAAACTTTGCTTTTGCTGGTTATGCTTTGCGACAAATTTGCAATTATTGCTTCGGAGGAATCTCCACTCTGCGGGTGATTTAGTGATAACACACTCTCCATGTACTGTATTTTCTCAAAATTCATGTCCTAATATTTTAGGGGTGCAATTTACTCCTGTTTCTGATTTTACGGGAGCTTAAAACTGCGCCCGTCAATTTTGTTCATTTCCAGCCGAGAACGACACAGTAAAATATGATTTTTGTTGGGCATTAAATTCTGGGGTGGACAAGATAAAAGAAAGTTACTGGGAAACCTGTTAAAAGAGGCCCCACTTCAGTATCACTGCCCTCTCATGGGGCTGTGGCTTGGCCCTATTTGGGAATATTTTGATTTGCAAAGATACAAAATCTTCCCATCTGAGGCATATTTTGTCACCCTACGTCTGTTATAATGAGAAAATTTCAGTGGTGCCAAACCAAGCTGACCCTGGTTATGCCTGATAGGGGAAATTTTCATTTTCAGAATGAGCACTTGGTAGTGCTATAAATGATCCAGTCATACAGAACAGTAGAAAACTTGCATACTCTTACATGCCTAATAATAGTGATGACTCAATAATAGTGATGGTAAGGACATTTGATTGGAAATAATAGAAGTGATAGTGAGACCTGTAAAATCTCCCAATTTCACCAGGAGACATTGTTTGATGCCCCGCCTAACTGTAAGATCCAATTTTCTCCCACTTTGACACTTTCAACAATTACTATTCAGTACAATGACATTTTTCTGTTTACCGGCCTCCTTGCCCTGATCAAATGAAAAAATATGCATACAAGTGAAATATATTTAATGAAGGAGTCTAAATATTTCACTTATATCCATGTTTTTTTTCTGTTTTATTCACTTCACTTGAGCTGTGAGGTCAATTTATGAGTGCCAAAGTGAAAATAGGTGACTTAAGAAATTCACCTCTTGACATCCATTTTCCCTTAAATGATGATTCTTGTTGAATAAAATGTACTCGTTTTTATTCTATTATCTGCTTGATCTGTAATCCACAATGGCAAAGCAAAAGAATACAGTTCTTGGCATTTCTTGACTCATGCTACATACTGATCCAAGGTGTGTCATGGAGATGAGATGGGGTTGCATATTGTTAAGACATTCCCAGGCAAAAATATTTCACAATTTTGAAAAAGTGAAAGATGACAGTAGAGTGGAGCACACATAATTGGACATCTCTTAACTGAATAACCCTGTTAATTGAATTTAATTTCCCAACACAAAACCATTTACCATACCTCTAGTACAAAGTTTATCTGTTAATTGAATATAGGTTATAGGGTAAACTCCTGTTAATTGAATAAAAATCCTGTAACCTGTTGAGAAATTACCGTGTCTCTCCCCAGTTTTCCTTTGTGTAAAGACCTATTTGGCCTCAGTACATCCAATACAGGCATTTAATCTATTATATCTTGTTTGACAGAGCTCATGGAGGACTCCTTATACAAACAAGTTATAACAGAATGAATGTTAAAGTTTATCTCTAGAATACAGGAAAATGACACAATCCCTGTTAATTGAATACTCCTGATAATTGAATATTGTTAAAGGCAAAGAAGCTATTCAATTAATATGCTTCCACTGAACAAGTTTTTACAGTACATTGGATCCCTGTTTGCCCATGAAAATTATTCATTTAACAGGAGTACTCACATAATGGGAATTTGGTCAAATTTCTGTATTTTGGAGATAAACTGAGCATTTAATGTATTGTATCTTGTTTGACAGAGCTCATGGAGTTGTGTCAAATAAGATATAATGGACTAAATGACTGTACTGGATGAACTGAGGCCAAATAGGTGTTTATTCTATAACCTATGGGCAATTAAGCCGAGTGGTCCTTAGTTTGAATCTGACATGCGGCAACCGCATTGTGTCCTTGGCCAAGATACTTCACCCCATTGCCCACGTGGGGGCACGGTGACGCTTTGTACTTAGGCGTACTGTGTGTCGATGGTGCACCTGTCTTCAACCAATGTTAACCCTGCTTGTGTGAAGTTAGTATGTTGCTGAGCTGACAGTTGCTCGCCATTGCTCGGTGGTTCTCACCAGGTATTCCAGCTTCCTCCACCCTTAAAACTGTTGTGGTCATGATTAGCCATTGTGCAGAAATATTTAACCTTAATCACCAATAAATAAATAAATTCAATTAACCCTTTACTCAACACACATGATATCAGAATTTATTATTTTAAGGCCTAAAAAAATTAAAAATCTGTTTCTCAGGCCCTCCTGCATGGTCCTTTTGGCTGCCGCATGCTCTCTTTTTATAGCCAATGTAAACTTAAATAAAATGAAAATTAAATGGTTTATGTCTGATATTTTACCCAATTTAAAAAATTGATAAATTTGTCCCTTGAGTGCAAGAAGGCTTTGCAATGCCTTAGCCTTACAAAGCCTTCTTGCTCTCAAGGGACGAAATACACCACCACCCATGCTATTCCGTAGATTATGAGGCTTAAAATATGTAACAATAACATGAACTTTTGATGACAAAGAAATAATTACAGAAATAAAAAATAAAATAAAAAACCGCTCGCCCGCATGCAGTTTTACAAATAATGGCGGAGACGGCTTACATAAGCTGTAAGCTTTCTGTCGAATCCCTTTTCTACTCAGAAACCTGTTTTCTTATATTTATTGTCTTTTCTGTATACTACTGTATCATGTACATTGACGATTTACTTCTTTGAACAATTATTGTGAAGTGTATACATTGAAACAAATGCTTTAATAAGTACTGTTTAAACTAAATAATGGCCTGAGAAACAGAAGATCTGCTTTGTGGGGCCTAAACATCATTTTTTTAAAAATTCGAAACATTTCAACAAAACCATATCATGTGACCCCTCATTGTAACGAGCTCAACAAGCTTGTTTCAATGAGGGATCACATGATATGGTTTCGTTGAAATTTGTTTTAAAATAATATTTTTTCAACTGCTGAATTTGCATATTACGTGGGTGGGTGTGGCCGTTTCGTTAGGTAAAGGGTTAACAGGGTTATTCAATTAAGAGATATCCAATTAAGTGGTATCTACTACACTAGGTTGTTTACATTTCCTTCTTTGCACACTTTTGAAAGTTTTAGTTCAAGCAGGTTACAAGACAATCTTGAGACAATGTTATACAATTTGATTTTACAGTCAACACCCTGTTGTTATGCTTCATGTGCAGTACAGACAGATTTTTCTTATTTTTTCACTCATATGGTGGAAATTCATTGAAGGTTGTTTGGCATCTGAGGAAATCAGAAATTAAGTGGATGTTTTACAAGTCAGTGCTGGAAATAAACAAAATTGATGGGTGCAGTTTTTAGCTCCTGTGAAATCAGAGACGGGAATAAATTGCACCTGTAAAATGTTAGTATATGACTTTTCGAGGGAATACTGTCACCAGAAACCTTAACCTTTTGAACTCTAGTGGTATAGTACAGCCGCAGTGGACTGGTCACTTTTCATGCGTGGGCAATATTTCCACGGACGCAATAATATTAGATTCCAAACACTAATTACAGGAATAATCATCAAAAATTTAATTGATGAAGCACCAGGTACAACCTGGTGCTTCATTAATTAAAATTTTGCTAATGATGATTTTTACTACCTGGTAAACAGATGCGTGGACATAACTGCCCACATGTGGATTACGACCAATCCACAGCGACTATACTGTATCTTCCATGTCAGTTCAATGGCAGTAATGAGAAGAGTCCATATTCATTATTTGGGGTAGACCAATCAGTATTTTCAACTTGCAGCCTCGGGGCTGCACATTGAAAATATTGATTGGTCGACCCCACACATTTACTGAACAGCCATTGATTTGAATAATTTAAACAGAAGAAAGAATATTTGGGAAAATGTTTCTTTTCTGCAACGAATTTGCAGAAATTTCTAACATAAAACTCCCTCCATTCCATCACAGTTACAACTTGACCACATATGAAGTTAGTATCATGGGTCTTGTGATAATTTTCTTACTTTCACGGTTTCAGTTATTCCAAAGGGGGTTGTTCGAGTGTACAAGACCGAAGATTCTATTTACTCTGCAGTCTGCAATGACTTCCCAAACTGCAATTATTACAAGATACACTGTTTGAACAATACTCTTTAGTACTAATTAACAGACTGCTAGTTAATACTGGTAGAGGTGCAGGCTGCAAGGTGAGAGGTCCTCGGTTCGAATCCCACCTGTGGCAACCGCGTTGTGTCCTTGGGCAAGACACTTCACCCCCATTGCCCACGTGGGGGCGCGGTGACGCTGTGTACTAAGGTGTACTGCACGTCGATGGTGCTCCGGTCTTCAACCAATGGTAACCCTGCTTGTGTGGAGTTGGTATGTTGGGGAGCTGACAGTTGCATGCTGTTGCTCGGTGGTTCTCTCCGGCTTCCTCCACCCGTAAAACTGTCACGGTCATGGTTAGCCATTGTGCAGAAATATGTGACCTTAAACACCAATAAATAAATAGTTAATACTGCAGAGAACAGGGATTGATCAAATGGCAAGGCTCAGTGTTTTTACCTGCATCGCCAGAGGCAGAGCAGGTCTAGTAACCGCTCGACTCCGTCCGTCCATCCGTCCGAAACACTTTTTCCGTCAAAGTTTTCTTGGCTTCTATGAAAGGGAATGATTTTATATTTGGTCTGCTGCTTCATAATGATGAGTTGTATCGTGTAAGCAATTTTCAGATCTGCCGTGCAGCCACTTCCTGTTTGCTGATACTTTGAAATTTTACTGTACCCACTGAACATTGAAATTTTCCGTCAAGGTTTTCTCGGCTTCTATGCATGGGATTGATTTTATATTTGGTCTGCTGCTTCATAATGATGAGTTGTATCGTGTAAGCAATTTTGAGATCTGCCGTGCAGCCACTTCCTGTTTGCCGATACTTTGAAATTTTACTGTACCCACTGAACATTGAAATTTTTCGTCAAACTTTTCTCGGCTTCTATGCAAGGGATTGATTTTATATTTCATCTGGAGCCTGATAATGATCAGTTGTATCGTGTATGCAATTTTCAGATCTGCCATGCAGCCACTTCCTGTTTGCCGATTCAATTGCATGCAGCGACGCAGGTCCAGACCCGGTATTGGTCTTGGCTTGTTAAAACTATGTTGTTGCACAATCATGCAGAAAACAAAGACCATGGGATATAACAAGCAACTATGGTTAGACATTTCAAAGCTAAGGTTAATAATCTGTTAATTCACCTCATTACATAGTACAATTTTAACCAGACTTGTACCACTTTAAAAGTGAATGATGATCTAAAAATAAAAACCGGTGACTATCGCAGCAGTCAACAGTTAGTCGAATACTCAAATAATCATGACAGCCCTAAGATGTCCACTTCTTGTAAAGATGAGTGCCAACTCAATTGTATTCTAGAGTTCTCAGATCACATTTTCCTTTGTATTCACGAATTTTTACATGAATGGTTTCCAGGAGCCAATACTATAAAACTTTTACAATTGTATTTTTTAGAATTGTATTTGCCACCTATTAACTGTTTGAGTGCAAGAAGCTATGATCAGGGTTTTCAAAAATGTGAGGGTACCATAGCAAATGCAAACATTTTTTTGGCTCTTGTTTCATATTCATTTAAACGCAAATAATATTTTGTTTATATAAATTTGTTATATCATAAATTATTGAAGAGTGCGTGTAGGCACTCTTCAATAATTTGTAATAAAACAAATTTTGAGTAACAAATTCCGACCACCAAAAATAATGTAGCCCTTAACCCTTTACCCAACTCAGACGATATCAAAATTTATTACTTTAAATATTGTTTTTTAATTGTTTTCGAGAAATTTCAACAAAACCATATGATGTGACCCCCTCATTGGAACGAGCTCGTTCCAAAGAGGGGTCACATGCTATGGTTTTTTTGTTGAAATTTTTCGAAAAAATAATATTTTTTCAGCTGCTGAATCTGCATATTATGCAGGCGGATGAGGGTGATTCATTGGGTAAAGGGTTAATATAACTGACTAAAATAAATAATTAACATTTTAAAAGATATGACAATTTGCCACATGTTTGAAAATGCTAATGGTTTGTTTCAACCCATTTAAAGGCATAACTAGAAAATACAATTCTAGAAAATTCAATTGTAAAAGTTCTTTAGTATTGGCCCCAGGTTGTGAGTGATGAGATAAGAAATTCTTCCAGTGTACTTCATGTATATATTGTTTTCTCATTGAAATATGCCATTCAATTAAACTCCGAAATTTTTCTATACATTTGTTGTTATTCTTTACAGTTCATCTTGAGTGTTCAAGAATGTTATGATTTTGCACAAATATCTTAATTCATCGTCACAGGTACCTGGCTATCCAATTGAGTTCTTTGTTTGCAGAAAGCACTGGGAATAAGACATGAGAAACTCACACAACACATGTAAAATATAAACCTTTGGCTGAACTTGATTTTATACATATAATATACAGTTAAAACTAGAAGTCCTGTCACGAATAGTGCACTTATCTAGGCTTAATTGTGCGTTGGAATTGCGCGCAATTGCCATATCGAATGGCACCCAAAGCACGGCAGGTTCTCCTAGTTACTCATAGCAAACACATGCAATGTTTCTGCCAATGGACCTCCGGGTTACCCGGAGGTCCATTGGCTGAAACATTGCTTGTGCACAGGCCATATGTACAGAATTTGATAGCTTTACTTGGGCCATAACGCGTACATTAATGCACATATCAACGTGCTATTTGTGCGCATTTCATGACAGGACTTCTAGTTTTAACTGTATATTAACCCTTTATCTATCGAATCGGCCGCATCTGCCTGCATAATTTACAAATTAAACAGTTGAAAAAAAATTTCAACGAATCCATATCATGTGACCCCTCATTGGAACGAGCTTGTTGATTGCTATGAAACTACAAAAAGTTTGCTATACTTTTTGAAAAAACTCCTTGTTTAATTATTAACATGATCAAGATTTTTGGTGTTTGTTTACACCGCCTTCATTTGCATACATGTATTTACAGAAATTTTACTGATATTTCTTTCATGACATAATAGACTTTTTCCGAGATCTGGTATTATGAGGGTATTATACACACAGAATGTTGATATCAGTGTGTTGTGGTACTTTGGGCAGCCGAACGTGACAATGATCTTGCCACTCAGACTGGATTGTTGGTAGTTAGGCCGAACAAATTGTACTCTTGTTTGAATTGTAGATGTAGTTCAGTCGTAGTTGATGAAAATGCCCCCTCCTGTAACTACTACCATGGATAAGGCAATTTTGGAACTCATTGTTGCACTACGACGTCGACGTGACCAATTACTTCGTTTACCAGCTCATGCATTTATATATGAGAAAGGCTACACTTTTTCATATTCTCATTGCTGCAGATCATATAGACATATAGACATAGACATAGCTTTAATAAAATTTGGATCAAGTGACAGATCTGCTGGATTGTCCGCCATCAATATTGTGGATGTTGTGCGGTGAAATGCCAAGTTCTTTTCGAGATCTGTGCAGTGATATCGAAAAAAATATTTTGCAACAAAGACATTTCCAGTATATTAATAGCGTACAATCTGAAAGACAATTATTGCTAAGTCTTGTGTGACTGCAACATAATTTAACATTTGAAAGAATTGCCAGGTCTTTTCAGTTGTGGATCACTTCCATTCATGTGATAATTCACCATGTTATTGGTGTTTTATTACTTTCCAAAGTGTGACTTACTGGGATTTTCCCAGTTTGATTATAAATGATAACTTCACAAGTGAATTATGCAATCAACAATTGGGTCATGTATCCGTGCGCGCAAATCGAAGACACTTTGCCATTGGTGTAATGGGGACTTCATTGTTTTGTTTTTTTTTAGCTCACCGAAGGGAGCTCAACTTATCACTTGCCGTCTGTCGTCCATCGTCGTGAATATTTTCCAAACGACTTCTCCTCTGAAAGCACATGTTTGAAAATGAAACTTCATGTGGATGTTCATTACTATATGGCAATTCATGTTTGTTCAAATGAAATGGCCACGTCCCTTGGGGGCTCTGTATGGGACATAACTCTGACAGCACCGTATGAATTATAGAAAAATTATTAAAAAGTCTTCTCCAGAACCAGTGGGCAGAATCTTTTGATACTTGGTATGCAGCATCTTGGTATGGGTCTGATTCAAGTTTGTTCAAATCGAGTCCCTCAATCAATATTGGGGCTCACTGTGGGGGCGTGGATTTTTACTTAGTGCAATTTAAGAAAAATTCTTTAAAAATCTTCTTCTCCAGAACCAATGGGCAGAATCGTTTGATATTTGGTATGCAGCATCTTGGTATGGGTCTGATTCAAGTTTGTTCAAATCGAGTCCCTTGATCAATATTGGGGCTTCCTGTAGGGGCATGAATTTTTTCTTAGTGCAATTTAAGGAAAAATCTTCTCTAGAACCAGTGGGCAGAATCTTTTGATATTTGGTATACAGCATCTTGGCATGGGTCTGATTCAAGTTTGTTCAAATGGAGTCCCTTGATCATTTTTTGGGCTCACTATGGGGACCTGAATTTTTACTTAGTGCAATTTAAGAAAAAAAACTTAAAAATCTTCTTCTCCAGAACCAATGGGCAGGATCTTTTGATATTTGGTATACAGCATCTTGGTATGGGTCTGATTCAAATTTGTTCAAATTGAGTCCCTCGATCAATATTGGGGTGCACTAAAGGGGTGTGAATTTTTACTTAGTGCAATTTAAGAAAATTTCTTTAAAAATCTTCTTTTCTGGAACCGATGGGCAGAATCTTTCGATATTTTGTATACAGCATCTTGGTATGGGTCTGAATCAAGTTTGTTCAAATTGAATCCCCTGTTCAATGTTGGGGATCACTATGGGGGTGTGAATTTTTACTTAGTGCAATTTAAGAAAAAGTCTTTAACAATCTTCTTCACCAGAACCAGTGGGCAGAATCTTTAGATATTTGGTATGCAGCATCTTGGTATGGGTTGGATTCACGTTTGTTCAAATTGAGTCTTTTGATCAATATTGGGGCTCACTATGGGGGTGTGAATGTTTGCTTTCTGCAGTTCAAGGAAAATTCTTTAAAAATCTTCTTCAGAACCATCATGTAGAATCTTTTGATATCTGATCAGCAGCATTGTCCCATTCAGTCCTGTTGATGTTTTAGCTCCACAGAGAGTATAGATTTACTCTGTAGAACCTTAAGAATAACTTTTGATAAAATTTGTGTCTTAACAGTATGGAACATTTGTTGAGCGCCTAAGGCCCCCTGGGGGCCTCTTGTTTTTAACCCTTTACCTAACATGAAAAACAGATGACACTTGCAAAAAAAATTCATGAATAACGTATTATTTTCATTTTTTGTCTGAAAAACATAGGTTATGACCCCTCATTGGAACGAGCTCGTTCCAATGAGGGGTCATAACCTATGTTTTAGAGACAAAAAATTAAAAAATAATGAAAATTAATTGGCGAGTTTTGAGAATAGCCATGGCCGTGTTTGGCCGTTACGTTTGGTAAAGGGTTAAATAATATAATTATCGTTAATAATGAAAAGTAATAAACAGAGTAATCGCTTGACTGGACTGGTTACGTGAAATTATATCATTCAAGGCAAGGGACTATATTGTAAAACACTTGTGCGCATTCACGCACTCGTGTTTGTACAACGTTCATCACCTCTCATGAATTATTTCATGTAACAAGTCCAGTCAAGTGATTACTCTCTATGGTTTCACTCCAAGAGAAGTTTATTGGCATGATCTTGACTTTTGGGGCAAGTTAGAAGGTATGTATTGATAGGTTTACATTTATATAGACTAAACAGACCAAATGGTAAAGCTTGCATATATCTAACTTAGGAGCCCAAATGGTCAGGAAAGTAGTTGATATAAGACTGAAAAGATATGAAATGTATTTATCTATCTTAGTGGCCCAAACAGACAGAAAAAAGTAGCTGATATATGACTGAAAAGATATGAAATATCTTCATACTTTCTCTACAAAACCATTCAAATATGGATATCAATGAAGCCCACTCAATGAACATGTTTCATTGGTATCAACACTTGTATGCTTTTGCTTGTTGATTTGTTGAAATGTTCAAACTAATATAAAACTTATACACAGAACGACACATGCATTTGAATGGGTTAATCGATATGGCACAAGTGCCAGTGTGGAACGATAAAACGAGAGGCTGCAGGCCTAGAGTTTTATCCTTCCCCGAGTGCGCAAGGGCCATATCGATTAACCCATTCACATGCGTATGTCATTCTGTGTTTATTCCATACCTTCACGTCTATATAAACAATTATTAGAAGGACACTTAGCAATTTGACAACTATCAACAAAAGAACACATTTTATCGCCAAACAAATTTGCGAGGGGAACCTTTGTTACTATTTCGTCACCTGTGTTCCAATGTATTCTACACATTGGAACTCAGGGGCGATTTCTTATCAACCTACCTCCAGTTGTTTACTACAGGCTTGCACGAGAGTGGAAGTCCCTAACTCGAGAAATATACTCTCTATTTTGATCTTTCCCAAGCAATTTGGGAAAGAAAAGTGGTGCAAAAGCGCCAAGAAAAAATAAGCCAAAACTGGGTCGAGTGCTACCGGCGCAGACCAAGTAGGGGACGCTCTCCTCCAAATACAACTCCACGACTTCCTTTGCCAGTGCTCATATACATCGCTGATGACTCATTCTTTTTTTCGTCTGCCATGTTGACGAGATGTTCTTCTCAGCACTAGTATCAGTGATCATCCTGCTCGTTGATTGTGTGTATCCTGCATCAAGTTGGATCAAAGTATCCTTTTTTTATCAGGAACTGTTTTTCATTATATTCTCTGTGTAAATTATTATCCATAATGTACTATATTTTCTACTATATTTTCTTTTCCGAGTCGCGCGCGATTTTCGTGAGCCATGCGGTTTCGGACTTTAAAATTTCACAATTACATTTCTGTTAAAGTTTTTCATTTTGTTAATTGTGTTAGAGTTAGGTGTCAACAGGGTACCTTTAATACAGATTTTCTACTCTTCTTTGAGAGTGGTCCTTCTGTTGTTTGGTTTCCGGTCGACTGTCTGGGGGTCTGTTTTTCTGTCACCTTTCTCTCTTCTTTGGGGGGTGGGGGGGTGTTCTGTCTTCTGCTGAATTCACCTCCTCTGCTTCTCTCACTTCTGTCATGCCCAGGACTATTCCTTGTGGGCAATGTCTGCTTCCTAAGCATGTGGACGATTCGCATGCTTCATGCTCCTCTTGCAATGGGTGTTTGGCCGATCGACCCTGTGGTC
The DNA here is from genome assembly GCA_031216915.1 of Pictodentalium vernedei. Classification (NCBI taxonomy): domain Eukaryota; kingdom Metazoa; phylum Mollusca; class Scaphopoda; order Dentaliida; family Dentaliidae; genus Pictodentalium; species Pictodentalium vernedei. The sequence goes on along the minus strand of CM062288.1, from coordinate 33,551,435 downwards.
TTAGTGGATCATGGTCATCCACTTTCTGGGCATCTGTGAACCGTGTTGTGCATTCTCGTGGCCATACCTCCCACGGGAAAGGGGAACGCGGTCGTTTGGGGCCTCCCGAAATGACCACGTCTGGTGAGAGTTATTCCTCCTCCCTAGGGGATGTGCAGTCTATTCCTGTAGTGGATACTGCGGGAGCTGTTGAGTTGTCTGGTGAAGAGGTGCCTGGTTCCGGGATTACGGTCCCTCTCCAGTCGACATCTGAGGCTGTCTCTCGGGTTGTGACTTCTCCTTCGGAGCCGAGCAGGGGTGCTCTCTCCACTATTCCACCAACCTCAGTGACTCCCGACGTATCTGCTATTTCTGCTGTTCCGTCTGCTACGTCATTGGTTTTCATTTCAGCCGGCCTCGGCTTATCCCTGCAGGGGTCTGCAGAGATGTCTGGCAGTGTGGACATGGGATATCGGCCTCAGCCTTCCCTGATTTCAACTCGGCGAAGTTGGAAGGGGCTGCCGGCCAAACCCTCTAATGTGGTCTCTCCTCTGTCGAACCCCACAGTTTTGTCATTGGATTCGGATGTTCAAGGTGGGGCCACTATGAACTCTGGGGCACTTCCGTCGATGCATTCTGGTCATACGGCCAGTTTTGCGGGACCAACGCCTTTTGTGCAGCCTGGACCTTCTGTCCCGTAGAGGTCCATGGCGACTCTCCTGAGTTCCTGCTATGTTGATTCTCAGGGTGTGTCGTACCACTATACACGTCTGCCCTCAGATGTTTCGGCTGCCGCCCGTCGCCCACTTCGGGTGTATTTGAGGATCGTGACCCTTCGCTGGTTAAGAGGGTCAGGTGTGAAGTCACTTTGCCGGTTCATCCACATGTCGAACCGGCCGACACAGGCAGTGAGCTTAGGGAGGCCCTCGCCTTGCTCACTCAGGTTCTGTCCAAGAGCCTTCCCAATGCTTCCAGTGAAGCAGTGAGTGGTTTCCAGGCGCCACCTATGGCGCCGACTCCCGGGATTGGATACAGGTCGCTTTCTGATCCCCCTGGTGTGCCTACACCATGGGAGGCGTCAGCTGGTTTGCCCATGATGGGCTAAGTGTCTTCCGACTCAGGGGAGGAGTCAGACATACCTGATGTTGAGAGCCAACAGTCTTCGGACTTGGGGGCAGCTCTTGACTTTGTGTTTGGGTTCCTTCTGGATTTCAAACCATCAAATCAGCCGACAGTGTCAGCCAGGCCGCGATCATTGGTTGCGTGCCTACAGCCTGTGGAGCAACCTGCTTCTGGGAGTCTTCGACCGTGCCAGTCAGTACAGGTGGTTGAAGCATTTTCAGCTTTGGACTCTAAGCTGAGTTCCAAGGCTGTGAAGGCTCCGTTCTTCACCAGGGTTGACACCATTTTGCCTCCGGCACGTTATCGTTCCTACGATTCCGCCAATCCGTCAGTCTGCCAGACTTTGACGGTCTTGGATCAGGACTCCAACTCCCTCGGGCTTTCCAAGCCCAAGTCTGCCGTCATTCCTATGGCGACTCTGGAGTCTGTGTTGGGCTTATCGAGAGAAATGCTGGGCATGCTTTCTCTCTCAGATCATGTCGTCTCTGCCTTAGCTGCTTATCTGCCCCCAGATAAGTTGGACGATGTACAGGCTCCTTTGCGTGTGCTGCTTGTAACACAGCTAATTTGGAACCAGTTCGAAGGGAGTCTGTGCTGGACACAGGCCGTTCCCTTCCTGAGGGGCAGCACGCTGCTCTTCGATCTGCTTCTTTGGCAGGTCTGCAACTGTTCCATGGTTCCGTGTTGACGGTCCGGGATGATGTTCTACGTCATTCCAAAGATCAGCTGCTACTTTGTCAGCTTGATCAGCCTTCTGTGGGAGGCAGGGGCCGTTCAAAGCCTAACCAGTACCCTTCTGCTTACGCTGCGAAGCAAAGGGCTGATCCTTCTGCCACCGCTTCTACTTCTTACTCACGAGGTAAGGGTAAGTGTCAGCAGACTAGAGGGAAGTCTCAGGATTCTTCATATAGCAGAGGAGGTGGTTTTTCCTCTCGTTGGGGCTCGAAATGAAGGTCCTCACCTCGATTCGTCCCAGGTTGGAGGAAGGATAGCAGAGTTCGCTGATCATTGGGCCACCATCACATCCGATCCTTGGGTGTTCAATGTTGTTCAGTCCAGGTTGCGAATATCCTTCCGGAGGCACCCCACACTGTCACGACGTTTTACGTCGGGAGCTTTTGTCCACGGAGACAGACAATCTCCTGGCAAAGGGGGCGATCGAGGTCGTCAAGAACATTCAGTCAGTGGGGTTTTATTCCCGCCTGTTCTTGGTGCCGAAGAAGGACGGCCAACTCCGACCGGTTATCGATCTGAGTATCCTGAACCAGTCTATCATTGCTCCCAAGTTCAGCATGGAGACTTTCAGGTTGGTTCGCCGTTCCATTCACCAGGGAGATTTCGCTCCCAGCATCGACCTGCAAGACACTTACTTTCACGTTCCGATTCATCGGATGTCGGGAAAGTATCTCAGGTTCATGTTTCTGGGGCGAGTTTACCAGTTCAAAGCCATGCCTTTCGGCCTCAACCTGGCTCCTTGGGCCTTCGCCCGACTGATGTTGCATGTGATAGCCTTCCATCGCACACAGTCCAGGGTGACTACTTCGGCATATCTAGACGATATCCTCCAGAGGCATTCTAATGCTGCCTTACTGGAGTCGGATGTCGACACTCTGTTGAGCCTGCTCACATCGCTAGGATTCAGAGTCAACAGGGAGAAGTCGGATCTGGTCCCTTCTCAAGTCGTTTTGTCATCTGGGGATGGCCTTCCGTACTCCGTTCAATACAGTGGCGGTTCCCCAGGCCAGGGCTGTGATTCTCTCTGCTTTTGCTCTGACTCTGTCCCAGTCCAAGCCTGCGACAGCACGGAGTATTCTCCGGCTGCTCGGTCTCAGCGGTTCGGTGACGGATCTCATTCCTCTAGGTCGGCTGCATGTCAGACCTCTCCAACACTTTCTGCTCAGCTGTTGGAGGCCGAATGTCGATCCTCTGGATCTGGTGCTTCAGTTACCAGACTCTCTTCTTCCTCACCTTCTCCCCTGGACGGAAGTTCAGTGGATTACGCAGGGTGTCCCGTTGGACTTACCCACGTCCGATCATGTTCTGGCGGCAGATGCCCGCAATCTCGGATGGGGTGCGACTTTGGATCCTCTAGGTCTTTCCCTTCACAGTGTGTGGGACCAGGATCAGGCAGCTCTACACATCAACCAGAAGAAGCTTCTTGCTCTTCTTCTGAGTTTCAGGCAGTGGATCCCTCACCTGTCGAATCGCCAGGTCCTTCTGTTGTCCGACAATTCGACAGTGGTTGCTTACACTCGGAACCAGGGCGGCACGCACTCGGTTCCAATTTACGAATTGGCTTGGGATCTTCTACTGCTCGCTCAAGATGTCAATGCCGGGGTGGTGGTTCGTCACATTCCCGGTCGTCTGAACATCCTAGCCGACTCCCTGTCCCGACGAGGCAGGGTCATCTCCACCGAGTGGATGCTCCACAGGGCAGTGTTCAAGTTGTCGGATGTTATGCAGGCAGCCTACTGGAGACATGCCTCTACTTTCTCCACCTTCTATCTGCGTCAGTTGCAGGAGCAGTTGTAGGACATTTTTGCATTGGGCCCTCTTTCTTCTGCTCAGGCTGTTGTTTACCCTAGCCATTAGGCTTCTTGAAGGTAAGTTCCAGCTCTGTGCTGTTACTGCCCTTTTCTGTCTGTGCGTCACACAGACCTCATCTCTCATTGTCTTTTACTAATGATTGTGATGCTATGGTTTGATAGGCCTCAGGACCTCTTCCTCTGTCCACGGTTCCAGTGCAATTGGGTTATGTGTGGGTTGGTTATGCGATTCCCTCCAGCCTATTGTCTCTTCAGCCTGTAGTAAACAATTGTAGGTAGGTTGACAAGAAATTTAAATTTTATAGTAAATTTCCTTTCTTATTATACCTACCACAATTGTTTACATGGAGGCCCTCCCGTCTTCTTATACGGGTAAGAATCCTTCCTCCCCGCTGATCACATAACTCTAACGTTGGCAGATTCAAAAGAATGAGACATCAGCTACGTATATGCATACTGGCAACGGAAGTCGTGGAGTTGTACTTGGAGGAGAGCATCCCCTACTAGGTCTGCGCCGGTAACACTTGACCCAGTTTGGGCTTATTTTTTCTTAGTGCTTTTGCACCACTTTTCTTTACCAAATTGCTTGGGAAAGATCAAAATAGAGAGTATATTTTCCGAGTTTGGGACTTCCACTGTAGTGCAAGCCTGTAGTAAACAATTGTGGCAGGCACAATAAGAAAGGAAATTTACTATAAAATTTCAATTTTCTGCTATCGCTAGCGTTTCAAATTGAAATTGCATTACATGATTTGTAGAAAATTCCAGTGAAGTTTCACTTCTATTTCAAAATAGTCATTCGACGATTTCCATTCCACACATATGCGCGGAACAAATTTTCATTTTCCGCATGGTTTAGTGTTGCTGTAGATGGGGATTATTATTTATTTCTCTTAAGAAGCTGTGTTGGTAAAGCATTAAGCCTATGTGTAAGATGAACATCATATATGCTAGGCATCACATGTGGGTAAGGTATGTGGAGAGTATATGAGGCTGTGGGTGTGAAGGTCAAGGTCACATTAACCATTATTAAATGACTTGTACTTGGTTTCCGCTCTATAACTACAATTATTCTGTGCCAATTTTAATTCAGGATATTGGGAGAGGTTGGACCCTATTCATTTGAGGCTGCCTGTGGGTTTGAAGAACAATGTCACAGCTGTGTTCAGCATTAAATACATGTGTGCTTGGTTTGCGCTTTTTAACTAAAGTTCCACAAACTTGACTGGCAAACCTTCACAGAGTGTTTTTTTCAGGGAATAAGCCATCCTTGGTGGCCCTCTAGTTTAAATTATAAGGAGCTTGAAGTCAATGGCAATATTGTGATGTGAGTATTTATTGACTGCCATACATTTATTGATATTTCAACGTGCATGAATATCATGCAGTAATTTTGAATAAAACCGCAACGCTCCATCCACCAATTCCCAGGGGTGGTTAATCCAGGAATTTTCCAACAGAGGGCAAAAGGACGAGGTGGTAGAGCAGAGGAGGGGTCTGGGCAAAGTGTTTGGCGACCAATAATGGGTGGGGTGAGGCAGCTAAAATTTGCAACAGGGACCTAATTGTTTGATGTCCGACTGCATGTACCTCCGACAGTCACCAACAACAGAGTGCCTCTTCTGCTGGTCAGAATTTAATAGTTGACGCCCCTTTTCTAGCAGGCCAACATATAATTACCCCACGTAATCATACTCAACACGATCCAGATTGACAGGTACTGAACTAAGCTTTCAGTCAGCAAAGAGTTGGCGTCGAGCACAGAATCTGTGTATCACATGGATGGTGGAAATGCAGGGCATCCTATGGATTTCTGCCCTGCATTGCCAATGCAGTTATGGGCTTAACAAACAGACAAAGGAGACTGGTGATTCAAGAGTGGTTATTAGATTGAAATTAAACATTTTTGTTAATTTTTTTCCATTTCCTTCAGCTCACGCTGAGGTCAGGGCATTTGTGCTTGTTTGATGATATTGAAAATCATCTCTCTCGGCATACTTTGGGGCCTTGGGCCTTGAACCATCTTCACTTATAGCTTTCGTTATACCAGAAAAACTGCCCTTATTCTGGTTTGGTTTGTACATCTCTGCCTCTTCTTGAGTCAAAATATTGCCGCGCGACAATAAATGGTACAAAACTCATTGACATTGTATACAACATATGCTACATTTAGGTGACCAATCATAAAAGTGACAGTTTGGCGTATCTGTACGTTTATTCATTACGACACAAGACACTTCACGCTTCAAAACCCACAGTACCACAACACATGGATAATGACATCCTACCCATATAATACCTCTATAACACCCTCTTCAGAAAAAGTCTATTAACCCTTTACCTAACATGAAAAACAGACAACACTTGCAAAGAAAATTCTTGAATAACTCATTTTTTTTGTCTCAAAAACATAGGTTATGACCCCTCATTGGAATGAGCTTGACGAGCTCATTCCAATGAGGGGTCATAACCTATGTTTTTGAGTCAAAAAATGAAAAAAATAATGGTAATTAATTGGCGATTTTTTAGAATAGCGCCGACTGGCTTTATCCGTTATGTTGGGCAAAGGGTTAAATCAAAATACCATTCCTCAGCTCATACACTAGAAAATGACAGAACTGTCAGTTTAATTTTTAATTTTTTGTAAAGGCTGGATTGCATAAATATTTTTTGAAGGTTTCGGCACATCTTACTGATGATATTGAATGCAAAGACTAAGAGGGTATCCAAAACAGGGAATAGAAACAGTCCACACGACAATTTTTGCCAAATTGTTGCTGTTTACATGCTCCGTAATTGGGCTCCACTGTACATCTCTCTTTGCACAATCCCAGTCTTTTTCTGTCAGAAGAAACATGCGATGCAGACACGTTAACCTCCAGAATAATTTTTCAGGGAACCTGAGGGTGATTTTCAGGGAAATGGGATGGATTTCAGGGAAAAGTTCGCGTGGGGGCAAAATAAAAGAAAAAACCTTGTGAATTTTCAGCTCACGGACCACTATTAACACAAGGTTATATCCAGAACTAGTTGTCAACTATGCTGATGCATTTATGCTATGTTGAAAAATTAAACAAATCATAAAATAAATTTTTTTACCCCCCCCCCCCCCCCCCCCCGTATCCTCTACTTCCTGAGTCCCCCCCTCCCCACACACCCACACTGTCCCACAGAGCACATCCACCTGTGGTTTGCTCTTATCAATGTCTATTTAGCTAATAATTTCCCAAGTCTGGGAATGTTAAAAGGAAAAGATGTCCCTGTTGTTCAGTTACTTCAAGAACATTAGTACTCAGAAAGTATCTTTATCAAACTTCATGCATGTGGGACGCTTATGCCCTACACAAAACTTTTCTTTTCATCACTGAAGCATTTTTGTTCAATTCCATTCAAAATTTTCTGGTTACAGATGGCCAACAGTTAACAGTTCTGTAGTCAGCACAACAGAATAAATGTGGTGTTAGAAAAAAAGTCCATTGTGTTTAAATATGCTGTCATAATTTTTCGGCATCCTAAGCGACATTAACCTACTTTTAAGCTGTGCTAAATAGTTGATGTTTACGTTTTGATTTTGGAAAAGGGATGAGAATTAAAGCTATTCTATGAAGGAATAAATAAATATATATTATTTAATTCCTTTTCATATATTTTAATTTCCAAAAACTGCATTTAAATGAAGGTGGAGTTTTCAATTTTTTGAAAGTAAGTCACCTATTTTCACTTCGACACTCGCACATTTATCACAAATCTCCGAAGAAAACCCCCAGAAATAAACATGAACACAGTTGAAATATATATCGTAAAATAGCCTTTTCTTAAATAAATTTAACTTAAATCCATATTTTACTGCTTCGTGAGTTTTTACCAGAGTTTGAAATGCATGTGATTTGACTCCGAACGTTTTTCATAAGTTTCAACGGGAATGAAATATTTGACTGTTGTTTTCCGGGATTTTTGGTCCAAAACTGATTCCCGTCCGGGAGGCCGGGAACTACACTGAAATTCCGGGATTTTCCCGGGCATTCCGGGAGAGTTAACATGTCTGATGCGATGCACTTCCAGCATTCATCACACTCTTCGAGACATGGAAGGCAAAAAACAAGTAATGACATCCTGAACTAAGATTTGCTGTCACTCGATATATGGCATGTTATGCAGTTTTAACATACTAGGAAACTTTGGACAATGTAATATAACTGCCGTAAAAGTGGTTTTATTAGCTCATCTGACTGAAAGTCAGGGGAGCTTAAGCGATCGCTTTCTGTCCATTGTCAGTCAGGCATGAACTTTTCATTATCGACTTCTCCTCATAAACCACTGGGCTAAATTGAACCAGATTTGATGTGCAAGTTCCTCATCGTAAATTCAAGTTTGTTCCAATAAAGTTGCCATGCCCACAGGAGGCATTACTCTGATAGCACCCATAAATTGTTTTCCAAAATTAAAATATCTTCTCCAGAACCATCAATTAGAATATTTTGATATTTTATATATAACATCTTGGAGGTGGGGGTGGGAGGGGTGGTCAGATTCAAGTTTGTTCAAATCGAGTCCCGGGGTTGTTTGGGCTCCCTATGGGGGCCCTTTGTTTTTGTGAGCCTGAATTTTAACTTAGTGCAATATGAGGAAATATTTCTTCAAAAATCTCAAGACCCACCAGTCGAAATGCTTTCATCTAGGGGAGGGGGGGGGGGGGGGGGGGGGGGTGGGGGGGGGGGGGGGGAGGGGCAGATTCAAGTTTGTTCAAATCAGGCTACTGGGTTAATATTTGGGCTCTCTGTGGGAGCCCAAAAGTCAACTTAGTGCAATATGAGAGAATTTCTTTAAAAATCTTCTTCAGATTCACCAGTAACAATCCTTTCAGATTTGATACCGGTATACAGCATCTCTAGGTGGGTCTGATTCAAATTTGTTCAAATCGGGTCCCTGGGTTGATATTTTGGCTCCCTTTGAGAGCCTGAATTTTAACTTAGTGTAATATGAGGAAACTTCTTTAAAAATCTTCTTCTTCAGGTCCACCAGTATGAATGCTTTCATAGTGCATATGCAACATCACTTGGGGGGTCAGTTTCAAATTTGTTCAAATCTGGTCCCTGGGTTAATATTTGAGCTCCCTTTGGGAGCCCAAGTTTTAACTGAGTGAAATATGAGGGGAATTTCTTTGAAAATCTTTAAAATTGAGGACATAATTTAGATGACGAAGGTCATGATCAAAGCTACTACCTTTCGATCAAAGTCCAATCATCTAACTACTGAGCTTCGAAAGTGATAATAATTAGATGACCATTAACCCTTTACCCAACGCAGACAATATCAAAATTTATTATTTTAAATATCATTTTTTTAAATTTTTCACAAAATTTCAACAAAACCATATCATGTGACCCCTCGTTGGAACGAGCTCATTGAGCTCGTTCCAACGAGGAGTCACGTGATAAGGTTTTGTTGAAATTTTTTGAAAAATATTATTTTTTCAACTGCTGAATTTGCATATTATGCGGGCGGATGCAGTCGATTCGTTGGGTAAAGGGTTAACTAGTCAAGTGTTAAATTATTTTTGGTCATCAAAATTTATTCACGTCTTTGCCTTGCTATAATTCATTGGAGAGTGCCTATAGTCACTCTCCCATGAATTGTAACTATAGGCACTCTCCCATGAATTGTAACTATAGCCACTCTCCCATGAATTGTAACTATAAGCACTCTCCCATGAATTGTAACCAGGCAGATCCATACAGACAAAATAATTTCAGTTCAAAGATAATATTAAAGAACATCCACAGAATATGAAGTCTTTGAGATCTGATACTTGCACTTCGTAAAGACGTCCAAATATGGGCTTTCAGCACTCTCACAAATTAAGGCGTATACACACTAAATGAGACGAGTCCATTCTGCACATTGTTATCAACTTATAAATACAGTAGAATACTTTTAATTGAATATCCACTTTGCCAGTGGAAATTATTCAATTAACAGGAGTATACAATTAACAGGGATTTGGTCAGTTTCCTGTGTTCTGGAGGTAAACTGAGCATTTATTCTATTATATCTTGTTTGACAGAGCCTGTACTGGATGTAGTGAGGCCAAAAAGGTTGATAAATAAGGGGAATTTGGTGCGTGTCACAGTAATTTTTTTGACATATTACAAAAATTTATATACAATTAACAGGAGTTTACTCTACGACCCATATGCAATTAACAGACCAAATTTGTACTAAAGGTATGGTAAATAGTTTTGTGTTTGAAAATTATATTCACTTAACAGGGATATACAATAAAGAGATATCCAATTAAGTGGGCTCCACTGTAATGATTTTTCTTATCATTTTCTAATTTTGATGCAATGTTTGACCTCTAAATTGTGATTTGCTATAGGACAAAGGTAAGATTTTTTTTTAGCTCGCCTGACTGCAAGTCAGTGTGAGCCATTGCCACCACTTTGCATCCGTCGTCTTTTGCAAACTTGGCTTCTTCTTCACAACCATTCAGCCAAATTCAAACATATATTGCCCAAACCATCGGAGTATACCCTTTCTATTTTGTCCAAATGAAGTGGCTACCTTCTTTGGGCTCTGGTCAACAATTTGATATCTGCTACTTCATTGCACACTTGCATTATTGCATGTAGTGTGCAAATTCCTTTACCGTGTGCATAGATTACCCCTGGGGGAAAAATCCAAAGCACTCAGATGTTAAATTATAACTCCGAATCATTTGGCACTTATACAGTAGGGGGTGCGGTGGCGTTGCAGTAACCGGTTCTTGTCAGATCACTGACGTAAAGTAAAGCAAAGTCGAGCCGGTTAGTGCTTGGATGGGTGTCTGTCTGAGCGATCGATTCAGACTCCTGCATTGTGTCCTTGGGCAAGGCACTTAACCCCAATTGTTCACATGGGGGCACGATGACGGCGTGTACTAAGGCGTATTACACGTCAATGGTGGTCATGTCTTCAACCAATCTAACTCTGCCTGTGCTGCAGTGCGGAGTTACGTTACGATGTTGAGGAAGCTGGCGCTCGAGCTAAAAATATATAACAAAACCCTTGTAATATGAGAAAATTTTTATTAAAAATATAATATTTCAAATGCTTTAAATATTTCACTGTTTATCCTAAATATAATTGCAAAAGGTAATTTGCATTCATATTTTTTTTTTTATAACATTTCATGCACTCATTAAG
>CM062288.1:33180620-33540503 GCA_031216915.1 Pictodentalium vernedei | reverse complement strand
ACTGTACCATGATTCAGAATAATAGTAGATGTATGTGATATAAAGAATAATGATAAAAACAAGCAGATATTAAATAATAAAACAAAATTAAACAAAGATCCATCACCTAATTAAAAATAAAAGCACTAATATATCAAAATCGTTAAACAATTGTCCCACTATTCATTAACCCAATAAGAAACAAACAAAAGTTTTTCCACAAGTAGCTAAAATATTTCATTTTGGTATGTTGTAGCCAAACTATAGCTGTGGATCTCAGAATGGATCAAGCTTGTTCCACGGTGATGCTGGAATGGTGGAGTGGGGGCAGGATCATAAGCTATGGTTTGAAACTTGAATGACGATTTCTGCGGACAGAACTGGCAGATTTATAAGGTAGCCCTTGAACTCACTTACCAATGGTTTCCATGGAAACTGATTTTTTAAATCAAAGTCAAGCTAGCTAATTAACCCTCTGAGCACAGGCAGTTTAATGCTGTCAGGTGCCAAATTAGCCAATTGCAATAAAAGGTTTGATTTGGCACCAAAACATCTCCATTTGGCTAAAAATTTGGCACCATCTTTGCTCTTGTAATTTTGAAATGTCACCACAACAGTAATGAGAACAGCTGATGAAAAAATAAAGAAAGGAATCATTTATTACTTGCCATAAAATGAAATCACCAGCTAGTAATTAAGACAGATACAATCAAGGTTTTTAAGATGCACACCAAAGCTCCATGTTTGTGTCAATAAAGAAAGACCGATTAGTCAACATGAATAACTGGTTGAGTGCAAGAAGCCACTATCAGGGCGTTTAAAAAAATGAGGGTACTACAACAAAAGTCATCACTTTCCTTGCTCATGTTTCATATTCAAACGCAAAATAATATTTTATTTATATAAATTTGTTTTATTACAAATTATTGAAGAGTGCCTGGGGCACTCTTCAATAATTTGTAATACAACAAATTTTCATGAACAAATTCAGACCACCAAAAAATAATGTTGCACTCAACCAGTTAACAGATCCAGGCTGAGATGACAGACCAGAATTTAAGACAAAACGCACTGAATGTTTACTCCAGTCACGCTAATCGTCATTGATTGGTAATTGTGCTTCTGTTCTATAAAAGAAGTAAACCTTTGGCTTTACAAATGTCATCATTAAATTTGCTGAGTACTTCACATCATCGGCTTATTTAGTTTAGTAGGTCAACAGTAAACTGAGTAATTATTAGCTGCGACGAGCAGCTCTATATGTGGCAATGTCTGTCTGTCAGTCGGTCTGTCACCACCAAGTTTAAAAAACACCATAACTCCTGAAATACTTGATGGAATGACACCATACTTGGTATGCAAGTGTATTTTCATGATGTCGACACCCTCGCAATAGTGCATGTCATTCGGATAATTTCTGTCACATGGACTTGTCACCAACGAGGTTTTTTTGTTACCAATGAGTTTTAAAACATCATTGGCGTTGCACAAATCGTTGCAGCTTCGGCACTATGACAGTCCTTCTAGTTCTATTATTTTCTGAGTTCAGCAACATATCAACCTCCTGAGTTCCAATGTGTTCTCTACGACAGTAAGCATATTGAACACATTGGAACTCAGTAGGTTGATATATTGCTGTAATTTGGAATTCAGGGAACTAATTAACTGAGTACTTCACACCATCGTCTTATTTAGTTCAGTAGGTCAACAGTAACTGAATAATTATTCTATTATTTTCTGAGTACAGCAACGTGTCTTACCCAAGCCAGAAAATAAGCAGACAGTCATCTGCAAAATGAGGTTCCCAGAGGGTAAATTTATTGATGCTACCCTGCATAGCAGGGTTAGCATCACTAAATTTACCCTCTATGAACCTCAATCTGAATCAGGGGTCTCAAAACTAAACAGAAAGAGGTGCCCATAGGATAAATTGGCCCACTGTATGGGATAGCATCATCAAATTCACCCTCTGGGGACCTCATTCTGCAAATGTCAGACTGCTTATTTTCAGGTCTGGTCTTACCCCATTTTAGAAAGATGTTCATCCTGTTCAGTTTGGGAATTAATCGATCGTTCACTTGCCATCAACCACTGCTAACTGCTTATGCCAGCCCAATAATTTGGACAGTCTGACAGTTGCATGTCATCACTTGATGCTTCTCTCTGGATGCTTGGGTTCTTCCACCCGTAAAACTGTCTGACACAATATGACCGTAAATGTTGAAATCATCGTTAAAGCCTTCAAACAATAATAAATAAATAAACATGACTGCCACCTGATTCACTCTAGCTACCCGGTTTTCTACACACACATATCTGACCAGCCTCAAGTCAGTAAAACCCAACTAAACCATCAGCATGTAGCCTAAAAATGAATCGTAAATGCATGTTAGATTTAGGGAAGAAACCAAGGTAATTAATCACTTTATTCAGCACAGACTGCAGGAGTTCCCATCTGTCTCATCAGTGTTTGGCACAGGAACATTTTATTTGGCTAAAAAATAATTCAAGTTGGCTGAAACTTTGGCACCACACAATTCAGGGTCAGCGGTGAACACTGCTAACAGGTGAACATTACTATCTATACAACTCAAATATTAATTCTTTCTTCTTCTGACACATAATTGAAATTAGCTCAACTAGAACACTTGATTCAGGTCGGGGAGGGGAGTATATTTGAAACATGCATTTGTCCATTTCCTATTGGAATTAATAATAAATCTAAATTCAAGTGGAGATAATTCAGTTAAAAACTTTCACAACCTGAAAATAGAATAGTATGCGGACATCGATCATATATGAGAGAAGTCTCATTAACCCTCTTCCCAACATAACAGCCAAAATCGACCAGCACTATTCACAAAAATCACGATTCAATTTTCATTATTTTTTCATCTTTTGTCTCAAAAACATAGCTAATGACCCATCATTGGAGTTTGCTGATGACAACACAAGTATTAAGTCAAGTTTAGTCGATCATTAATAATTACACTGTCCTGTTACACACTGTTCTACCTCCTTGGGTTCCCACATATGTTTGCCTTGCCCTCTGACTGCTTAGTCTTTTTGTTTTAACCCTTTACCCAATGCAGACAATATCAAAATTTATTAGTTTAATTACTATTTTTTTTAAATTTTAAAGAAATTCCAACAAAACCATATCATGTGACCCCCTCATTGGAACGAGCTCAATGAGCTCGTTCCAATTAGGGGGTCACATGATATGGTTTTGTTGAAATATTTTGAAAAATTAATTTTTTTTCAACTGCTAAATTTGCAAATTACGCAAGCGGATGTGGGTGATTCATTAGGTAAAGGGTTAATGTGTTTCACCCTTAAAGAACTGGAGATTATTTATACAACTTTGCTACACTTTGACAGTCTGAGTCCTTTGGCTTTGTAGGTGTTTCTAGGCAAGTCTTGGCTGCCTATACAGGCAGCCTAGACACAACTGCAAAGTTTATTTATTTATTTGTGTTTTAGAGTCACTTATTTCTGCATAATGGCTACTTGTGACCATCATTGATATAAAATCATGTCCAGCCAATCATTTATACCAATGTTGCCCATTTTAGAGGACTTCGACCACAGGCATTGGTGACTAAGTCCTATTTTCCCAGTAAAACATAACTTGTTTGCCACAGTAAACACACACTACTTCACTTCCCGGGGTTCCCATGGAGAAAGTTTCACCCTTAACCCTTTACCCAACGAATCGCCGCATCCGCCCGCGTAATATGCAAATTCAGCAGTTGAAAAAATATTTTTTCAAAAAATTTCAACAAAAACCATATCATGTGACCCCTCGATGGAACGAGCTCGTCGAGCTCGTTCCAACGAGGGGTCACATGATATGGTTTTGTTGAAATTTTTGAAAAATTTGAAAAAATGATATTTAAAATAATCAATTTTGATATCGTCTGCATTGGGTAAAGGTTAAAAGCCAAGAGATTTTTATACAATTTTGCAAAACTGACAGTTTACATCCTGTGGCTTTGCAGGTGTGTCAAGGAAGGTCTTGGCTGCCTACACAGGCTTTGCAGGTGTGTCTAGGAAGGTCTTGGCTGCCTACACAGGCAAGTTACTTAGAAAGTAACATGCAAATTTACCCAGAGATTGCACGCTGGGGCACCTGTTCTATTTATTTATTTACTTATTGGTGTTTAAGGTCGCATGTTTCTGCACAATGGGTAATCATGACTGCAACACAGTTATAAAGTCAACTCTAGCCAATTGTTCCCAAGTTGCCCATTCTTACTAGAGGACTTATACCCCAGGCATTGGTGACTGGGTCCTATGTTACCACAGTAAACAAGCGCTGCTTCACTTCTTGGTGTTCCCACAGGGAGGGCACCTATTCTGTTACAGTAAAAATTGACCAAAGTCAGAATTAAATCTTTACGGGTGAGGTATACTTTCAGCTCCTATGTCTATCCTGTGATGGCAACACAACCATTAAGTTTAATTTAATTAATCATTAACCCTCTGCACTCTGATGTCAAAATATAGAAATATCAATCCGTCTTTTTTTCCTTAACTGGTAGAGTGCTGAATTATTTTTGGTCATCCAAATTTTTCCACGTCTCTTTGCCTTGTTACAATTTATGGGAGAGTGCCTAGTGGCACTCTCCCATAAATTGTAACAAGGCAAATCCTCACAGACTAAATAATTTCATTTCAAAAATAATATGATGCACATCCACAGAATATGAAGCCTTTAAGTTATTGCACATGTACTACAGACTAAAGCCCAAATATGGGCTTCCAGCACTCTACCAGTTAATGAAACAAGGAGCTTAATCAATTCAGTCTTGCTTGACAGAGCTCCTTGAGCTCTGTCAAACAAGATTGAATTGGTTAAATTCCTAGTTGCATTGTGGGGAAACATCGTGAAATTTCAGCATTTTGACATCAGTATGCTGATTGTTAATAATTATGTTGTCCACCTCAGATGACTCTTGATATTGGTTACTAGGGTCTATTATACCAGGAAAGCACTGCTCTACATCCTTGGGTTCCCAACATGTATTTGCGTAACCTTCAAGTCCCCATACATCCACAAGCTGCCACTTTTATATTGCCTTGAAAAGGTTCCTAAAGTCAATTCTTCCTTGACAACTCTACTGCCAGACTTCATTTATCTCGATAATGTTTTCACATCTCTGATGGCTGCCTGTACAAGCAGACAACAATAATGTTGAAACACATTCAAGTCATCTGCAGCTGGGTACATACAAAAGTTATTATGATAATTATAAAATTAATCTCAGAGTAAGGGTTAATTAATGCCTGCGGACAGTTTAGCCCTTTATCCAACAAACCTATACACAACACTTAACTGGTTGAATGCTAGAAGCCACTATCAGAGCTTTCAGAAAAATGAGGGTAACTGAGCAAAAGCCAACATTTTCCTTGCTCATGTTTCATATTCCATCAAACACAACTAATATTTTGTTTATATAAATTTGTTTTATTACAAATTATAGGAGAGTGCCTATAGGCACTCTCCAATAATTTGTAATAAAACAAATTTTGTATAAGAAATTCCATCACCAAAAATAATCTAGCCCTCAACCAGTTAATATATTTTTCATAAATTACTAAGAATTCCCTAATTTATAAAAAATTGGGCCAATAACCAATTTGGATTGTGGTTTTGGGGAATGTTGCTTGGTGGATTTTTCCATTTGTTAGTAACATGTTGATGTGTTTGAGAAAAAGTTGATATGAGGCAGAAATTCTATGAAAAATCACATCAAGCCTTTGGGTGTCATATAACTTAATATGAAGGCAAAAAAAAAATGATTGTCTGGAGGAAATAATGGATTCAGAAAAATTCTTTAATCTTTTATTTCCCATGACTAGAAGAGGACTATAATTACTAAAAAAGAAAAAAAAATTCTCGATTGACTAAAATATTCTTGCATCAAAAGTATACTTTATAACACCTCATTGGAATTAGCTCAATAGGCTCATTCCAATAAGGGTCATAGCTATGATTAGGATGAAAGAATTGAAAAAATAAAAAGTATGGATGATTTTTGTGAATTGGGCTAGGCGATATGATTGGTAATGTTATGTACAGTACGGCCTCTGTGGACTGGTTACTATCCACTGGTGGGCTGTATTTCCACAGATGCAATAATATTAGATTCCAAACACTAATTATAGGAATAATCATGAAAAATTTAAATTAATGAAGCACCGGGTACAACCTGGTGCTTCATTAATTAAAATTTTGCTGATGATTTTTATTACCTTGTAAATGCATGCATGGATATCACTGTCCATGTGTGGATTACGACCAGTTCACGGCAACTGTACTGTAAAGGGTTAAAAAATTTGAAGTACTTTGAATTGTTTGTTTATTATTATGAAGTACTTCAGATATGATGGGTAAGTCAGAGGGTGGGGGTGTGACAGGATTTCAAATAAGAACATTAGTTTGTATGTCTGTGAGCACAAAACTGTAATCGATTACTTGTGTGGGAGCACGGTTACAAAAGCCCCGTTCACATGTACTGATTTGCATATGTGAGTAAATTTGCATACACGCAAATTTTGCTTACATGTGCAAAAGTATTTTTTTGAGATGCTTTCACATGCATTTGGGGATTCTTGATCATTCCGGTCATTTCAGTGAAAATGGATGGACTGTTCAGGTTCAGGAAATGTAGAATGCGGTCATACTGCTTGGTAAATCAATTTGTAAATACCAGTTTTGTTCACCTGTGGGCTGTCCAACTGTTCTTCAATCTTCTCTCTGCCCATATGCCTAACAACACTCTAGTCTCCTCATCTGACCACAAAGTCCCTCTTTTTATGTGTTTTACATTTCTTTTTGAAGCCATCATTACAGTTGAATGAACTAAACTGAAAGAAGTCACTGACCACAAGTGTCGAATATCAGTTATTAGGTCACTGAAGTCCTATCAATAGGGCTTATGCAATAATTTATCTCTTATTGTAAAATGCCCATGTAAGCAAATTTTACTGTGCATTCACATGAGAAAAAATACTCATGTGCAAACTTTGCATATGTGCAAATGAAAACTTGCATTTGGTCCCCACTAGGTGTAAAAGTAAAAAAATTACATAATGAGTAACTTTTACTCACAAGAGTAAATGCGTTCACATGCAGTGATTTGCATGCATATGCAAATTTACGTATATGCAAATAAATACTCATGTATGCAAATCGGCGCATGTGAACGGGGCTATAGTGTGCTGAAACATAGGGAGCAAAGGAACGATGATACAACAAATGCAATATGAGCACAAGATTTGTGTTTTTGTTTGGGTAATAAAATTTAACAAATAATAAATGCAGTTGTCAAAATGATGTACCGTATTTACTCTAAGTATTGGGACACTCTATGATTTGGGACACACATTTTTTCCAGAAAACTATATTTTTTTTATGCTCTAAAGTTTGGGACATTCAGGAGATTTATTTCCAGTTGGCCCGTCGTTACTAGCAGACGACACTCATAAAAAAAATTCTTGAGTAACTAAAAATTTTCATTTTTTGCTTCCAAAACATAACTTATGATCCCTCATTGGATCGAGCGCAATGGAAGCAAAAAATGAAAATATAAAAAAAATTGGACGGCGATTTTCGTATATTTCGTATACAGTGATGGAAAACGAATCACACACAACTTTATTCAGCATCAAATCAAGACCAGGCTGTGTTCTTTCCCCATTTTCTAAGAATTGGGACACCTGTGAAAATAATTATTTTTAGCTGTCCCAATATAGAGTAAATACGGTACACAACAAAGACACTCTCAACCAATCATTTAATCTTATAAAAAAGCTGAGAGGAAATGCCTGTGGGGTACTTGCAACATTTTCATCAGATTGGATGACCCGTGGTGAGTGCTTCAGGAAATCAGTAGTCTATGTGGTTTTTTTGCCAGTCATTTTTGGTAAGTGTGTTGTCTGATCTATTTTTAGCTAAAGCCCCAATAAAAAAGTCCAAAATTTCCTCCAACTGTTTTTCTCAAACTGGAGCGGGTGGATGAACTTTATTTTTTTTATTTCACCCGGAGACTGGGTTACTCAGCTAAATGGGAATAAAATTTGAGTAATAAGACTCTGTGAATGGTTCCAAATAGATACTTGGGTCATATATATATATATATATATTATCATGACCATGTGCATGTCCTGTAATTTGTATCAGATTCGAGGTTGTGTTTACAATCAGATCGCAACGAGCCCGTCAGGGCGAGTTGTGATCCGATTGTAAACACGACCTCGAATCTGATACAAATTAATGAACATGCATTTGGTCATGATAATACATTTATCTAACAAGCCTGTTTTTCCGTTTTTCAGTTTTTCAGTTTAAATTGGGTTGGAATTGGTCAAAATTTTGAATTTCATATTTTAGTGCATAATAACAATGCATATAATATTATTATTTGTTAAAGCGCGGAGTTTACCAAAAGTTGAATCTATGTGATACGGAATCAGAATGAGTCGTCTATATGATACGGAATTGGAACACATTATGTGATACGTACCGTTTCTCGTAGTTTTCAGGCCAAAATTTATATGATTGTTAGATAAAGTGCCAGAAGATATAAGTTACAGGATAACCACAAGAAAATTTTAATCACATTTCACTCAGATGATAATTCCAACACTTTACATCATTTTTTGGGAAGCCGTCCCTAAGAGCTTCCCAAGAAATGATGTCAAGGGTTGGAATTATCAACAAAGGGAAAATATAAGCATGATTTTCAAGTGGGTATCCTAAAATGAGACAATATGACAAAAAAATTTAAAATGGTAATAAAAAAAATTGGGAAGGGTTGAAAAAATAAGGGCAGGTGGGGAGGAAAATCTAGAATTTTTTTTATTAAAACCTAATGGCAGGACTATTTTATAATATTAAAATTTCAGCATTTGGAGATTCCCTCAGCATGATACTGATACTACAGTACGTGGAGAGTGAATTGTAACTAAATCATCTGTGGAGTGGAGTTATCACCCGAACTATAACTTTCAAATTTTGTGTATATCGACTAAAAACATGAGCAATGTTTCAGCCAATGGACCTCCGGGTTTGACCCGGAGGTCCATTGGCTGAAACTTTGCTAGTGCCTGTTTATACAGTGTATATAGTCTACAAGCAATATCGACCAGCTATAATGTCTGGTTGGACAGTTTCAGAGTGAAACTTGGGAACACAGTATTAAAATAAATCGTCAGAGAAGGGGTCATGAAGGATGGTAACCTTAATTGGCGAGAGGGGGTCAAATCAAAGAGGTCTTTGGGTGGCCTGCGTAAGAAAGAGAAGCCTGGTTTTGAAGAGTACCTTGATGGCACCTCTGGGGGGTCACTGTTGTTCAAGCTGAGGTCGCGGTCCTTGGAGCTGAGGGGAAAAATTGGGAAAAACAGTGAAAAGGAGTGCCAGATGTGTAATTTAGGCATGGTGGAGACCCTGGAACACTTTCTTCTAGAATGCCCAATATACCAGTCTAAAAGAATTATATTCACTGGGAGTCTAATGGGGAAGTGGGATGGGAGAATGAAGGACATGTGGTTAGTGAGTGACTCAAAGGAGAGGATTAATATGCTAATTGGAGAGATTGGGAAGAATGGGGCAAAGGATGTCATCAAGCAGTTCATCTCCGAGTGTTGTAAGAAAAGAAGCGTGGAATTAGGGAGGCAGTTGGGAGCACAGGGGTAACCAATTTCCTTCTCACCTGAGAACCGCAAAAAATCTGCGGCCGGTCAAATTGTTATTATTAGTATTCTGAAGTGTTGTTCCAATAAGGAACTCAAAGACTTTACAGCAGATTCAAATACGTAAAAAATATCATTAATTTGGCAGTAAATGAAACAATAACACTATAATAACAAAAAGCCCTATGAATTCCTGAGGAATTCTTTCATGCAATTTGTGTAAGCAACTAAGTCTGTGTCAAGTACATCCACAAAAAACAAAAAAATCAATAAAATTTTGCTACATTAATAAATATATTAAAAACTAATCTATAAATGTTTCTTTTCATTTCTCTTCTGACAACCAATAATATAAATTCAGCTGAGACACTTATCACTTTAACCATTGGGGGGGGGGGGGGGGGGGGGAGGGGGGGGGGGTCTATTTCTGTATTTGACCAAATCTGTGGTCACAGTACAGGTCTTGTCTGGCTCTTAACCCTTTACCCAACATAACGGCCAAAACCGACAAGAGCTATCCTCAAAAATCACCAATTAATTTTCATTATTTTTTAATTTTTTGTCTCAAAAACATAGGTTATGACCCCTCATTGGAACAAGCTCGTTCCAATGAGGGGTCATATCCTATGTTTTTGAGACAAAAAATTAAAAAAAAACCATGTGTACCATGTCTCAAAAACATAGGTTATGACCCCTCGTTGGAACGAGCTCGTTGAGCTCGTTCCAACGAGTGGTCATAACTTATGTTTTTGAGACAAAAAATTAAAAAAAATAGTTATTCAAGAATTTTTTTTGCAAGTGTCGTCTGCTTTTCATGTTAGGTAAAGGGTTAAAACCACCCTTCACCAACACTCAAAGAAGAATACACTGGAAAATAAATATCATTTTATCAAACACTACGTACTGTAAGAAAAACATGGATAACCCCAAAACTAACCTCATACCCTATGCCCTATCAGCCCAGAGAGCCTGTATTGGGCCTTTCCTCACATCGTTTGGAATTTCACATCGTTTGGAATCAAGACAAGAAAACAGAACATATGATATTGACATAATACTATGACAACAGCAAGAAGAAGACTTTATAACCAATACAGGTGTTCAGTAATGTGGACTATATTGAAGCTATTTTTGACGCCTGGCCGTGTACAAATCTTGATAAGTCAAGGATAAAACATAGTTTGGATCCATAGACTCTGCGCAAATGTAAGGAAATACGTGCAGTATCTAATGTAGTCAGTAATAAGGGTGAAAGCTTGATATATATTCTTATTTTGAGTTCCCAATAAAACTTATTGGGGACTTTTACAACAGATTTGAATGGGAGGAATCTGAACGTATAGGGGTAGCCGCTACGTTCAGTTCACTGAACTACGTAGTACCATACCCCATGCATACAACTATAGCTCCTGAAAAGGTCTCCCAGAAGCCATTATAAACTGACTTACCTTTTTTCAAAATTTGAATGAGTTTATATAAAATTGCAGGAAAAGTTAGACTAGAAAATAATGTAATCATGTGACAAAACTGCCACTTGAGAGCCACAATGACTTTTCATTTCCGAAAATTTTCCTGGGGTGGCCTCGGACCCGGCCTACAAGGGTGGCATACCCTCTCTCTTGGTTAACTCCAACTCACCACTACACACGTTGGGATATGCCTTGCATCATGACCCATTATTAACTGGTAGAGTGGTGGATGCCCATATCTGGTCTTTATTCTGAAGCACATGTACCGTAACTTAAAGGGTTCTTCATATTCAGTGGATGTGCTTCATATTATCTTTAAAGAGAAATTATTTAGTATATGAGAGGGGACGCGGTGGCTCAGTAGGTAGAGGTGCAGGCATCAAGCCGAGAGTTCCTTGGTTTGAATCCCACCTGCGGCAGCTGCATTGTGTCTTTGGGCAAGATACTTCACCCCCATTGCCCACATGGGGGCATTGTGTACTAAGACAACAGTACCAACAGGCACTCTCCCACAAAATGTAACCAGAAAGAGACGTGAAGAAATTATGTGGACTAAATATAATTTGCCACTCCACCAGTTAAAATGTCGTACCTATCACCACAAGCCCAGAATTCACCACTGGTTGTAATACACTGCTGAAAAGGGTTCAATGTGTTACATTAAATAATTGTATTTCCAAAGTCAATTAATATTAAGATTTTTAGCTCATTATATAACAGATCATGATGATTCTGTGGAAGTTAAATTAACCCTTTACCAAATGAAACAGCGATAAGAGGCCAGCATTATTCACTAACATTGCTATTCAAAATTAATTTTATTTTCAATTTTTGCTTTAAAAATACAGCTTATGACCCCCTCATTGAAACAAACCCATCAAGCTTGCTCCAATCAGAGGTCATAAGCTACATTTATAAGGTAAATAAAACACAGTACAAGGCAAAATAAGTTGTAGCATAACCACAATAAACTAAGTATACTGCTGCTTCTGCACTGATAAAATCAGAATCTGACATTTCTCAGCTTATTTTGACTCATACTGTATAATATAAAACAGAGGTAAGCCTAAGTTTAAAGGTTATGTGTGGCTAAGTCAAGCTTTGCTCAGACCAACTAATTTCAAACTGTTGCATTCTTCTTCACTGGCATGAAAGCCACCAGGATGACGCTATCTCTCACAAGAATTAATTTAAAAGGGTAAATTTTTGAGGTATCAGGGACTTCATTTGAAGTGCCTGAGGTGTGATTACTGCATAACGTAGTTGTATTACTTCACCTGTGTTTGGTAAGAGTTTATCACAGCCAGTGGAGATTGGGTTTATCCAACAGGGTGCTTTCCCTGTGGCCAAAGGCTAAGGGTGTGACTCGATTACCTTCCGAATGTAACCAGAATTTCACTTTTATGCGGGTAGGAAAAATATTGACTCCTGCCAGTAATCACTCTCCAATAACAGAACAGACTAAAAGTTTACCAACTACTTACAATAAAAAAGACTAAAAGTCAAGTCTGTTCAAACCATAAGGATGTATGGTTTGGAGGATAAAACACCTATGTAGTTATTTATCACTCTTGATCCGTGTATTTTAATCGATGTCAGGGTCTCTCTGAAGTACGTCAATAATATGGAACTCCATATTATCGGATGAATGGTCCTGTTCATTAAGGTGTTTGCTGACAGGTTCATCATTGTTGTTACAGTGGAGCCCACTTAAATGGATATCTCATAATTGTATATCCCTGTTAATTGAATATAAATTTAAAACACAAAACCATTTACCATACCTTCAGTACAAATTTGATCTGTTAATTGCATATGGGTTGTAGAGTCAACTCCTGTTAATTGTATATAATTTTTTGTAATATGTCGAAAAAATTACTGCGACACGCACCAAATTTCCCTTATTAACCTTTTTGGCCTCACTACATCCATTACAGGCCTTTATTCTATTATATCTTGTTTGACAGAGCTCAATGAGCTCTGTCAAACAAGATATAATAGAATAAATGCTCAATTTACCTCCATAACACGGGAAACTGAACAAATTCCTGTTAATTGTATACTCCCGTTAACTGAATAATTTTCACTGGAAAAATGGGTATTCAATTAAGAGGATTCTACTGTACTGGTTTCCCTAAAATGTTCCAAGATTTGGAACGTGTAATGTGTGTTTTGTTTCAATGACATATTGTATTCTGCATTTATTGCAGGTCACAAGGTAAATCACATTTCGGCTTTGATAACTGTGTTTACCTTTTGATTTAAACTTACACCGGATATTGCGTACTTTCCAATGAATCTTGTAGTGTAAGAGATATACTGAGGCTGAACAGGTCTATAAACAAGGGGAATTATATGACTGGCGGGTTTGTTTGTTTGTTTGTTGGTGGTTAACGTCACATATTTATGCACCATGGCTAATCGTGACACAACGCGGAGATGAAGTCAAGTTTAGTCAATCGTTGATCTACACGTTGCCCATTTTAGAAGACTTTCACCCCAAGCATTGGTAACTGGGTCCTATTTTACTAGTAAAGCAGAACTGGTTTACCACAGTAAACAAGTGCTGCTTACTTCCCGGGGTTCCCACGGGGAGACTGGCGGGTAATTTCTCGACTTATTACAAGAGTTTTTATTCAATAAACAGAAAAACAAGAGTTTGCTCTTTAACCCTTTACCTAACGAAGCGCCTGCATCCACCTGCGTAATATGCAAATTGAGCAGTTGAAAAAATTTAATTTTTCAAAATATTTCAACAAAACGATATTATGTGACCACTCATTGGAACGAGCTCAATGAGCTCGTTCCAATGAGGAGTCACATGATATGGTTTTGTTGAAATTTTTTGAAAAATTTTAGAAAATGGTATTTAAAATTTTAATTTTGATATAGTCTGCATTGGGTAAAGGGTTAACTTATATTCAGTTAACAAGTCAAATTTGTATGGAAGATATGGTAAAGGTCTGGTGTTTGGAAATTATATTCAATTAACAGGGATACATCAACATTAAGAGATATACAATTATGTGGGCACCACTGTACTTGTAAAAAACTGCTTGAATAACTGAGAACTTTTTTTTCAATTTTTTCGCCAGAGCATCCTGTATTTGGCTGCTCTGTTTGGTGAAGGGGTAGAAGGCAGATTATCCTTTTCCGAAATGATGAGTGTCCATGTCAGTTGGAAACAACTTGTTTTGATTATACTCTGATGAGTTCCATCTTCCTACTTCAATGAAAATAAAATTTCAAAGAAGAATAAAAACAGGGACGAAAAATTAATAAAATCATTCAAGAAAGATATGATATGAAGTTGGTTAGTAATAAATATATATTTTCTAAAATTTATAAGGGAATAAATCAGTTATTTATTAACTGGTAGAGTGCCAAATTATTTTTGGTCATCGAATTTTGTTCACATGTTTTACCTGGTTACATTTGATGGGAGAGTGCCCTCAGGCACTCTCCCATTAAACTGTAACAAGACAACTTCATCAAGCCTGGATATAATTTTTTGGGGAGGTACCAGACAAAATGACAGGTACAAATTGACTCCTGTCGGACATTTAGAGACACAGCCGGACATTTTTCTAGCATCAGTTGCAAACAGTAATTTTCAGTCTATTCAAAGCAGTGTAATGAGAAATGCAGTATATCTAACAGCTGGCAGCCATCCAATGAAATTAGCTCTGGGTTTGACAACATTCTAATTATAATTAAGAAAATATTACACATACCTTGAAGGGTTTATACCATATCATTTGATAAGTCAGTGTGACGACAGTACATCAACTGAAAACACTGCATTCGGATTGCTTTTGACAATCGTGAATACGGAAATTCAAATCAAGGGGAAGCACTGCATGTTTGATACTTTGCAGGAGTAATCCTCTGGAAAGTGTCTATCTACAAAATCCTTGTTTTATGTTTTTGTTTTGCACTGAATTTTTATAATGTGGTATACGGAATTCGTAAATGATTGTCGTGTATTATGATGACGGGAAATAAACTGTTATGGATTTGTACTTTTAATGAACAAAAATAGAGGTTAGCAATAATTCACCCATCATTCCCGCACGTCACTCCCCATTTAACTATGAAAATTGGTCTCAGACAGAGTGATGGGCGCAAGCAACTGGCCGCCTGAGAAACGCATAACTGAGTAGGACTTTGTCTGTGTCCAACCTCTTATATACAGGCTTGAACTTCATACAGACTAAATAAGTACACTTCAAAGTTAATATGAAGCACATCCACAAAATATGAAGCCTTTACCTTGTCATACTTGTACTTCAGAGTAAAGCCCAAATATGGGCTTCTAGCACTCTACCAGTTAAATGGATTTCAAGAAATTTGTAATAACAAGCATATAACATATGAGAATAGATAAATATTTTCAATTTCAAATGAGAAAAGTGTAAAAATATCATATAATCAGGTGACTAACTGATATAAAATGACGAATAAACACAATAAAAATATTAATATATTAAGTGCAATTTCTATTGAGCTTTGGCAGTAATGTGACTAATCTTTTGAAATGTTCTGGCATTTCGGCAAGTTTTAACATTAACCAAAATACTGTGTATTGATTTTGTAGTATGGTAGAAACATTTTAAGCTTATGAACTATAAAACAGTGAGATTTCTGAGAAAAAAAAGTGAGATTTTAATTTTTATATGGCTCCAAGAGTAAAATTTATTGATTTTACAAGTGAGATTCTGTGGAAAATCCAAATTTTTAGGCTCATTTAACAAAACAAATTATTCTGGAAAACACAGTAGAACCTGTCTTGAGAGACCGGCCTTTGGGCCACACATGAGTGGTCTCTCAAGACAGGTGGTCTCTCATAACAGGTTTCAGATTTTTTCAAGTCGGTGAATAACCAACCACAAAATTCAGAAATGGAGAAGAATGGATTTTTGTAATTACTTTGTAGTTGTTCTTTTTTATGAAGTTTTTGTAACAAATTGAAATGGACTCTTATAAAAAATTATAAAAATAAATTAGTGTTGAAAATCTTCATTGAAAATTTTCAACACAAATTTATTTTTATAATCCTATCTGTCGCATTTCAGGTATGTATTAAATTGTTTATTCAGCAATAATCCTATTCTTTTCACAGGGGTCTTATAAAAACATCTCAATCTTTAATGAGTTATGTACCTCTCCCCGGGGATCTAGATAGACTGCACCTTTGGGGAGAGGTAGTACCTTTGTGAGAGGACCCAACCTCCCACACTGGTCCTCACCCGAGGATTCAACCGACATCAGTCAACGAGACCGCCCACCCACAACTGGAGACACCTGCCGAGTACTGGATCCTTTTCCTCCTTCAACACGCCTAGACATGTGACAGCCATCATATACAGTTACTGAGGGTTGAAAGGGGCTTGTCCCCCATACCGTCCCTACGCGCCTTCGGCGTGCAAAATCATTACGTTCAATGAATTATGTAACTGAATAGCAATTGAAACCCAGTTAAGAGCTTTTAATACTTTTAATTATGTTAGTATAACCACAATGGATTTTCCAATTCCAGAACAGGTAAAAAGTTTTTGTCATGGTTTCAGTCTTCAAAGGGGTGGTCTCTCAAGACAGGTCCATTATGGAATAAAAATACAAGTTGGTACCAGGTCACAATGGTCTCTCAAGACAGGTGGTCTCTCAAGACAGGTGGGCTCCTATAGCAGGTCCATTACAGAGTAAAATGAATCTTGAGAGACCACATCTGCCAGGCCTGGCAGATGTGGTCTCTCAAGACAGGTGGTCTCTCAAGACAGTGGTCTCTCAAGACAGGTTTTACTGTAACCACTTCGCCAGTGAAAAAACATTCAGTTAACAGGAGTATTCAATTAACCCTTGAGGCATAATTCTGACTTTGACCACATTTTGCTACAACAGAACAGCTGCCCCACCATGTAATCTCTCTATGAATTTGCAAGTTGCATTCTTAGAACCTCAACAGTTGTTCCTAGACAAGTCTTGGCTGCCTATATCGGCAGCCAAGACTTGCCTAGAAACAAATGTACAGTTGCTAGGTACAGTCTGTTCAACTGTAGCAAAATTATATAAAATGAAAGTTTCAATGACACTGTAGCTCAACTTGTTTAAGACATGTACATGTATAGTATGTGACACAGCAATGACAAACATCTAGGTAATGACCTGATAACAAAGGTACATGTAAAGTATTGTAACAGTCTGTACATAAATGCTGACTGTAGCCTGTAACAAATATATAGGTAAAGTATTGTAAAGGTGGGGTGACAGTTAGATGCTAAAATAGAAAAGAAATCTTTGAGTCCCAGGAGTGGGTCTGACTGAACCCCAAAATATTTGTTTTGATAGCACAGTGATAACAAAGGCACCATAAACACTTGTTCCTGTCACAAAGTGATAACAAAGATACCCCAAGAAGTTTCGTGAAGATCGGTTCATAAATACAGACTCTAACCCGAGCTGTATTGACATGTGCACTTACTGTGTACAAATAGCACTGAACAAATCCAAGTTCATCTAATTTGCATAATATCAGCACGAGAAAAAACCCGTATTAAAGGTGATGTATTCCATGTTATTAAATATTCCTACAAAAATTTATTCAAATCAGAACTTTCATACAGAAGTTCTGTACAAAAAACTGATTGCACTAATTTTGGTACAAAATGGCTGCTGGCAGCCATCTTGAATTTTAAACTGCACCCAAAAACACTCGTTCTCATCCCACGGTGTTAACAAAGGTACCCAAGAAGTTTCATAAAGATCGGTTCATAAATATGGCCTCTAGCCTAAGCCGTATATAAGTTGTGTACAAACAAGAAGTGATGCCAATAGCTCAGCTTGACTTTGTCAAGTTGAGCTAATAAATGTGCCCTGTAGGGTGTGCCAAAGGGAAATATTGAGGTCGTGACTAAACTAAGTTCTAAGAATGTTGGCAGCGGCAACACTTTTCGATGGAAATTGAAGAAAATCGATAGCTCCCATCTAGAGGTCTCCCCAAATAAGCATACCAGGTTTCAAAGCAATCCGATCATAAATGTGCCTGTAGGGTGTGCCAAAGGGAAATATTGAGGTCCGCCTAAACTAAGTTCTAAGAACGTTGGTCCTGGCCACAATTTTTGACGGAAATGGAAGAAATTTGATAGCTCCCATCTAGAGGTCACCCTAAACAAGCACGCCAGGTTTCAAAGCAATCCGATCATAAATGTGCCCTGTAGGGTGTGCCAAAGGGAAATATTGTGGTCTGACAGTTTTAAACTAAGTTCTAAGAATGTTGGCCGCGGCAACATTTTTTGACGGAAACTGAAGAAAATCGATAGCTCCCATCTAGAGGTCTCCCCAAACAAGCATACCAGGTTTCAAAGCAATCCGATCAGAAATGTGCCCTGCAGAGTGTGCCAAAGGGAAATATAGAGGTCTGACTAAACTAAGTTCTAAGAACGTTGGCCGTGGCAACATTTTTTGACGGAAATTGAAGAAAATCGATGGCTCCCATCTAGAGGTCACCCTAAACAAGCATACCAGGTTTCAAAGCAATCCAATCATAAATATGCCCTGTAGGGTGTGCCAAAGGGAAATATTGTGGTCTGACTAAACTAAGTGCCAAAACGTTGGCCGTGGCAACATTTTTTGATGGAAATTGCAGAAAATCGATAGCTCCCATCTAGAGGTCACTCCAAACAAGCATACCAAGTTTCAAAGTGATCTGATCATAAATGCGACCTGTGAGGTGTGCCAAAGGAAATTGTGGACGTACATACATACACCGACGGACGAGAAGTGATGGCAATAGCTGAGCTTGACTTTGTCAAGTTGAGCTAAAAATCATCAAGACCTTAATGGCTAATAAAACCCTGGTCATTTTTCTGTACTCTAGTGACAAAATGAACATTTACTCCATCTTTTCTGAAGAGCTCAATCACATACATAATAGATCAAATGCTCACACTGTGTGTACCAAGGACAACAGGTCTATAAAAGTGGGGATGTCAGGGGCTGTAAGGATTTCTTACTTAATTAACGGGAGTTTACTTGGAGACCTACAGCAAATTAGCTGGTTAAATTTGCACTCAAGGTTTTAAAAATTGTTATTCAATTAACTGGTTGAGTGCTAGGTTAATTTGTTTGTTAGAATTAGTTCAAGCAGGTTGGCTTGTAACAATTGATTGAAGTGCCTAAAGGCAGTGGGCACTCTCCAACTAACCCTTTATGCAATGTAATGGTCAAAACCAGTCAGTGCTATTCTCAAAAATCGCCAATTAATTTTCATTATTTTTTCATTTTTTGTCTCAAAAACATAGGTTTTGACCCCTCATTGAAACAATCTCGTCGAGCTCATTCCAATGAGGGGTCATAACCTATTTTTTGGAGACAAAAAATGAAAAAAATTAGTTATTCAAGAATATTTTTTGCAAGTGTCCTATACTTTTCAGGTTAGGTAAAGGGTTAATTATGACAAAACAAATGCATACAAACAAGCCAGAAAATAAGCAGACCATCATCTGGCAAATGAGGTCCCCAGAGGGTGAATTTAGTGATGCTACCCTACATAGCAGGGTAGCATCACTAAATTTATCCTATGTGAACCTCAATCTGAATCAGGGTCTCAAAACTAAACAGAAGGAGGTACTCCGAGGATAAATTGGCCCACTGTATGGGATAGCATCATCAAAGTCACCCTCTGGGGACCTCATTCTACAAATGTCAGACTGCTTATTTTCAGGCTTGCATACAAACGAAAAATTTTGACTTCCACCAGAAAATGAATGAAGTACATCCACGGAACATGAGGATGTTTAACTTTTAACTTGCTGAGTATTCTCTTTAAAAAAAAATTCATGACATCCAGTTATGGCTGCTGTGAAGCAGTCAAAAATGGATGCGATGAAAATTACAGAAAAATATCAGAGAAAAGGTTTATTCAATTTACAGATGAAAATTGTGGCTATGAGAGCCCAAATTATACTTCTTCTAGTGACAAGATATTTGCTGTCCTGGGAAGGAAAATCCACCAGCAGCATGCAAGGAGTTAATTGAGGCCCTGGCACTTAATTTAATTTAATTTATTGTGGTTTAAGGTCATATATTTCTGCACTGTGGCTAAGCATGACCATGACAGTTTTACGGGTGGAGGAAGCCGGAGAGAACCAGCGAGCTACTGTCAGCTCCCCAACATACTAACTCCACACTAGCAGGGTTAGCATTGGTTGAAGACAAGTGCATCATCGACGTGCTGTACGCCTTAGTCCACGACAGCACCGTGCCCCCAGATAGGCAATGGGGGTGAAGTGTCTTGCCCAAGGACACAACGCGGTTGCCGCAGGTGGCCCTGACACTATTGAGCAGAGTTCAGATATGGGCATGTAACACTCAACCAGTTAAAAGATAATCAGTTAAGTTAGATCTAAACTATCATCAAGATCAAAGATGCTCAGTGGACCACACAAGCAAAATAGAATGTCTACAGTTTAGGCCAGAAAAATAAAAAATCTGTTTCTCAGGCCCTCCCGCATGGTCCTTTCGGCTGCCGCATGCTCTCTTTTTATAACCAATTTAAACTTAAAAAACATAAAAATTAAATGGTTTATGTCTGATATTTTACCCAAGTTAAAAAAATTGATGAATTTGTCCCTTGAGTGCAAGAAGGCTTTGCAATGCTTTAGCACTGCAGAGCCTTCTTGCACTCAAGGGATGAAATACACCACCACCCATGCTATTCTGTAGATTGTGGGGCCTAATACTTGAACCAAGAACATGAACTTTTGATGGCAAAGAAGAAATTACTGAAATAAAAAATAAAATAAAAAAACGCTCGCCTGCATGCAATTTCACAAATAATGGCCTGAGAAACAGAAGATCTACTTTGTGTGGCCTTATAACTCCATTTGTTGAAAATAATAAAATATGCCATGAACACAGAAGGGTTAGAAGAAAATAACAAGAATTCAAAAACATGTTTTTGTGAAAACACATTTCTATTAGAAGTCATTGTGACTTGGTGAATATAGTAAAGTTAAAAAATTTATAGTAATTTATATATTTTTTATACTTACCAATGACCCAGACATAGCTGGTGCTAACTCTTAAAATATAGGGCCAAACACAAATTTTGCCCCCCAATCCCCAAAATTTGCATCTAAAACTAAAGAAAACATGTCCTGAAAGGCCCTCCACACCTCGCCCCCACTGCGCATGCGCAGTGTCAAGGACGTTCCGAAATTGGCGCCATTTATCATTCTAATAACCAGTGCCTGGTAAGCGCTATGTACTCAGCGGGGAGGCAAGAGTTCCCAACTCCTGGGAGGGCCATCCCCGTCTGGGTCATTGGTAAGTATAAAAAATATATAAATTACTATAAATTTTTTAACATTTTTATACTGTACCAATGACCCAGACATAGCTGAATAGTAAAAAGGCTGGAGGGCCAAGGACATAGAGCAAAATGGAATACGCTCAATAAAATAAAATAGAGTCATCCCCTGTAGGGAAAAGAAGTAATAGGCCTTACATGTATCTTTCTTATTTATGATAAATTAGAAAGATACAACACCTTCCAAAAATTGAGCTTCATACATCCATGTACTCTATTAATATCCAATAATCCTTATACTAATAATTTTTAAAGTAAGCCAATAATAAAGTAAGTCTAGAGAATAGAGACTCTTATACTCCTAAAAGTGTGTGAGAATTGCATAATCATGTCCGTTGACATATGCAATATTCAAAAGCTATACTTTAAAAACTAAGACTTGAATGAATTTTATAAACTTAAACTTCTCACTAAACAACCATCCCAATAACAGCTCAGAATTACTAACTCCGGAGGAGGTATCCCCTTGTTTTCATAGTAAAAACAGGTGACCCAAGGGAACACCCTCCCCCCCCCCCTTTTTCTTGCCCTGGGTCAAATAGCCCAGAGCGAAGAGGGCAGCCGAACGGAGACACTGCCGAATACAGACAGCCTACCTAGCTATAGTAGCAACTGTTAAGTGAATGACATTCTGAGCAGTAGATAATAGACCTAACAATAGAGGCCTCCAGAAATGGACTCGATATTTCTGAGAAAAAATTCATGAATGGATGGCTGAGCGCAATGAGCAGCCTTCAAAAATCTATAATAGCAACACTATTAATGTAAGCCCAAGAAGTAGAAGAACTCTTACTTCATGAGCCGAAATCTTAAGCACAACTGCTAAGCCAATGATATACCATAAGCAGTACGCTAGTTAATAGAATCGATTAACAATAAAATGGAGCGTAACGTCCTTCTACTAGACATCAAAGACAGAAGAAGCTTACGCCCTTGTAATAAACAGATATCTGTTTATAAATACATAAACTGTACCCGGAAAGAGTAAAGGCCTATGCCCATACGAAGACGGAAGGACCTTAAAATAATAGGTTCCGGATAATAGGAGCCTAACTCTTATGCAACAATCCAACCTAAATAGTAACGGAAGTATTGATTCCGAAACTATGAAAGTGAAAATCATCCATCGATAGTGCATGAAACTCACTGACTCTACAGTAAAAGAGAAACCAACAGAATTACTGTCTAAAAGGTCAGAATTTGAAAACTACTGTTTCCAGAGGCTCAAATGATTACTTAGCTAAATAAGAACCAAAGTTAAAATCCGTATAGGAATTTAATCTAAAGATTCTAAGTCTATTTATCAAAAAGTTACTAACTGACTTAGATAAAGAGACAAAAGACTCAATTGTAAACTATCGTAGAGTGCATAGGTATGAGGTAACAAACCTATAACCTAAATAACAACAGGCTGCAGTAGATCTTGTGAAACAAGTATACTAAAAACTAGCAATGCGTAGTATGGAGGGATCAACAATATGAACATAATGATCCCTACACCACGACTGAAGAGCCTCCACTTTAGCCGCATAGAATAGCGAAGAAGAGGATCTCCTATAGTAAGAAATCACGTCCAAAGCTCGTCCAGTACAGTGCTTACAATGCAATACGGACCACACAACGGAATACATGAAGGTTGCGACCTTGCTGGTTGTGATAAAGATGACACGATTTACCCAGTGAAAAAAGATCCTCACATAGAGGAAGATTTCACGTTAAGATCCACAGTAGACAAGAGAGTAAATTACTCATGATCTCTGTGAAGATAGAGATGCTGTCAACAGAAATGTATTGTGGTTGTTTATCTTAGCAATACCTGCTAAAACAACAGCGCCGGAGGATACGCGTATCCTATCATTGCGTCCTATAGATCAATAGAGCGTTAACAGTATTAGCTCAGAGATCTGGACAAGCCAACACATACGTCTGCAATTGATTAGCAAGCTGTGTCATAATAAAACATCATTGGGCGCTCCCATAGATAGCAAATCTGATTAAATACTTGTTTGTTGAGAGTCCATTCTGACAGCAACAAGCGACCCGTAAGAGAACGGGAGTGCGATAAAACAATCAGACGACCCAGAATATGACGGACCAAAACTGAACTTGGTGTACTATAACCAACAGACGGATTCTTTCCATTAAATTGAATAACGGAAACGAAAGAGTGCCTCCCTGGTTCCGGAGATACGCCACTACTGTCGAATTAAAGGACAGGAATTTGGGCATGCGTTTCTGAATAATGTTCATGCAATGACATAAAGCAAGCCTAAAAAACATTATTCCGCGGAAGTTAAACTGATAGCTAAAAGACTGCGGAACCCAAAGACCCTGGCACTTCGAATCCGTAGGGATCAGTATATATCCCAATCTGTTTGACTGGCAACCGTCATAACAGCCACACTAGGGTCCGGTAACTGCGGCGGCACTCTCTGAGTCAACCACCGAATGTTTGCCCCAGTCTGAATCTCTTGTAACACTATATAGACAAGAGAATGTATAAATCAAGCAATTCATGGATTGCCGGAAAGTTGCCGTCGAAGAGAAGCTCCTCCGAGAACGAAGCGACTCTGAGAGAGTTCTTAACCTACTATCCACGCGTGGATGTAGCTAGGGCTGCATCACGTCTAACCAACTCCAATCAGCCACTGAAGGGCGGAGTTATACGTGAACAAACTACTGCCCTCAAAAGAAATTACATTGAGAATAATATCCCGTAAATCTTTTCTTGAAGACGTAATGATAACGCCTCAGTAAGGCGGATTACGTATAATAAAGCGTCTAAGTTAAGTCTACTATACATAATGTCGTTCCCAACATTGAAATTGGAAAAGACATAAACGGCGAAAAAGAATATATGCAGTCTTTAATCACACCGTCTAGACGCATATGAACTCTCGGTATGCCCTGCTCTGCCAAAATAAACTATATGTAAAAAAAGATAAAATGGCAGAAATGAGCCACGCGGACAAGAAACTAAACTATCATGCTTAGTAGCAGGCTTGTATATATATATATAATATATAGCGTCGAAAAATAAAACACATGTTGTAATGACAATATTGGACTGCGTCGGTAAGTCAGGGACAAAGTCCCTGTACCGATCGAAAAATCCGAGTCCAATGACGCTATAAGTCTCTTATCCAAGATCGCAGCAATGAAGTCCGAAAAATAATCACTGGAAGAAATGCCAGAAGATATGAAAGGCATCTTCCGATACTACTAAAGGGAAAACTCGAAATCTTTCGAATCCCTTTCGCCATCCTGTCGGACCCTATAAAGCGTTCGGTCGTCCGTAGCTTGATGCAACCGCGGACCGCACCGACCCAGCGCCGTCGGATAATTCCTGATTCGACCGAGAAACCGTCAATTGCTGGGATGCTGCGAAACAACTGTGCTAACTCGGATAGCACGTCCGTCACTGAGGCCTGAGGAGCAGCGGTCTTACAATGCATTGCCGCAGGAAGCTCCGAGATCGTTACCCCGTGCATACTTCCAATATGCGAGCGAACGGAGTGTATAGGCCTCGTGTCCCTTGGCTACCGGATGGCGCGACCTATTCGCTGTGGAATCACTGAATGCCGAAACTGATCGGATACTCGAGGTCACGTAGCCAATGTGCGGTCGTGTGCCCTGCTGTGAGGATGAGGAAGCATTAAAGACAGTCTCTCGGACTGTCAATATAACGGAGCGTCCCGAGCAACGGACATATGCTCCGAATGTAAAATATCTGAACCACAACATGCGGTCCCCTATGTTGTTGGCTTCCTCCGATCTGTCCTCAATCTGCCGTCACTGGGTGAGTACTAAAGTAATTAAAGTGCTCGCATCACCCAAATCTCCTTCCTAGACCGCAACGGACGAACCCGGCAGCCGAACCATTCGATGAATGTACGCTACACCGGGTGAGCTAGCGAATGTCATTCCGTAAGCGATAGACATATTCCATGAGCACTTATTGCCGCTAACTCTTCATTAACTATGACGACAGAGGCACACTTTTGAAAGACATCTCCATAACTCTTCGAACAAGAAACCAGAAATGCTTGGATAGCAAGCATAAAAAAATAATATATATAGCGTCGTTCAATAATTCGAAAGTTTGTGTGACATTATTGGACTATGTCGGAACTGAGGGACGATGTCCCTGAACCGAACCAAAAATTTCTAAGTCCACCGACGCTATCAGTTTCTTATCCGGCATCGCAGCATATGTTGTTCCGAAAGGGAAAGCTTGAAATCCACCGAATCCCTTTCGGTATCCCGTCGGACCAGATGAAACTTTCGGACGTCCGTACCCGCTTCCGCGGAGCGTCCCGACCCAGCATCGTCGGATAAAATATATGCGACAGATTCAGTTGATGCTGGGATGCTGCGATAAACTGTGCTATTAAGGAAAGCACGTCCGTTCCCGAGGCCTGTGCAGTAGCGGACTTACGATGCATTGCCGCTGGAAGCTCCGTGTACGTTGACTCCCGCACACTTCCTATGCGAACGTCCGGAGTCTGCAGGCCTCGAGTCCCCGGCTACCGACCCAGCGCTGTCGGATAATTCTCGATCCGACACCGTTTCTGTCGGCTGCTGGGATGCTGCGATAAGTTGTGCTATGTGCACAAGAATGTCCGGCGTCGAGACCTGCGGAGGCGCAGTCTATCGGTGCTTCGCTGAGGGCAGCTCCGCATCAGATGGCTCCCGCATACTTCCTATGCGAACGTCCGGAGTCCATCGGTCTCGAATCCCTGGCTGCCGGATGGTGTGACCTGGTCGCCGAAGAATCCTTGATCGGCGAAGCTGGTAATATATCGGCGGTCACGCAGCCAAGGTGCGGTCGTGTGCGCTGACGAGAAGAGGAAGCCTTAGCAGTCTCAGCGGACTGCCTATACAACGGAGCGTCCCGAGCGACGGACGTATGCTCCGCTAACGACACATTTGTACCACAACATCTGGGGCCAGATGTTGTTGAACGAGAGAGGGGCCTCTCTCGCTTGCCGTCCGGATGGACCGGAACGAGCTATGAACCGGACTAAAAGGCTTCCTCCGTTCTCCCTCCGATCCGCCGTCACTGGGTGTGCATTAAGTTAATTTTATAGTGCTCGCATCACCCCAAAATTCCTTCTAGACCGCAACGGACGAACCCGGCTGCCGAACCATTCGGTGAATGGACGCTACACCGGGCGAGCTAGCGGACGTCAAAGGCCGTCGAACCTACTAGGGTCCTCTTAGGCAATTGGCGTATTACATGAGCACTTTTCCGCTAGCCCTTCATTAATTGTGACGACGGAGGCACACTGTTGGAAGACATCACAGATACATCACCCTAATCTTGATCGTCTGAAATAGAAATTGATAAAGTAGAGTGACCCTGCGGGGAAAGGACCGGAGTGTCCAAATCCCCAACAACATACCGTGACATACGCTTCCCATATTGTCATCGAAATCATACGATACAGAACAAGAGATAATGCGAGTACACTGACCACATATAGAATGATAATAAGGTCAGAGGAAGACTTCCTCCTAAAACAATTGATCAATATCCTTTCAATGTGAAAAGAAAACAAGTCCTGGTACTCGCACTAACCCCTGGCAATCAAAATACATAATAATAATATGATCCATTAATATAGAAAAAATAACTGAAATCAAAATATTTTGAAAAAATATTTTTTCAGAACAGCCCAAGTTTCTGAAAAGTAACATTGAGCCCCAATGGATCCCAAGCCTAAGTGTGGACAAAAATTTTAAAAATATTTTAAACAATTTATTCAACACTTACGAACAATAATAATGTATCTAGTTATGATTAAAATAACATAAAGATATTATTATTTAGAAATCCCCCCCTCACACAGAGGGCTGTTGTAAATGTAAACAATGAGTGTAAAAACACTAAAATAAGACTCCAGGCACCCAGGCCCGAAATCAGTTACCAAAAATACACCATCTGATGCAAAACAGAGACTTCCAGGGAAGAAACTGCAGAACATCAGATGGTAGATGCAGAACACAACGCCTAACCACCCGTAGGTGAAGACGTAAACATGGGGAAAGAACAGAATTCATTCTGTTATTAAGCTAAAACTCCCAAGAAATTTTAGTAATAATAATTACAGAAACTATGCCAAAAGCATGGGAGAATAGCAAGGGGGAACTTAAAGGACAGGCAGAGAGGAAAAACACTTGAAAAAACAGTGTAACTAAATAATCGGAATGACAACAAAATGGCTGCTGCCTTGAAAATAGGTAACTTAACATAATTTCATTAAAAAATTTTAAGTTACAGCCCTGATAATATTCTGTCACACATTCTTTTCCTCTCCTCCTTTTCTATCCTCCTTAGAATCACCATTTCACTAATATTTATGTGTCTGGCATCATTTAAACTGAGATTTAAAAGCACAAAGATCAGTCAGATGTTAACTGATGAAGGGCCAAACTTAGAATGATAAATGGCGCCAATTTCGGAACGTCCTTGACACTGCGCATGCGCAGTGGGGGCGAGGTGTGGAGGGCCTTTCAGGACATGTTTTCTTTAGTTTTAGATGCAAATTTTGGGGATTGGGGGGCAAAATTTGTGTTTGGCCCTATATTTTAAGAGTTAGCACCAGCTATGTCTGGGTCATTGGTACAGTATAAAAATACCTGTTTTGTGAGACCACCTGTCTTGAGAGACCACTGTCTTGAGAGACCACCTGTCTAGAGAGACCACTTGTCTTGAGAGACCACCTATCTTGAGAGACCACCTGTCTTGAGAGACCACCTGTCTTGAGAGACCACATCTGCCAGGCACCGATTGGTTTTACTCTATAATGGACCTGCTATGGGAGACCACCTGTCTTGTGAGACCACTTGTCTTGAGAGACCACTGTCTTGAGAGACCACCTGTCTTGAGAGACCACATATCTTGAGAGACCACCTGTCTTGAGAGACCACATCTGCCAAGCACCGATTGGTTTTACTCTATAATGGACCTGCTATGGGAGACCACCTGTCTTGAGAGACCACTGTCTTGAGAGACCACCTGTCTTGAGAGACCACTGTCTTGAGAGACCACTGTCTTGAGAGACCACCTATCTTGAGAGACCACCTGTCTTCAGAGACCACCTGTCTTGAGAGACCACATCTGCCAGGCACCGATTGGTTTTACTCTATAATGGACCTGCTATGGGAGACCACCTGTCTTGAGAGACCATCTGTCTTGAGAGACCACTGTCTTGAGAGACCACCGGTCTTGAGAGACCACCTGTCTTGAGAGACCACATCTGCCAGGCACCGATTGGTTTTACTCTATAATGGACCTGCTATGGGAGACCACTTGTCTTAAGAGACCACCTGTCTTGAGAGACCACTGTCTTGAGAGACCACCTGTCTTGAGAGACCACCTGTCTTGAGAGACCACCTGTCTTGAGAGACCACATCTACCAGGCACAGATTGGTTTTACTCTATAATGGACCTGCTATGGGAGACCATCTGTCTTGAGGGACCACCTGTCTTGAGAGACCACCTGTCTTGAGAGACCACTGTCTTGAGAGACCACCTGTCTTGAGAGGCCACATCTGCCAGGCACCGATTGGTTTTACTCTATAATGGACCTGCTATGGGAGACCACCTGTCTTGAGAGACCACTGTGACCTAAACCAAATCAAATGGTTTTGCGCGCTGAAGGTGCGCAGGGACAATTTGGGAAGCAAGCCCCTTTCGACCCTCATTAGCTGTAGAATTTGAAAGTGTCAGACCGTGGTAAAGGAGGAGAAGTTGTGGGTTGTTAGCGGCGCTTGTGTCTTTTCTGCTTCTTTTTCAGAGGTGGAGGTTTGGAAGGAGAGACAGTGGTAGTTGGTGTTGTTGGTGGGCTGCCTGATGGTGGTTGCTGAGTATTGTAGGGTCTGGTCCTAGCCGAGTCTGGAGTGGTTGTGGGTGATTGCTGAGTCCTTTGTTGTTGTAGATTTCTGGCGTCTATTAGTTTTTTGGCTTCTTCGACTTTTTGGAGGAATACTTGGTATTGCCTGTCCAACTCTTGCCTGTGAAGGTCCCCTTGTATTTCGTGTTCCCGTAAGATGTTCTCTATCCTGTCGTCCGCGTCCTGGCATTCTGGTTTAGAAGGAAGAGGCGAGTGGGGATCAGGAAGAGGCGAGAGGGCAGCTTCCATTTCCACCTCAGTCTCCACAGACTCTTCCACATCCGACAATACCGACTGGGAAGCCGGCATTTGGATGGGGCTGTCTGTGGGAGTGGGAGGGGAAGTGGTGGCCGCGTCTGGCTCTTTCTTTTCCTCACCTTTCTCTTTCTTCATCTCCAAGAATGCCTCCAAGCATTGGGAATCCCTCCGCTTGGTGGACGGGCTCTCCTTTCTTCTCTTTCTCTTTTCAGGGCCTCCTGACCTACTCGGGTGAGGACCAGTGTGAGAGGGGATCCTCTCATCAAAGGTACTACCTCTCCCCGAGTAGGGTGGTGATTTCTTATCTTCCTCGATCTTGAACTCAAGAGACAGATGGATGCTCTTGCCTGTCTCCTGGATAGTCCAGGTGACAGGGCAAGAGACGCCCAGAGCTGCTATCATTTTCTTCAGTCGCACTGGTAGTTCCAGTGTTTCCATAATTGAGATTCTAATTAGGATGCTCGCACTCTGAGTTCAGATGTGCGAATGTAACGATGAGGGTAATGACTCGATTTGGAATGATCCCTAGCAAATGTGACCTGGTACCAACTTGTATTTTTATGCCATAATAGACCTGTCTTGAGAGACTGCCCCTTTGAAGACTGAAACCATGACAAAAACTTTTTACCTGTTCTGGAATTGGAAAATCCATTGTGGTTATACTAACATAATTCAAAGTATTAAAAGCTCTTAATTGGGTTTCAATTGCTAACTCATTACAGATTGAGATGTTTTTATAAGACCCCTGTGAAAAGATTAGGATTATTGCTGAATAAACGGTGCGCGGACAAAATCCCATCGGACAAAATCCCATCCGGACAATATCCCAGATTTTTTACCCGGACGAAATCCCAGCGGACAAAATCCCAGACATGGGCGGACAAAACACCGGGCAATATTTTTTCACAAAAAAGTGGACAAAATCCCAGGTAGTATTTTTTTTCTGGCAAAAGCGGACAAAATGCCAGGAAATATTTTTGATTTACAAAAGCAGTGTTTTGGTTGTTGTTTTACTCAAACTTCTCACTTTGTTTTAAACCGCCTGTCCGCCTATTTTTTCATCAATGAAACTTCAATCATGCCAGTTCTCAAACTTCTCACTTTGTTTTAAACCACCTGTTCATCACTGAAACTTCCATCATTCCGCCTACTCGCTTTGTGTTAACCCGCTTGTTTTTTTAGCGAAGATATATAACACAAATCCGTTGGACAGAATAATCATATCAGATTTGAAGTCCAGTATGGAAGTGATAAAAAGCCAGAAAGGTGGCCTTAAACTTTGTTATGATGGTTTTCTCTACAGAAAAATACCAGTCATTAACATTAATTCTTGGAAAGCTCTCTCAGAATTTTCCAATAACTAATGTTACTTACTGGTATTTTCAGTGGTAAAAAGTATTTTTGTATGTCTAAGTCTTATGTAGTTAGTTAAGGCACAACTGATGCATTTCAATGGAAAAAGTTATTTTCTACCAGAAAAATACCAGTCATTAACATTAATTCTTGGAAAGCTCTCTCAGAGCTTTCCAATAACTAATGTTACTTATTGGTATTTTCAGTGGTAAAAAGTATTTTTGTATGTCTAAGTCTTATGTAGTTAATTAAGGCACAATTGATGCATTTCAAAGGAAAAGGTATCCTCTATTTTCTACCATAAAAATACCAGTCATCATTAACATTAATTCTTGGTAAGCTCTCTCAGTTAACAACTATCCGAGTCCAAAACCATTGGCCAGCGACGCCAGAGAAGCTGTGAAGAAGTTGTGAATTGGTAACAAAACACCAACCTTTGAAAAATTACTTTGAAGAACATAGTTACAGTGCTTATATTAATTCTGCTGTTAATGTTAATATTATTGATATTAAGAAATAAAAGTACTTGAATCCAATGGGATAAAAAATTGTGTCTTTTATTTTTTATACCCAACTGGGATTCTGTCCGCCCATGTATGGGATTTTGTCCGCTGGGATTTTGTCCGGATGGGATTATGACCGATGGGATTATGTCCGGCGTTCGAATAAACAATTTCATACATACCTGAAATGTGACAGATAGGAATAAAAATAAATTTGTGTTGAAAATCTTTTTGTAACAAATTGAAATGGACTTAAAAATAAATTAGTGTTGAAAATCTTCAAGGAAGATTTTCAACACTAATTTATTTTTATAATTTTTATAACAGTTCATTTCAATTTGTTACAAAAACTTCATAAAAAAGAACAACTACAAAGTAATTATAAAAATCCATTCTTCTCCATTTCTGACTTTTGTGGTTGGTTATTCACTGACTTGAGAAAACCTGAAACCTGTTATGAGAGACCACCTGTCTTGAGAGACCACTTTTGTGTGGCCCAAAGGGCGGTCTCTCAAGACAGGTTCTACTGTACTGAGATGACTTAGTTCTTAAGAAAATAATTCATGTGGTACAAAATAGACGAAAAAGTGAGTATAAAGTACATTACAAAAACACTTGTATACACAAAGGATTAATCTGTTCATCACATATATAAAAATTATTAGAATTATGTGGATGTACAAAAAATGTATCCGAGTCGAGCTCTGGGTTCTAAGGGCAGATCACAACGAGTCGAAGACGAGTCGTGATCTACCCTTAGAACTCGGAGCGAGACTCGGATACATATTTTGTACATCTACATAATGGTAATAATCATTTTATCTCACAATATATTGGGGATAAGTCAAGAATGTAGACGAATATATAATGAACTATTTATTTGTACGGATGAACAAAAAGAAAAAAAATGGAATTCATGTGAAAGGAACGTACTTGTATCCGACCCCCTGATACAAAATCTTTATGAAGGGGTCGGATACAGGACAGTTGCAGAGTTAATATAGACAAAATGCAAGTTGACTGTAAGATAAAATAAATTAATCCAATTTATCAAAAAGTTTGGAAGCACTTGATATGAATTTGATTTTGAAAAAACGTTTGCACCAAAGAAATCCATCCAGATTTTATGATAGCGACTGAACAGTGTACCTGCAGACAAGGACTGATAAAATTCAAGGCTATGTAAGACGGTTTCTTGACATATTCATCATTTTTCAAGGCCATACAATGGCAAAGTTCAAGGCCCTGCCTTCACCTGTCCTAACTAGTATCCACTATTAAACAGGACTCATGGACCACAGTAGCCAAGCACTGTTCCATGTCCAGAGGGCTTCCATGGGAATAATAATGGAGATGAATTTTGATTATAACCTTTAACTATAATAATTAATTCTTTGCCTACTGCAGGCAAAAATTTCCAGATTCATAAGTAATCTGTTATCTTGTATGTGCATGTTACTAGGTCTCTTGTTTCTTAAAAAGAAAATTCCAATCCAAATTATTTATTTCTTTATTGGGGTTTAATGACACTTTTGACAGCTGAGGTCACCTTGCCTCGGATAGTTTTAAGGGTGGAGAAAGCATGAGTATCTGGAGAGAATCATCAAGTAATGGCGAGCAACTGTCAGACACCCCAAAGTACTAACTCCACACAAGCAGTGTTTGCATTGGTTGAAGACAAGTGCACCAACAGCATGCAGTATGCCTGAGTACACTGCACCACTGTGCCCCCAGTAGTCAATTGGGATTAAGTGCCTTGCCCAAGGACACAATGTAGTTAGTTACAACTGGAAAGGGATCGAACTGTGGACCTTTTGGTCCAATGCTGTAACACCATGCACCCTCTGATATAATAAGAACAGTTGACTTAATTATTTCTTTATGCCAGGTTGTAGAGGGTTGTATTGAATTTTTTTGGTTGTTTTCATATTCAACTAAAAATACCATTTGCCAATTAACTGCCCATATGCCAGCAAATATAGTCAACTGATGCAATGCCAAT
Source organism: Pictodentalium vernedei (assembly GCA_031216915.1). NCBI lineage: Eukaryota > Metazoa > Mollusca > Scaphopoda > Dentaliida > Dentaliidae > Pictodentalium > Pictodentalium vernedei. Next base: position 33,506,973 of record CM062288.1, on the reverse strand, counting down.
GATCAAAAGGAAAATATGTGGTATTCGATTCAGTAATATACACATCTCGGTGAACCCTCAAATGAAGGATTTTGCTTTCTGGCACCAACCGCTGATGTGGACAAGCCAGAAAATAAGCAGACTGTCATCTGCAAAATGAGGTCCCAGAGGGTGAATTTGGTGATGCCACCCTGCTGTGGACCTCAATCTGAATCAAGGTCTCAAACCTAAATAGAAAGAGATACCCAGAGGATAAATTGGCCCACCGTATGGGATAGCATCATCAAATTCACCCTCTGGGGACCTCATTTTGCAAATGACAGATTGCTTATTTTCAGGCTTGGATGTGGACAGCAATCCTGGTGAACGATTAGTTGACAATCATAATACAACTATAATTAATCATTCATCAGGACTGCTCTCCACATCTGCGGTCAATTGAATCATTAATCTTTTATGCAAGTGTCTAATGGAATAGACGTTTTAACAACTTACCGCCAAAATATAATCCAAATATACCAATCATGCCTATGTATGTCAGCCATGAACCAGCATTAGTAAATCTAAAAGAAATTTTATCGTATAGAGACAAGTTCAAATAACTATGCCATTAACAGTATTAACTGGTAGAGTGCTGGAAGCCCATATTTGGGCTTTATTCTGAAATGCAGGTGCCACAACTTGAAGGCTCATATTCAGTGTATGTGCTTTGTATTATCTTTGAAGTGATATTATTTAGTCTGTAAGGGTTTGCCTTGTTACAATTTATGGGAGAGTGCCCATAGGCACTCTCCCATAAATTGTAACAAGGCAAAGACATGTGTACAAGATTTGAGGACTGAAAATAATTTAGTCCTCTACCAGTTAAGGCACATGCAGTGCGACCACTGTCGGCACGTTCAAAGGAGCCCTCTCAACACAGTTTACTTCCATGTCTACTTTGATCTCAAATTTTCTGTCAGTTATCACATCATTAGTGTTGTCGATTTCACTCAATGAACAGATCAACTGACAATCATTTTAACTCTTTCATAGAAAATACTACATGTGCAGACTAGTCGACGCAAAAATCCACAGTCGACGTTGGGCTCTATCAGCATTGACAATGACTGGTTGACTAATTGTTTCAACACTAATCCACTGTGCTTACTGAACCACTGCTGCTTCAAAGCAATGAGCCCTGGTATATTTTGCATAACGTTCACAACTGTGTAGAAATGATTTAACCCTTTTCGTCCCTATACAGCCATAAACTACCTATTTTATATTGAGAATAAAAACTGATTAAAAATCCTTCCTGTTCAAGCCGATTGGATTGAGTGTTTTTAATAAAAAGATCCATTGGACCTCTTTTTGCGACGTACCTCGGTGGATTTGAGTGTATCTGGGTCCGAGAATAGGACCTCAATAATACGGAAATGTAAATCATCCAAATTGTGGTCATGTTGGTTGAAGTGAATAGCGACGGGTGCCAGTGATAAAAAAAAACGCTCGTCCGCATGCAATTTTACAAATAATGGCCCGAGAAACAGAAGATCTACTTTGCGTGGCCTTACAGCCACCATGCTAACTTACTGGTTAAAGTCAAGGTACAGTGAAACCCTGTTAACTGAATAGCCACTTTGTCAGTGAAAATTATTCAATTAACAGAAGTATTCAATTAACAGGGATTGTGTCACTTTCTTGTATTCTGGAGATAAACTTAGCATTTATTCTGTTATATCATGTTTGACAGAGCTCCAATGGAGCTCTGTCAAACAAGATATAATAGATTAAATGCCTGTAGTGGATGTAATGAGGCCAAATAGGTCTATAAACAAAGGAAAACTGAGGAGAGTCAGGGTAATTTCTCGACAGGTTACAAGATTTTTTATTCAGTTAACAGGAGTTTACTCTATAACCTATATTCAATTAACAGGTCAAATTTGTACTGGAGGTATGGCAAATGGTTTTGTGTTTGGAAATTATATTCAATTAACAGGGTTATTCAGTTAAGACAACAATCTCTACCGCGAAATCATCGATATCAAACTCACAAACACACCCCCCCCCCCCTCCCCCCCATCTAATGCAGCGGAACTCGAAACACAATGCGAGGGCATAGAGAAAATCATTAACTCAACCCTAAACGAAATATGCCCAAAAGAAGAAGTGCGCCCCTGGAGAAATACTATCTCGGGCGACACACTGTCACTAATCAAAACCAAACGTAGAGCTCTTCACGCTCTTAAAACCGAAACTGACCCCGGCAAGAAAGCTGACCTCAAAAAAACATATAACCGCCTTCATGGCGAAGTCAAGGAAGCCCTCAAAGCTGAAAAACAAGCCAACTGGGAAAAGGCAACAAACAATCTAAACGGGGTCCAAGATGCCAAAAAATTCTGGGACTCTTTCAAAATCCTAACAGGGTAAAAAAACAAGGGCGGCAAAGCCACTGCCAAACCTCTTAAAAGGGAAGACGGTTCCTTCACGCGCACCGACAAAGACAAGGCCGACACTTTTGCCGACCTCCTAAGAAAAACGCATCGCCCGTATCAAGGCATGGGCAATGATGACGCCACCATTAACGCGATCGATGACCTCATCAATGAACAACCTGAAATCTACCGTGACCCCAAATTCGATAACGAGCCAGAAGACGGGGATGATGATGACCTCGTCACCCCCATCACCAATGACGAAATCATCAACGTCATAAAAAATTGCAAAAATTCCTCCTCACCCGGCGAAGACGAAGTAAGCTACAAAATTCTAAAACAAAGCCCAAACTCCCTAAAAAATCATAAAAAATTGCAAAAATTCCTCCTCACCCGGCGAAGACAAAGTAAGCTACAAAATTCTAAAACAAAGCCCAAACTCCCTGATCGAAAAACTAAACAAACTGTTCAACGCATGCCTCACCCATGGCTACTTTCCCAAATGTTGGAAAAAAGCCATCGGTGTCATGATACCAAAACCTGACAAGGACCCCTCCGATCCAACCAGCTACCTCCCATTCAGCCTCCTCAGCTGCATTGGTAAGACATTCGAACGAATCCTTACCAATCGGTTCAGGGGGCACCTCAAAGACATCGATTTTTTGTTAGACGTCGAAAAAGCATTTGACTCCGTTTGGCATAATGGAATGCACTACAAATTATCAAAAATGAAACTCCCCAAGAAATTGCTCAGATTACTATCCTCTTTCCTTAATGATCGCGAAATTAAAGTCAGAGTGAACAATGAAAGGTCGGACAGTGTCTCCCTTGAAGCAGGCACCCCCAAGGATCCGTCCTAAGCCCCCTCCTTTACATCTTCTATGTAAATGACCTTAACTTCTCCGAGGATCGTGTTCAAGTCTCCCAATTCGCGGATGATAAGGGCCTCTGGGACTCTAACAATACGGCCAATCTGCTCCAAAAACCCCTGCAACGCACTCTCGATGACCAAGAACAATGGTGTGCCAAATGGAGAATTAAGCTAAACGCCAATAAAACCCAATGAATCACCTTTACCTGCAAGAAAAATAAACGTGATTTTGACCTAAAACTTATGGATAACACCCTCCCAGAATGCAAAGAAGCGAAATTCCTGGGCATCACCATTGATCAAAAATTGTCCTTTAACAAACACACCGACGACATGGCGAAAAAAGCCACCAAACGTATTAACTTACTAAAAATGCTTAAGGGAACTTCATGGGGGGCCAACCAGTCCACCCTACTCAAACTATACAAAGCCTTTGTGCGCCCAGTACTCGAATACGGTGCAATCATACTAACTGACCTCAACCAAACTAACATGGGAAAACTCCAGAAGGCCCAAAATCCTGCGCTTAGAGTTGCCCTCCGCGCCCCATGGGACACACCCATCAAAACACTCCACGACAGGGCCGATATCCCCACCATTAGAGACCGCCTAGCCACCCTGGCCGCAAAAAATCATGACCGGTTAGCTGAAAGCGAACTAATCTCCGAGCTTGGAGCCATTTGCGAAAGCCGACAAAAGCCCCAAAATTGCAATCAAAACTAAGACCGCTCGAATAGAACTAGGGAACGACAAGGTGAACTAACAGGCAGAAAAACAGCTTAACTGTGGCCTTCTACCAGAAAGGGCTGCCTTCACCACCGACTCAAGTAAAATTACATCAGGATTAAACATTGTTAAAAGCTAAATAAATTGGGAATGAGAAGGTGAATAAACAGGCAGAAAAACAGCTTAACTGTGGCCTTCTACCAGAAAGGGCTGCCTTCACCGACTCAACTAAAAATTACATCAAGATTAAATACTGTTAGAAAAACTAAATAATAAAAAGGGAACGAGAAGGTGAATAAACAGGCAGAAAAACAGCTTAACTGTGGCCTTCTACCAGAAAGGGCTGCCTTCACCGACTCAACTAAAAATTCCATCATGATTAAATACTGTTATAAAAACTAAATAACAAATAGGGAACGAGAAGGTGAATAAACAGGCAGAAAAACAGCTTAACTGTGGCCTTCTACCAGAAAGGGATGCCTTCACCGACACAGCTTAAGATTAAACCTTAAGATTGAACAAGATGTGCTACTTTTATCTTTACAGTTTACATACTTTAATGAAAACTAATTCTACCTTCTTCTTTTAAGCAGGTACACAGAAGATGATTTTTGACCAGCACCCCAATAACTGCTACAGACAGTCTAATCGTTATGGAAACAGTCACCCCCACGGTTCCTGAACATCCTCCGCTCTATCCCTAAAAGTGGTCGACCACTTTAGGGGAGGCGAGCGTTGGTCCTGCATCCCGCCTCTGCCCCTTTTTGTAAGCGCATTGTGCATCTTCTTGTCCCGACCCAATAGGATTACAATGCAGGCCTGCCCCCGAACCAGGGAAGTTCGGGTCTTCTTCTTCTTGGTGGTCCCCGAAAGGGGTCGTTGTTGTTTTCCTTCAAAGAGTCCAGCCAAACAGAGACAGCCTGAGGCCGATTATACTTGCCAGTGATGGCCATCACTCATAATCATCCTCGAAGCGGCAGACTATACTTGCCCGAAAATCCAGATCGACTGCACCCTCGGGGAGAGGTAGTACCTTTGTGAGAGGACCCAACCTCTCACACTGGTCCTCACCCGTGGGTCCAACCGACATCAGCCAAGAGACCATCACGACGCAACTGGTGACACCGGCCGAGTACCTGAAGCAGTTCCTCCTTCAACACGCCTAGACATGTGAGAGCGAATCACCTAAGTCAATGAGGGTCGAAAGGGGCTTGTCCCCCATACCGTCCCTGTGCACCTTCGGCGCGCGAAACCATTCCTTTCGATTCAGTCTTCAAAGGGGCGGTCTCTCAAGACAGGTCCATTATGGCATAAAAATACAAACTGGTACCAGGTCACAGCGTGCCTTCGGCGCGTTAAACCATTCCATTCGGGATAGGTCACAGTGGTCTCTCAAGACAGGTGGTCTCCCATATCAGGTCCATTATAGAGTAAAACCAATTGATGCCTGGCAGATGTGGTCTCTCAAGACAGGTGGTCTCTCAAGACAGTGGTCACTCAACCAGGTCGCAAGGGATTTGTAAATCCCACATCGTCCCTGCGCACCTTTGGCGCGCTAAAACCTTTCATTCATTCGTCACAGTGGTCTCTCAAGACAGGTGGTCTCCGATAGCAGGTCCATTATAGAGTAAAACCAATCAGTGCCTGGCAGATGTGGTCTCTCAAGACAGGTGGTCTCTCAAGACAGGTGGTCTTGAGACAGGTGGTCTCTCAATACAGGTGGTCTCTCAAGACAGGTTTTACTGTATTAGAATTATGCTTTCACTAAGTCTGGCAAATAAAACTATAGTTATGATTATGTGCTCCATGGGCATTTTTATTTCATGATTATTCAACACGATTCAAGGCATCTTCACCCATTTTCCAGGATTTCAAGGCCTTGAATGACTCTTAGTCAAAGTCAACGCCATTCCTTGAATCTAAGGCCTCATGGGAACTCTGCTATATGGGGGATACACACATGTAACACAACACAAAGTGATATGAAAAGGAGGAGGGAAGAATATTTTTCTGCTGGTACTTTTTATTGGCAGCAGAAATATATTGCCCCCTCCCCCCCCCCCCCCCCCAACCCACTTCATTTACTCTGGCTATGCCAATTTTTCTAGTTTTTAAAATACTTCCACCAGTGGGGTGGGGGTTGTTCTGGTAATGATACACTCTCCATGACCCATAAAAGGATTTCTTTTTTATGTCCCACAAAAATTGAATGAAAACATTAAAAACTTCTACCCATCACCTACGAGACTTCTTTTGTGGCTTTATTTTCCAACTCTTTGTCAGCTTTCTCTTTTAATATTGCAGCTTCTGTAATCTGTCTAGCAGTTTTCAGTATCTTATCAGCTCCTGCCTTTATAAATGCTGCTGCTAATTCCTTCCCAGCATCCTCTGCAGCTTGTAGAGCACTTTGAGATAACCCTCCTCCTGGCACAATTGCACTATAAACCTCTGGTGCAGTTACTGATTTTGACTAAAATTAAAAAAATAAACATTCTGTTTTCTTAAAATTTACTTTGATGAGCAAAATTATTATATTTTGCATGTCATCGGTATTGAAATCAACATGTTATTATATTACAGTTCTGTTATGCATGTACATACAAGTCACTGTTATAGTTTTCAATATTTGTGTCAAACATTTGTTGAGCTCATTCCAATTGGGGGGGGGGGATTGGTTTACGGGACCTATTTTACCAGTAAAACAGTGCCTGTTTACCACAGTAAACAAGTACTGTTTCACTTCTCGGGGGTTCCCACGGGGAAGGTAAATGATCAAATGGTTCTATTTGGGCCCTATTATTATTCCCCTGCAAGACACTGGCCTGTTACAGGCTAAAAAAAACAAAGTGTTATTTTTAACAATAGTGACTTTGACCCTTTGATAACATACATGAAAGTCGAAAGGTTCACTTTGTTCCAATGGCCATAGGAAGCTTACCAATTTTTGACAAAGTAGTACGTCAAGCGATAGTCCAGTGACTTTAACCTTACAACTGCAGACACTTTAATTAATATGGTTCTTTCCTTTCTCTGAAGGTGTACCTAATCTGACAATAATGGTGGACATAATGTCAAATAGAACTAAAGTAATTGCTTGAAAATCAGTTTTTAAAGAAGTTCTATATGACCTTTGACCTCATGGTTATCAACTCCAAATTCAAGGGGTCCTTTCTGCAGATGCAAACATACTCTACCAGTTGGCTTCAATGGTGATGAAGAGAATTAATTTTTTTGCCAGCTAACAGCAACGTTGACCTCCCAATGACAAATCTGAAAATTCATACGGTTCTTCTCTTTTCACAGAGGTGCCTACCCGATAAGTTTGGTGACCATGTGTCAAATAGAACAAAATTTATCATTAAAGAAGTGATTTCTAACAAAGTTCCATTTATAAAAATAGTACTTTTGATCTTTAGACATGTTTCAAATAGAACTAAGTTAGTGCCTTGCCAGCAATGGCAGTTCCAGGACCTTTGACCTCATGTCAATAAACTCCAAAAGCTCTTCTCTTTCCATATGTAATGTGAATAGTTAGATGTATAGCCATAATAAATGAAGTGTTGGCGGGTGCAAAATAATTTTCTGTGATAATGGAAGCAGAAAAATATTCCCCATCCCCACCCCACCCCAGCCCACTATGTTTCACCTAGTGCTCAGCTGAAGGATATTACTCAGGGAAATGCCAAATGGAACACCATATTTATTACATGCCTGTACTTTGAAATCCCCATCAAAAGTAACACTAAACATATATGCAGACCGGAAATCGTTGACAGACTAGTTTTAAATACAGTAGAACCTGTCTTGAGAGACCGCCCTTTGGGCCACACAAAAGTGGTCGCTCAAAACAGGTGGTCTCTCATAACAGGTTTCAGGTTTTCTCAAGTCAGTGAATAACCAACCACAAAATTCAGAAATGGAGAAGAATGAATTTTTGTAATTACTTTGTAGTTGTTCTATTTTATGAAGTTTTTGTAACAAATGGAAATGGACTGTCATAAAAATTATAAAAATAAATTAGTGTTGAAAATCTTCATTGAAGATTTTCAACACTAATTTATTTTTAGAATTTTTATAACAGTCCATTTCAATTTGTTACAAAAAGATTTTCAACACAAATTTATTTTTATTCCTATCTGTCACATTTCAGGTATGTATGAAATTGTTTATTCAACAATAATCCTAATCTTTTCACAGGGGTCTTATAAAAAACATCTCAATCTGTAATGAGTTAACAATTGAAATCCAATTAAGAGCTTTTAATACTTTTATTTATGTTAGTATAACCACAATGGATTTTCCAATTTTACAGAACAGGTAAAAGGTGCACCATTCATCAGCAAGCTAGCGAGAGCATCAGACATCAAGACAATTACGAAAAGTGATTTTTATCATATTCTTAGTATTAAAAGAGTCTAAACCTTAATTAACACACTTAACACTTCTTGTACTGAATTCATCATGGCAGCTTTTATGAAAAAATCCACGTTCAACATACAAGAGAGGAGACGGGAGGAGAACAAAAAAAGGAAACAAGAAAGAAGGGACAGAGAGAACGCAGCTAGAAGGGGAAACAAGGTAAGTCAGAGTCTTTCTACTAATTCTAGTGTTGGGGGTGATGATAGGACAAGCAGTACCAGTCCAGACTGAGGGGTATATTCCTGCTCAGTTCTTGGAGGAACTCAGAGGCCTTAAAGAACAGATTGCCCATCTGACAAAAAAACTAGAAGAGAAGGAGGCCAAAATTGAGGAAAATGAGACTTTTATTAGGGATTTGTTTAAGGGAAGCCTTACCCAGTCCATAGCTTCACCTGTCTCTCCCATCAGGGAGATCCAGGTAGTGGCAGAGGTACAGAGAGTCCCTGAAATTCTGATCACACCTACTGAACCCACTGAGCAGAAAGTCAGATATTCAGACTAAAGGTGCCTCTGTGCACAAGACTTACGCTGAGGCGGCAGGGGGGGGGGGGGGGTCAAAGCAGCACATGAGGTGTCTGCAATGGGCACACTGAGTGCCAAGTCCTCAGTAGTCTCTGCTGACTCTAGTTTACTGGATCCCGCTGATCCACTGAACAGCAAGGCCTTCTGCCCTGACAAGGATATAGCGGAAATGTTGGCCACGCCGACAGGTCTGGGTGATAGCCTGCCCCAATCTTCAGACCACTGGTCCAGCACCATCACAACCACTAAAATACCCAACAAAAGAAAATACGTCTGGAGCCTGAGGTGGAAACACAGGAGTTAGCGGATGAGGAGGGGTTCATTCACACTGTTGATAGACAGCCGAAAAAAGTGAGGAACTGCCCCTCCTCCCCCTCTGCCACCACCTCCGGTTCAAGATCTGGCCCAATCTCAGCTTCAAAGTTAATAACCGCACCTAGTATACCACCTCTCATGGAGAAACCCTGGAATAAAGTTGTAGCCAGTATTATTAATAATCTTAATCAAAACTGTAACATCAATAGGGGGACACGGACTCTACCTGCTTCCACCAGTGCCATAGGCAAAAACGGAGGTAAGAATAGTCAAAGAGACAGCAAAGATCACAGTTCCCCTAGATTTGTAGTTGCAGTCACCAGGGTTCACCCGGACACGCCCAGGGAACTCATTAATCAGGGGCTACAGAACTACAAATGGGAAAGATTTACGTCAAAGGCCACAGGCAAGGCGACGTGGAAAATAAAAGCCGTATGCCCCAATCAGGAAACCAAATCAGGAGTGCTAGCCAACGGAATAATCATTAACAATAGACGGCACGTTGTGGAAGAATACAGATATACTCCTCCCCCGATTCAGTGCCACAAATGTCAGAAGTTCGGACACATAGCCAACAAATGCAGAGGGATCCTAACCTGCATGAAATGTGGAGGTAATCACCTCAGCAAATCATGCAGATTAGAATCCCCCTCCTGCCCCAATTGTAAAGGAAACCACCCAAGCAGCTACCGAGGATGTCCCCATTACAAGAAGGTTAAAACAAGCATAGAACTAAAAAACCTACACCAAACGAAGCCTGAAAACGCCTCATCCCCTCATGCTGTCTGCTCCCTTATCGCGGGCACACTCTACTCAGTTTTACAAAAACATGTCAACACCAATTTGGGTGACATCTGCCAAGATGACAGCCGATCCGCGTCCTGACTCTTCAAGACCCAAATCTCCGAATCCTTAGTAAAAGCCGCTATCAACACTAATTAAAACTAACGTCTATCCTTATCTGAACACCGTAATGAAATATCAACCCCACCATGAATAAGTTACAAATAGCCGTGTGGAATGCTAGAAGCGTTAATAATAAAAAACTTCAAATGAGCCGATACTTCGAAGATACAGACATTGTCTGTATCTGTGAAAGTTGGCTTCAACCCAGCAAAAATTTTTCAGTTAGCGGGTTCAGCACTATTAGAAGAGACCGACAAATCACTAAAGGTGGAGGCGTCGCTCTTCTAATAAAGCAGAACATCAAAACTAAAACAATAAAAACAAATCACCTCGATGCAGAGGTGATTGCAACTGAAATCACAGTCGACAATAAAAACATCGCTATTGTCTGTTATTATAACGACCCAAGCAAAATTGTTTCTGACACTGTCTTTGATTTCTTTAAGAGGAAATACAAACACTGCATTTTCCTCGGCAACTTCAATGCCAAACACCTGTACTTTGGCTGCAACAAAACCAGCCCCAACGGTGAAGCCCTACTCAGAATAACAAAAAAACATAACCTCCATGTGGTTATGAACGACAACTCCTCAGCAACCTATATCAGTAACAACCCACTATTTTCATCTGACATCCTCGATCTAATTATCGCCAGTGACTCTCTGATAAACCACATCGATGACCACTGGGTCGGCGTTGATGACTTAGGCAGCGATCACCTCCCGGTCCATGCCTCACTGCAGCTAGGCAATGGCCCACTCAGGTACCCCCCCCCCCCCCCTCTCACTCTCCGCAGAAATTTTAGAAAAATTAATTGGAACCTCTATCGTGACATCGTCAATGTCAAACTAACAAACACCCCCCCCCCCATCCAATGCAGCGGAAATCGAAACCCCATGCGAGGGCATAGAGAAAATCATTAACTCCACCCTAATCGAAATATGCCCAAAAGAAGGAGTGCGCCCCTGGAGAAATACTATCTGAGGCGACACACTCTCACTAATCAAAACTAAACGGAAAGCTCTTCGAGCTCTTAAAACCGAAACTGACCCTGGTAAGAAAGCTGACCTCCAAAAAACATACAACCGCCTTCATGGCGAGGTCAAAAAAGCCCTCCAAGCTGAAAAACAAGCCAACTGGGAAAAGGCAACAGCCGATCTAAACGGAGTCCAGGATGCCAAAAAATTCTGGGACTCTTTCAAAACCTAACTGGGCAAAAAAACAAAAGCCGCAAAGCTGCAGGAAAACCTGTTAAGAAGGAAGATGGTTCCTTCACGTGCACCCACAAAGACAAGGCCAACACCTTTGCCGACCTCCTAAGAAAAACGCATCGCCCGCATCAAGGTGCGGGCAACGATGACGCCGCCATTGATGACTTCATCAATGCACACCCTGATATCTATCGTGATTCGATAACGAGCCAGAAGACGGGGATGACGATGACCTCGTCATCCCCATCACTAATGACGAAATCATCAACGTTATAAAAAAATTCTTCCTCACCCGGCGAAGACGAAGTAAGCTACAAAATTCTAAGACAAAGCCTATACTCCCTAATCGAAAAACTAAACAAACTGTTCAATGCATACCTCACCCATGGCTACTTTCCCAAATGTTGGAAAAAAGCCATTGGTGTCAGGATACCAAAACCGGACAATGACCCCTCCGATCCAGCCAGCTACCACCCAATCAGCCTACTCAGCTGCATTGGTAAGACATTCGAACGAATCCTTACCAATCGGCTCAGGGGGCACCTTGAAGACAATTTTTTTAATAAATGGCAAAGAGCCTATAGAAACCGCAAAGAAGGCATCAAACATGTCTACCGACTAGTCACCCAAATGAAAGCCGCTATCAACAATCAGCAAATAGGCTCGGCAGTGCTGCTAGACATCGAAAAAGCATTTGACTCCATCTGGCACAATGGGATGCGCTACATATTATCAAAAATGAAACTCCCCAAGAAATTGCTCAGATTACTATCCTCTTTCTTAAATGATCGCGAAATTAAAGTCAGAGTGAATAATGAAATGTCTGACAGTGTCTCCCTTGAAGCAGGCACCCCCGAAGGATCCGTCCTAAGCCCCCTCCTTTACATCTTCTATGTAAATGACCCTAACTTCTCCGAGGATCGTGTTCAAGTCTCCCAATTCGTGGATGATAAGGGACTCTGGGACTCTAACAATACGGCCAATCTGCTCCAAAAACCCCTGCAACGCGCTCTCGATGACCTAGAACAATGGTGTGCCAAATGGAGAATTAAGCTAAACGCCAATAAAACCCAACGAATCACCTTTACTTGCAAGAAAAATAAACGTGATTTTGACCTAAAACTTATGGATAACACCCTCCCAGAATGCAAGGAGGCAAAATTCCTGGGCATCACCATTGATCAAAAATTGTCCTTTAACAAACATGCCGACGACATGGCGAATAAAGCCACCAAACGCATTAACTTACTGAAAATGCTTAAGGGAACTTCATGGGGAGCCAACCAGTCCACCCTACTCAGATTATACAAAGCCTTTGTGTGCCCAGTACTCGAATACGGTGCAATCATACTAACTGAGCTCAATCAAACTAATATGGGAAAACTCCAGAAGGTCCAAAATCATGCACTTAGAGTTGCCCTCCGTGCCCCATGGGACACACCCATCAAAACACTCCACGACAGGGCCGATATCCCCACCATTAAAGACCGCCTAGCCACGAAAAATCATGACTGGTTAGCTGACAGCGAACTAATCTTCGAACTTGGAGCCATTTGCGAAAGCCGACAAAAGCCCAAAAATTGCAATCAAAACTAAGACCGCTCGTAAAAAACTAGGGAACGAGAAGGTGAACTAACAGGCAGAAAAAGAGCTTAACTGTGGCCTTCTACCAGAAAGGGCTGCCTTCACCGACTCAAGTAAAATTACATCAGGATCAAATATTGTTATAGAACTAAATAAATAGGGAACGAGAAGGTGAATAAACAGGCAGAAAAACAGCTTAACTGTGGCCTTCTACCAGAAAGGGCTGCCTTCAGCGACTCACTAAAATTACATCACGATTGGAAATTGTAGATCTCATTTCTGGCCGGGGGGGCTCGGCCCACACAGAATGCTCGCGATACCAAGCGAGAGCGTTTTGTGTGGGCTGGGCCTGGAGGAGGGATTTGCAGTGTTTAATCGGGATCCAAAATAAACTCAAACTAATCAAAATATGGTTGAAACCAGCGAAGGGCATAACAGAAACACCCTCGGGTGTGGTTTAGTGTCTAAACCTGTTACCCTCCCGCTACAAACTCACCATCACCCTAAGAAGGTGATCTAATAGGCAGATCAACAGCTTAACTGTGATCACAATTAAAACATAATGTGCTACTTTTATCTTTTTATTTGTACATATTCTAATGAAAACTAATTCTGCCTTCTTCTTTTAAGCAGGTACACAGAAGATGCTTTTTGACCAGCACCCCAATAACCGCTATGGACAGTCCAACCGCTACAGAAATGGTAACCCCCATGGTTCCTGTACATCCTCCACTCCATCCCTAAAAGTGGTCGACCACTTTAAGGGAGGCGAGCGTTGGTCCTGCGTCCCGCCTCGGCCCCTTTTTGTAAGCGCATTGCTCATCTTTTTGTCCCAACCCATTAGGATCACAATGCAGGCCTGCCCCCGAACCAGGGAAGTTTGGGTCTTCTTCTTGGTGGTCCCTGAAAGGGGTCGTTGTTGTTTCCTTCAAAGACATCCTATCAAACAGAGACAGCCTGAGGCAGATTATACTTGCCAGTGATGGCCATCGCTCAATATCATCTCCGAAGTGGCAGACTATACTTGCCTGAAAATCCAAATCGACTGCACCCTTGGGGAGAGGTAGTACCTTTGTGAGAGGATCCAACCTCTCACACTGGTCCTCACCCGAGGGTTCAACCGACATCAGTTGAAGAGACCTTCACGCCGCAACCGGTGACACCTGCCGAGTACCTGAACCTGTTCCTCCTTCAACACGAGTAGACATGTGGAAATTAATCATTTACAGCCAATGAGGGTCGAAAGGGGCTTGTTCCCCACACCATCCCTGCGCGCCTTTGGCTCATTAAACCATTCCATTCGGCGTCTTTCCTATTCCAGAACAGGTGAAAAGTTTTTGTCATGGTTTTAGTCTTCAAAGGGGCGGTCTCTCAAGACAGGTCCATTATGGCATAAAAATACAAGTTGGTACCAGGTCACAGTGGTCTCTCAAGACAGGTGGTCTCTCAAGACAGGTGGTCTCCCATAGCAGGTCCATTATAGAGTAAAACCAATTGGTGCCTGGTAGATGTGGTCTCTCAAGACAGGTTTTCTCTCAAGACAGTGGTCTCTCAAGACAGGTTTTCTCTCAAGACAGTGGTCTCTCAAGACAGGTTTTACTGTAGAGGCAAAATTTCACTACAAAGAGTATTACCTAGAAACCAAACTGCTTAATCCTTTAACCAATTCAGACGATATCAGAATTCACTATTTTAATTTTTGTTTTTTAAAATTTTTCAAAAAATTTCAACAACACCACTTCATGTGACTCCTTGCTCAAAGAGCTTGTTCCAATGAGGGGGTCACATGATATGGTTTGGTCGAAACTTTTTGAAAAATACATTTTTTTCAACTGCTTAATTTGTATATTTCGCGAGTGAATGTGGCTGATTCGTTAGGAAAAGGGTTAAGTACACCCAAATGCATGATCCACTTCACTTTGAATTGAGTTTTATACCATGCTCGCCAATGTTACTACCTGTGAAAAGCCAGTATGTTAAATTTTAGCTTTTAACCCCACTACCGGTTTAAAAAAAATTTACAGCTATAGTCGGAAGGTCATCCAACTTGACCTTTGGCATGACGCAATTTGCCAACTTCGATACATTCACTCTTCGCGATATGTTTCATTCAAACATACGACATTTTTCGGTACTATCTACTTCGTGTAAATGACTCATTAAGTTTAAAATACCTACAATTGAATATTTAAAATAAATTTTAAGAATTGTTAATAATAATTTGATTGAAAAAGCCAGGAAAATTCAATCAACTTTGACGATGTGTCTAGCTGTCAATCAAGCATTCACGTACAGCCGGAAGTACTGCCCACCGGCGCAGATGTAAACAAAACAAACCTGTGTGTTTGCGGTAGAAAGTGTCGTGTTTTCTCCATTTTAAGTGACAAAGTCGATTATTAATTAAGAGCATGGTATAAATAAAATAAATGAGTCCTAGGGCCGGTAATCAGATTTAAACCACTAGTAGAATAAGGGTTTCAACCACTCGGCAAGCCGAGTGGTTAAAACCCTTATTCTACTAGTGGTTTAAATCTGATTACCGGCCCTAGTACCTATTTACTCTATATTGAATCAGTGAAAGCTCACCTGAAAGTACATTATATAAGTACCTTAATCCCTCAAACATGTCATCTCAGGATCTGTGTTATCATGAAACTAGAGTTTACTGGTGACATAAACTAATTTAAAAAGTGAAAGTTAACGCTTGCAGATAAACCATATTAAATTCTATGACATACTTTTTTTTTATCTGACTCAGCTGGTATAGTCTTTGTCACACTGTCCAACACAGCCTCCTCACCATCTAAGCTAAAAACACCACCTTTCATTGTTAGCTGCATGAAGAAAATAAAAATGAAGCAAACTAAAACCATAGCAATGAACTTTATGCAAAAAGTATTCGAATAAATATAATACACTTTCTAATGGGTCCATTATTAACCCTTTAACTAACATTGCATGGAAATAACCAGAGAACGATCGTTTATGTTATGTGGGTGATACATCCAATGTAAATATTCAAACAAACTACAGGTTATGACAAAACAAGAGGGGGGGGGGGGGCAACACCCAGGGGCATACCCCCATGGTGCATACCGCCAAACAATGAGAAGAGAAGAAATGATACTGTGAAAGCTGTTCCCATAAACAATCTTCATTCCAAATTTCACTGAGAGTTGCTAACCCCAAACCAGAGATACGAGGCGAACAGGCCAAAAATTCGCAATTTTACGAGGCAAACGGCAAAATTATTGTCTTTGCTTTATGAAGGCCAGAAACACCGGTTTCTGAAGTCTAGTGATGATTGGATTATCCACATAAGAGATGTAGACCAAAGACATAATGCCACATGTGGAGAGGTAATTTGCATGTATTTTCTTTTTTTACTTTTTTTTTACTGCAGGGACTTGACTCATTTGAAAGCCTTTCTCATAAACAATCTTCATCAGTGCTTTGTGTGAGACGGGCGCGAGTGTCACTGAAATTCTGGTTTCGGCAAAGTGCAAATCAAATTTGTGCGTGCCTCAATTTTTTAATAATCTCTCGAATCAAATCAATAGTTTACCCATGAAAACAATTTTGTTGTAGTAATACACATGTGGCATCATTCCGGCATGCGCAGTTGTGACTGTTACTATATACTGACTGTGATTTTCCAAAACGTGCGCACATTCTGGAAAATCCCCGGCTAAATTTCGTAACAGGCACTCTGCACATGTGATGTGTACAGTGCAATTGGTTCCTAGAGGAGTATGGCAAATCGAACGACATCATTTATTGACAATTTGTCCCAGAAAGTGTGACCATCTCAGTTTTGTTAACTTGCACATGAAGAGTCAGAAAGTGTGATGTTGGTCGTACGTTCATCTACTTCTATTTCCTCAGCTGCCCTTGTGGGTATCGAATATTTTTTTTATACAAAACCAACAGCGAAACTTCCCCATACATAAATTGTTATTAAACTTCCACGCACCTGTTTTCCCTGATGCGTC
The DNA here is from genome assembly GCA_031216915.1 of Pictodentalium vernedei. Classification (NCBI taxonomy): domain Eukaryota; kingdom Metazoa; phylum Mollusca; class Scaphopoda; order Dentaliida; family Dentaliidae; genus Pictodentalium; species Pictodentalium vernedei. Next base: position 33,490,031 of record CM062288.1, on the reverse strand, counting down.
TTTTTCAAACAACAAATTACAGTACGCCATTGCGATTCTGACATTTTTTGAATGGGAACGGGAAGATACGGAATTACAGACAACTCGGACCAAAGACAACTCGGACCAAGACCAGTCGGCCCACTTTTGAAGACAACTCGGCCCACTTTAACCTTGTCTCGAACTGGTCCGACTTGTCTTGGTCCGAGTTGTCTTTGGTCTGAGTCCTGATACCAAAGGTACGACCCCAGGAAGGTTCAGTCCGGGAAGATTCGGTCTCAGACTTCGATATTACGGAATTTACGCAAGTTAAAAAAATACTTAGTATGAGTAACACAGATTTATCATAAAATAATATGATGTTTCTACCTGATATCATTTTTAGATAATCTGTGTTACAAAATATTTTAAGATCAGATAATGACATTGTTCCCCCGTGGGAACCCCAGGAAGTGAGGCAGTGCTTGTTTACTATGGTCAACAAGTTCTATTGTACTGGTAAAATAGGACCCAGTCACCATCGACCAATGCTTGGGGTGGAAGTCCTCTAAAATGGGCAACATGGGTATAAACGATTGACTACCCTTGACTTTATCTCCATGTTGTGGTCACGATTAGCCATTGTGCATAAATAGGTGACCTTAAACACCAATAAATAAATAAATAATGGCATTGTTGGAATAGAAAACAACACACACTGTAGAGATAATTAACTTTTATTTATTTGCTTCCAGTGCTATATTAAAATACAGTTTCATTGGAAAGTTAAAAAATTTATAGTAATTTATATATTTTTTATACTTACCAATGACCCAGACTTAGCTGGTGCTAACTCCACAAAAACCAGGGCCAAACACAAATTTTGCCCCCCAATCCCCAAAATTTGCATCCAAAACAAAAAGAAATCATGTCCTAAAGGACCTCCATAGTACGACTCTACTGCGCATGCGCAGTGACGCAGTCGTCCCGAAATTGGCGCCAAATATCATTCTTACTGGCAGTGCCTGGTCAGCGCTATGTACTCAGCGGGGAGGCAAGAGTTCCCAACTCAGGGAGGGCCATCCCCGTCTGGGTCATTGGTAAGTATAAAAAATATATAAATTACTATAAATTTTTTAACATTTTTATACTGTACCAATGACCCAGACTTAGCTGAATAGTAAACAGGCTGGAGGGCCTAGGACATAGAGGAAAATCCAATAAGCTCAATTATAAAATAAAGAGGTAACCCCTTAAGGAGAAAAGGAGTATTAGGCTTTACATGTATCTTTCTTATTTAATATTTAAATTAGAAAGATACACTACCCTTAATAATTGAGCACAATAACATTCATGTTCTCTATTAATATCCAGTATAACCTTTATACTAATTATTTTTAAAACAAGCCAATAAATAAAGTAGTCCAGAGAATTGAGACTCTTTATAATCATTTAAAAGTGTCCGAGTATTGTATATTAAAGCCCGTTTGACACTTGACATATACAAATGCTTCACACCGAGCTACACTTTAAAAATAAGACATGAATGAAATTAAACATTAATATTACACTTTAAAACCATCCCGGAAGCGACTCAGAAATACTGTCTTGGAGGAGGCATTCCCTTGCTTTTCACTATAAAGCAGGTGACCTAAGGGAACACCCGCCCCCCCCCTTCCCCTTGCCCTGGGTCAAATAGCCCAGAGCGAAGAGGGCAGCCGGACGGAGTCACTGCCGGAACAGAAAGCCTGCATAACTATAGTTGCAACTGTTTAGTGGACGACATTCTGAGCAACAGATAACGGACCTAAACAATGCAGGTCTCCAGAAATGGACTCAATATTTCTGAGATAAAAATTAGTAAATGTGGATGGCTGAGACCAATAAGCAGCCTTCATTAAATCTGTAATAGCAACACTATTAGCATAAGCCCAGGAAGTAGAAAGAGCTCTTACTTCATGAGCAGAAATCTTAAGCACAGACTGCTGAGAAGAAGATAAATCTTCATACGCAGTACGGATAGTTAACTGAATCCATCTAGCAATAGAATGGACTGAAATGTCCTTTCTATTAGGCATCAAAGACAGAAAGAAACGTTTCCGTCCCTTTCTGATGAACTGAGATCTCTGTTTATAGATACGTAGTGCTCTAACAGGACAGAGTAAAGGCCTACGCCCGTCTGAAGACGGAAGAGCCTTAATAACAATAGGTTCCGGATATTTATTAGGAGCCTGATTCTTAGCTAAAAAACCGACGTTAGTAGTGAAGGTGATAGTGTTCCCAACACTACGATAATGAGAATCATCCACCGATAGTGCATGAAGCTCACTGACTCTTCTGGCAGAAGAGAAAGCTAAGAGAAAAGCTGTCTTATAAGATAAGAATTTGAAATCTACTGTCCCAAGAGGTTCAAATGGCTTTTCCTTCAATTTAAGGAGAACCCAAGCTAAATTCCACTTAGGAATTAATCTAAGAGTTCTGGGTCTATTTATCGAAAAGTTTCTAACCAATTTCGATAAAGAGACATTAGATCCAATTTGTAAACTATCATGATGTGCATAGGTATCAGATAACATAGATCTATAACCCTTTATAGTAACCGGTTGCAGTTTGATTTCGTCAAACAAGTATACTAGAAAGTTAGCAATGTCTGGTATAGAGGGATCAAATATATCAACAGAATGATCCCTACACCAACGACGGAAAACCTTCCACTTAGCCGCATAGTTTAGCGAAGAGGAGGTCCTCCTACAGTTAGAAATCGCGTCCACTGCTCGTCCTGTAAAGTGCTTGCCATGCAAGAAGGACCGCACAACAGAAAAACGTGAAGGTTGAGACCTTGCGGGTTGTGATGCAGTTGGCGCGATTTCCCCTGCCAAAGAAGATCCTCTCGTGGAGGGAGCTTCCGCGGTAGGTCCCACAACAGACACCTGAGTAGATTTATCCACGGTCTCTGTGGCGACAGAGATGCTACCAACAGAATCTTGCATTGAGATTGTTTTATCTTTAGCAATACTTGTTGAATTAACGGCGCTGGAGGATACGCATATCCTATCATTCCGTCCCAAGGGATCGATAGAGCGTCTACAGCAAATGCTCTTGGATCCGGACACGGGGACACATAGGTCTGCAACTGATTGTTGAGATGTGTCGCAAATAAGTCTATCATTGGCCGTTCCCATTGGTAGCAAATCTGATTGAATACTTGTTTGTTGAGAGTCCACTCCGACGGCAACAAGCGACCCTTTCGAGAAAGGGAGTCTGCTAGCACATTCAGACGACCCGGTATGTGACGGACCGAAAGAAGAACGTGATGTTCCAACGCAAACAGAAGGATTCTTTCCGTTAGATTGAACAACGGAACTGAATGAGTGCCTCCCTGATTCCGTATATACGCCACTACTGTCGTATTGTCGGATAGGATTTGGACATGAGCATCGTGAATAATGTCCATCCAGTGACGTAACGCAAGCCAAATTGACATCATTTCCTTGATGTTTATGTGCTTGCACAGGAATTGCGGATCCCAAAGACCCTGGCATCTCGAATCCGTTGGGATTAATGATGCACCCCAACCTGTTTGACTGGCATCCGTCATAATGGTAAAACTCGGATCCGGCAACTGCAGCGGAACTCCTTGAGTTAACCACTGAATGTTTGCCCAAGTCTGAATCTCTTGTTTCACTTGATCTGACAAGAGAACGTCTACATCGAGCGAATGAATTTTCACACTCCAATTCTGAGTCAAGAAAATTTGAAGAGGCCGTGTGCGTAGCCGTCCCATCGGAATGAGATCCGCAGCGGCTCCGCACAGACCTATCAGTCTCATAAATTCTCTCGCTGTGACTTTGTCTGTATTTAGACAATAGCGAGCGTAACAACTGACTAATTTCGCTCTGGTTAACGGCAGACGAACGAGATTGTTGTGCGTCTCGAAGCTCATTCCCAGATGAGTGAATGACTTGGACGGCACCAGATCCGACTTCTCCTCGTTTACTATGAAACCGAGACGTCGGAGCAATAGAAGAAGATTCTGAACATCGTTCTGAAGCGTTAACTCGTTGCCGTACCTCTGAAGAATGTCGTCCAGGTAGGCCGACGTTACCGCAGACGAATGAGCTCGGAAGTAAATCATTACCGAGTTCATTACTCGAGTGAAAGCCCAGGGTGCTAGATTCAATCCGAAGCACATGGCCCGGAACTGATACACCACTCCTAGGACTGCGAAGCGTAGATACTTTCGGAATGTCGGATGTACCATGACGTGAAAGTACGCATCTTTGAGATCTATGCTCGTTGCATAATCGTTCACCCGAATACTCGCTCTGACCGATCGAATCGTCTCCATATAAAACTTCGGAGCGATGATCAGCTTGTTTATCCAGCTCAAATCTATGACTGGACGGAACGAGCCGTCTGGTTTCGGAACCAGAAACAGATGGCTGTAGAATCCCAGCGATTCCTGGTTTTCTACGACCTCTACCGCGTTCTTCATTAAAAGAGACTGCACCTCTGATAGCAGAGCGTCTCTTTTCTGAGGGTTTGACGGAAGATGAGTCCACTTTGGACTTCGAGTTAATGGAGGCTTTCGTTTGAAGGATATCTTTAGACCTTCCGAAGTCACTCCTCTCACCCAAGGGTCGTCCGTAATCGACGCCCACTCTTGAGAAAAACTCGACAACCTTCCGCCAACCGGAACGCGATAGAGGTTTGAGCCATCACCTCCTGGATCTGCGAGGCCTGCGGTAGGAGAAACCACGTCTTCCACGACCCGCACCTCGCCTCGTCGACCTCGGGGCGTCCGACCGATTGTCCCGGCCTGAAGGACGTCCCGAACGAGAGTCGCTATCCTGACGGTCTCTCGAATAAGAGCTAGAGGACGCACCGGAACCTCTATAGGAACCTCTCTTGGGCGGATAAGACCCAGAAGTGCCCGCCTTATTCGTGTCTGCTGAATCCGACCTTTTAGGAGCGGATCTAAACAACAGAGAATCACTAGCTTTCTTTTTAATATTATCATAAATAGCGGAAAGCTTGCCGTCAAAGAGAAGATCTCCTGAGACCGAAGCGACTCTAAGAGAGTTCTTCACCTTAGAATCCACTAGTGTGGATGTAGACAGGGCTGCGTCACGTCTAACCAACTCCAGATTAGCCACTGAAAGGGCGGAGTTACACGTGGAATAAGCTACTGCCCTTGAAAGAAGTCTTAAGGAGGATTGTATATCCTGAAACTCTTCCCCTTGAAGACGCAGTGATAACGCCTTCGTAAGGTGATCTGCGTAAGATAAGGCATCTAAATTGGCTCTGTTAGACGCAATAGCTGTTTCCAACACTGCGGTTGGAATAGAAGCTGACGACGGTAATGATAGCTCTAAGTCTTCCGCCTCGTCGTCCATACGCAGAGGAACTCTCGGTATACCCTGACCTGCCGTGTCGAATTTATTCCTTGCATTAATGAAAGGCAGGTTGAGAGTATTTGCGGACAAGAAGCCTGCTTTCCCTGTCCTGGAAGCAAGTTTAAAAATAGCGTCGTTCAATAATTCAAATGTTCTTGCAACATTATTGGACTGCGACGGAAACTCGGGAGCGATGTCCCTGAACCGCTCGAAAAAATCAGAGTCCAATGACGCTATAATTCTCCTGTCCGGAAGCGCAGCAGTCTGGCCCGACGGAACAACTTGAGGAAGAAAGTGCCGGATGAAGTCTACGGCAGCTTTGTGTTGTTCCAAAAGGGATAGCTCCAATTCATCCGTATCCCTTTCACCATCCGGTCGGACCTCCCGATGTTCCCGGTCGTCCGCCCCCGATGCTTCGGCGGAGCGTACCGACCCAGCGCCGTCGGATAATTCTCGATCCGACACCGTCTCTGTCGGCTGCTGGGATGCTGCGATAAGCTGTGCTATCTGCACTAGAATGTCCGACGTCGAGACCTGCGGAGGAGCGGTCTTTCGCTGCTTTGCCGAGGGCAGCTCCGCATCAGATGGCTCCCGCATACTTTTCCTATGCGAACGTCCGGAGTCCATCGGTCTCGAGTCCCTGGCTGCCGGATGGTGTGACCTGGTCGCCGAATAATCCTTCATCGGCGAAGCTGGCAAGATATCGGAGGTCACGCAGCCAAGGTGCGGTCGTGTGCGCCGGCGAGAAGAGGAAGCCTTAACAGTCTCTGCGGACTGCTTATACAACGGAGCGTCCCGAGCGACGGACGTATGCTCCGCTAAAGACACATTTTGTACCACAACATCTGGTCCCAGATGTTGTTGTACGAGAGAGGGGCCTCTCTCGCTCGTGGCCCGGCTGGACCTGGACGAGCTAGGAACCGGACTAAAAGGCTTCCTCCGTTCTCGTTCACTATCCGCCGTCACTGGGTGTGCATCTATTATTTTTATAGTGCTCGCATCACCCAAAATTTCCTCTTGGACCGCATCGGACGAACCCGGCTGCCGAACCATTCGGTGAATGGACGCTACACCGGGCGAGCTAGCGGACGACATTTGTCTAATCTCCATGAGCACTTTTGCCGCTAGCTCTGTATTTAATTGTGACGACGGACGCACACTTGAAGAAGATAACATGGAAACATCACCCTGTTCTGGTTCCTCTGAAATAGAAACTGAGAGAGTAGAGTGACCTTGTGGAGAAAGAGCCGGCATCGCTCTTTCTCCAGAAACAACATATCGTGACACACGTTTCCAATGTTTCTCATCCCAATGTTCACATACAGGACAGGGATTAATGCGAGAACACTGACTACAATTTATGCAATAATCATGAAAGTCAGAGGAAGATTTCTTCCTATTACAATTTGAACAAGTTCCTTTCATTGTGAAGGAACAACAATAAGTCCTAGTTACTCGCAAAAACCCCTGACACAAAGATACATAATAACATGATCCATTAATAAATGAAAAAACAATTGCAAAACAAAATAATTTTGAAAAAATATTTTTTCAGAGAAGCCCAAGTTGCTGAAAAGTAACGTTGAGCCCCGATGGATCCGATGGCAAAGTGTGGTCAAAAATTTTAAAATTATATAAAATAATTAATGAGACACTTTCGGATAATATAAATGTATCTTATAATGAGATAAACTACCTCAAAGGCAAACAGCCCCCCTCAAAAAAGGCTGTTGCCAATGAAAACAAACAGTGTAAACACAGAAGAAAACATGACTCCAGGCACTGAAAAAACTGGCCCGGAATCAGTCCTCAATTACACTCTATCTGATGCAAAACAGAGACTCCCAGGGGAGAATCTGCAGAACATCAGATGGAAGATGCAGAACACAAACGTTATACACCCATGGGTGAAAACGTAACTATGGGGAAAATAACAGAAAACATTCTGTAACCAAGCAACTCTCCCAGGGAAATTTTAGAAATGAAACTTCTCAAAAATATGCCAAAAGCATGGGAGAATTGCAAGGGGGGACTTTAGAAGGTTAGGGGAGAGGAAACACTGAATAAGCAGTGCAACAATTAGCAAGAATGACAACAAGAGGCGTTTGCCTCGAAAATAGGCAACTTAACATAATTTTAACAAAAAATTTTAAGTACAGCCCTGATTATTTTTTGCCACTTCTTTTTTCCTCTCCTCCTTCTATCCTCCTTAGAATCACATTTTCTCCAAGAATTACGTGTCTGGCATCCTTTAAACTGAGATTTACAAGCACAAAGATCAGTGAGATGTTGACTGATGAAGGGCCAAACAGAGAATGATATTTGGCGCCAATTTCGGGACGACTGCGTCACTGCACATGCGCAGTAGAGTCGTACTATGGAGGTCCTTTAGGACATGATTTCTTTTTGTTTTGGATGCAAATTTTGGGGATTGGGGGGCAAAATTTGTGTTTGGCCCTGGTTTTTGTGGAGTTAGCACCAGCTAAGTCTGGGTCATTGGTACAGTATAAAAATATACTATCTGTGAAATACTGATTCAGATTATTTGTATACACAGAATAAATGTGTGTCGACTCCCATGATTCTGATTTCCCCCTCATACTCACACCTGACTCTCTTTCAATGACTGATGTGTAGTGTGTGTGTGTGTGTGTGTGTGGGGGGGAGGTGGGGGGGTGGGGGGGTGGGGGGAGGGGAGGGGGTAACTTCACTGGGAAGAAAGTATTGCAAAATGTTCTTGTAAAATGGGTTTCCTGGACAATTGGCAGATTGGTGATTTATGGCTCGTCTGATGTCAAATGATGTCTGCAGTGTGCGCTCTCCTGCCATTTTCCATATGGCAATCCTCTTTAATTCTTTTTTTGTATAGACTATCAATACTCCAAATAACTGAAACTGCAGTTCATGAGTGTGAATAGCACCCGTCTCATATTTTGCGAGAGCTAAAAGTAACACCCGTCAAATTTGCTCATACGAAGCACTGCTTCATTCCAATTTCATTGAAATCAGATAATCCAAAACCTTATAGAACAAAGACATAATGCCACATGTGGGGAGGTGATTTGCATGTATTTTCTATGTTTTACTGCAGGGATATGACTCATTTGAAAGTCTTTCCCATAAACAATCTTCAATCCAAATTTCATTGAAATCTGATAACCCAAACCTGAAACATGAAGTGAACAGACAAAAAATAGGCTATTTTATGAGGCAAACAGCAAATTTTCAAAAATAAAAAGGGGGATAAGTATAAATAGTGAAAAGTAAGAAATTTATTCGAGACTCATTTGAAAGCCTTTCCCATAAACAATCTTCATTCCAAATTTCGAGATCCAATAACCCAAACCAGAGATACGAGGCAAACAGACAAAAATAGCCTATTTTTGTATATTGAAAGGGCCACAATTCACAATAAAATACTCCAACAGCAACACGGCTGATGCTCCTTAAAGATCTCATGATGGTGAACATCTGTATGAAATTTCATCGAAATCTGAGCAGTAATGTTGAAGTTATAATGTAAACAGACATCTGAGTGCGTACAGACGTACAGACAGATGCACAGACAGGTGCAATCCAGTATACCCCACTTTTTAAAAAATGTGGGGGCAAAATAATACAATATACAGGGAAATCTCAAAAACTGGAGAGATGAGCATTCAGAGTCTACGACTACCATAGAATGGTGGCCAAGATCTGAGCATAAAATCAGAAATATTTATTTATTTATTTATTGGTGTTTAAGGTCACATACTTATGCACAATGGCTAATCGTGACCGTAACAGTTTTACGGGTGGAGGAAGCCGGAGTACCCGGAGAGAACCACCGAGCAACGACGAGCAGCTGTCAGCTCTCCAACATCGTAACTCTGAACTCTGCACCGCAGCACAGGCAGGGTTAGATTGGTTGAAGACATGCGCACCATCGACGTGCAGTACGCCTCAGTACACAGCGTCATCGTGCCCCCATGTAGGCAATCGGGGTGAAGTGTCTTGCCCAAGGACACAACGCGGTTGCCGCAGGTGGGATTCGAACCGAGGACCTCTCGGCTTGCAGCCTGCACCTCTACCAACTGAGCCACCGCGCCCCCAAAATCAGAAATACCATACGACAGAGAATAAAATCCTGAATTTTGAGATAACCTATTTACCATTCATCTGGATATAATAAAGAGGACCGATTAGGCCACACAAAGTAGATCTTCTGTTTCTCAGGCCATTATTTGTAAAATTGCATGCGGGCGAGCGTTTTTTTATTTTATTTTTTATTTCAGTAATTACTTCTTTGCCATCAAAAGTTCATGTTCTTGGTTCAAGTTGTAGGCCTCATAATCTACAGAATAGCATGCATGGGTGGTGGTGTATTTCATCCCTTGAGTGCAAGAAGGCTTTGCAATGCTAAAGCATTGCAAAGCCTTCTTGCACTCAAGGGACAAATTCATCAATTTTTTTAACTTGGGTAAAATATCAGATATAAACCCTTTAATTTTCATTTTTTTTAAGTTTAAATTGGTTATAAAAAGAGAGCATGCGGCAGCCAAAAGGACCATGCGGGAGGGCCTGAGAAACAGATTTTTGATTTTTTTAGGCCTTACAGTACAGTCGCTATGACACCTAGCAAAATTTCCACCAATGAATCACCGGGATAATCCCAGTGATTCATTGGTGGAAATTTTGCTAGGTGTCATAGTGGATCATCTCTGAATTATATGTCTGGAAAAAATGACAACCCATGGATTTTGACCCGTCCATGATGGCCGTACTGTATGACAGTTCACAGATTTCGAAAGCATCTGCAGGAAGCACATCAGGAGTCAGCTGTCTTAGGGAGTTTGAGCATTGAAGAGAGGGGCCTTCCCACAGGAACATTTTAAAACGGTGCTATCAAATAAGGTGATAAGACACAACTTTTTGACGAACTGTTTGTAGTTCCAAATGAACAACTTTTCAGTTAACTGTGTTTTCATTTAGATAACCACCAGAGGAACGACAAAAGCATTCCTCTCAAATTTTATGACCTGATATGATATTCTTACTGGTATTGATATTGTGTCAATACAAACAAAACATCAAAAACATGAACATCGGATAACTGAAAGTAATTTTCCCGGTCCATCTAACTTCAAGTTATCAAGATTCCACGGTAAATTAAATTCCTAATTCTGCATGTTTGCCAGTCAGATTTGACAATTTTTTGGGACTACAGTAGAACCTGTACTGAGAGACCGCCCTTTGGGCCACATAAAACTGGTCTCTCCAGACAGGTGGTCTCTCATAACAGGTTTCAGGTTTTCTCAAGTCAGTGAATAACCAACCACAAAAGTCAGAAATGGAGAAGAATGGATTTTTCTAATTACTTTGTAGTTGTTCTTTTTTATGAAGTTTTGTAACAAATTGAAATGGACGGTTATAAAAATTATAAAAATAAATTAGTGTTGAAAATTTATTTTTATAATCCTGTCACATTTCAGGTACGTATGAAATTGTTTATTCAGCAATAATCCCAATCTTTTCACAGGGGTCTTATAAAAACATCTCAATCTTTAATGAGTTATGCAATGGAATAGCAATTGAAACCGAAATAAGAGCTTTTAATACTTTTAATTATGTTAGTATAACCACAATGGATTTTCCAATTCCAGAACACGTAAAAAGTTTTTGTCATGGTTTCAGTCTTCAAAGGGGCAGTCTCTCAAGACAGGTCCATTATGGCATAAAAATACAAGTTGGTACCAGGTCACAGTGGTCTTTCAAGACAGGTGGTCTCCCATAGCAGCTCCATTATAGAGTAAAACCAATCAGTGCCTTGCAGATGTGGTCTCTCAAGACAGGTGGTCTCTCAAGACAGTGGTCTCTCAAGACAGGTTTTACTGGTTCATTCCCACTAGACCAATTCCCTTTAGACCAATTCCCACAAGGCCAATTCCCAAAAGACCAATTCCCCTGAGACCAACTGATGTGTTCTACTTTTAAAATAATTCTATATCAATAATTTGATATATTTATAAATATTTATAAATATATTTAATGTTATTGATATTCAAGCCTGAAAATAAACAGTCTGTCATTTGCAGAATGAGGTCCCCAGGGGTGAATTTGCTGATGCTATCCCATACAGTGGGCCAGTTTATCCTCTGGGTACCTCTTTCTGTTTATGTTTGGGACCTTGATTCAGGTTGAGGTTCACAGAGGGTAAATTTAGTGATGCTACCCTGCTCTGGGGACCTCATTTTTTGTAAAATGTTATATGTACTGAGCTATGCTGAAATGTTATAAACCTATATTTTTTGTATGTTATGCATATAAATATTTTTTTATTAAATAAAGTGTGCATCAATAAATAAATGTTTTCTCCATTATCCTTAACCCTTAATCAATAACAGTATGTAGTTGGTCTAAGGGGAATTGGTCTTTTGGGAATTGGTCTTTTGGGAATTGGTCTAGTGGGAAGACACCTTTTTACTGTAACTCTACTCAAAGTTTGCACGTTGTATCCACATATGAGTAGGGTGGTATAACATTTACATTTTCACATAAATTCTGCCAAAATAAATTGAAACTAGAGGTGTGACTGTCCCAGATGGGCCTGTCCATACCCCCGCTGCCATTATTCAAAGACAAAAAGGGGCATAACTCTAGCAAAAAAGTCTGATTGACACTATAATCGCAGATACACAGGTTCCCATGGTATCGAACACCATGCCAAGTTTCAAAGGAATCAACCCATAAACAACTGAGAAAATTTCCGGACAAAAGTCTAAGCCTGCTATTTCAAGTTGAAAAGGGGCATAATTCTGGTAAAAATAATCCGACCGGAACTATAATTGCAGGTGCACAGGTGAACATTCATACCATGTTTCAAGCAGATTGGTTCATGAACGTCTGAGAAAATCTCCGGACAGAATTATGTCTATGGACAGATGGATGTTATGACAGACGGACTGTATGACAGATAGACAGACAAGGTGATTCCCCCCCCCCCCCCCCATACAGCTCACAAAAGCTGAATTTTTTGCTATTCAAGAAATTGTTGTCTTCTATTTGTTTTGGGTAATGGGTTAACTGGTAGAGTACTGGAAGCACATATATGGGCTTTACAAACTACTACAGGTTGGGACTTTACATCTAAACTCTGTTGGAATTGGTTTCAAATTGACTCCGGCAAGAATAAGATTTTTGTTAATGCAGGGGTGTTAATTAGCATCGGCTTTCGGGCTTAGCCGAGGCAAACGCCAATGCAAAAAAAATTATCAACGTCTAAAAAAAAGCCGAGACCAATTTTCAAAACTGCCGATTAGTTTTAATCATGAGTGTACTGAACCTGCGCAATTATCAATGCGGTCAGACATTTTTATAATTTGGAACTCATTTTGGAAACAGATCAAACTTCTATTTGTGTAATGACTGCTATATATACTGAACCAACGGACGTAAGCTCAAAACAATTTCGCAAGTTTGACAGGACATTCAACACAACAAAAGTATAGAGCGTGCTTTGGACAGGTGCTGTAAATACGAATGTGTACAGTATACTCTCATGGTTGCTTCAAAAAATATCTGGGCAATGGAAATCACTGAGGATGATGCATTCTGCATCATGACTTAGGCTTGAAGCCGAGGTTACCGATTTGTCATAGGCAAAGTTTTAGCCGAGGCAAATTTTCCTAATCACCACCCCTGTAATGACACACTGCTGTTACATTTGATTGGATAGTGCCTACTGGCACTATCCAATCAAATGTAGCTCTCTACCAGTTAATGGTATAACTTTGATGTTTCCACACAGTGGTGCCTCATGCGGTCACAAAGGTAAATATGTCTGCAATAGTCAAATGTCATTGGCACTAGTTTCTTGTCAAGTCATGGTTGCCTTGAAAGGTATTACAAATGTATTTCCTTATTTATTGGGGTTTAACAATGCTTCACACAGCCAGGGTCACCTCATGACATGACAAATATAAACAAGTTAATTTGGTATTCAGCCACCAGTCAGATGGGTAACTATTTGCATGCCCTGTAAAAATTGGAAGGGCCAAACAAAAGATTGGTAGTTCACAGACGCCCAGTAGCCTATGAACTGCAAATTGTTTTGTCAGGTCCTGGAATTTCTACTGAGCCTGCAATCAACAGACCTGGAAATTAAGGGCTTATTTTGTAACCCATTGGCAGGTTACACCATATAGCATGCTTGTAACCCATAGGAAAAGGGTGTTGTGGTGCTTCTCCAGCTTCTTTACCTTTAGTATGCCAGTCAGGCTTTTTTTTAACGTCTTAGTGGGATTCACGCCAAAATAAATATCAACAACTAAAGAGCAATCTCGCCGCAGCTATTTATTTTGAAAAGGAAACAAGAGGTGGGTGCCAGGGTTGGCTATTCCCTCCCCCCCCCCACCTAAAAAAAACACCCTTTTTCAGCACAACCTTTCTAGTATCTGAAGTTATGGAGCTGAAACCGATTTCAAGTCAAGGTCACTGTGACCTTCACTTTTGGCACACTGACCCCAAAATAAATAGATTTCTTCCTCTCATCATGCCCCAACCCATATCGCAAGTTTGGTATCGATCAGACAAGCGGAATTTAAATTAGGGAGCAGAAACCAACTCTGGAAAATTAAAGTTCAAGGACAATGTGACCTCGACTTTTGGTACAATGCCCCCCACACCCGAAATAAATAGCATTCTTCCTTTCAACATGCCAAACCCATGTGTCAAGTTTGGTTTTGATTGGCCAAGTGGAACTTTTAATTAGAGAGCATGGAATAAGAAGCCTTTAGAGAGCAGAAACCAACACCTTTGAAAATTGTTAAATTCTAGGTCTCTGTGACCTTGACCTTTTTAACACAATGACCCACCGAAAAATAGGATTCTTCAACTCATTATGCATAATTCACATACCAAGCTTGGCTTTAATTCGCAAAATATAATTTTAATTAAAGAGTGGGAACAAACTCCATCTACAGATGGACGACAGACAGATGAAGGGGTAATGCCACAGCTATATTGCCTACAAAATTTTTGTGGAGGTAAAAAGAAACAGAAAATCGGCATACTTAACCAATAACATATTTGAGCTAATTCTGCAAGGCTTGACTTTCAAATAATTATTATATGCATAACTGTAGAGAGAAGAAAAAATAGATGCACCTGGAACATGAAAATTGAAAGTGTCAATGACACTGTAGCTTAACTTGACTGTGTGTTGTGTTTGATGAAAAGGATGATGTTCAATGTTTAAGAAAGGATTATGAAATACAACAAGAATTGTGATAACTGAGAATATGTTAATTTCTGTTCCCTGTATGCCATGTTTTCAATAAAAATAATTTGAGGTGTAGACTGTAATAAAGAATTGAGGGGTGGGTTATTGTGGCCCTCACAGTTAATGTATGTCAACCAAAGTTACCAAGTTGCAGTGAAATTATTCCAAAACGAGTCATCCTATCAAGTTACAATGAAATCCCTTCGTAACTAGAGGTACTGTGAGCAAACTCACAAAGTGATACCACCCCCCCCCCCCCCCCCCCCCCTGAAATGTATAAGTTAGATTATCTCCCCTTGGAAATGTCAGAACAGAATTATATTGCTTCATGCACATCTTTATATGGAGTTCTTCCATTTTGTGAATTTTCATGAAAATTCTTGATATGGTTCAGGAGGAGTTGCGCTTACAAGGATGGACAGGCTGTTTTAGTTAGATTATCTCCCCTTGAAAATGTCAGAACGGAATTATATTGCTTCATGCACATCTTCATATGGAGTTCTTCCACTGTGTAAAGTTTCATGAAAATACTTCAAACAGTTTTTGAGGAGTTGCACTTACAAGGATGGCCAGACGGTCTAAGTTAGATTATCTCCCCTTGGAAATGTCAGAACGGAATTATATTGCTTCATGCACATCTTCATATGGAGTTCTTCCATTGTGTAAAGTTTCATGAAAATTCTTCACACGGTTTAGGAGTTGCGCTTACAAGGATGAACAGACGGACGGACAGGGTGATTCCTCTATACCCCCCAAACTTTGTTTGCGGGGGGTATAAATATGGCCTGTAGACTGTGCTAAAAGTTTTTGGACTTTAGGGCTTATGCAGGGTTTCCGCTAGGGAAAAATTTGTGGGTCCGGTAGTTTAAAGAAAGTGAAACTCAGACGCTGAAGGCGTCTGCCGCACGTGCCATTTGGCACGTGCGTATAGAGTGGGGTTTGGGGGGGTTCTCCCTCCAAGAAAAGTTTGATTTTTAGGTGCTCTCTGGAGGCCTCTGGGGGCATTCTGGTCGCTAAAATGCTGAATAATTGATGTGGAAAGTTAAAAAATTTATAGTAATTTATATATTTTTTATACTTACCAATGACCCAGACTTAGCTTAGCTGGTGCTAACTCTAACAAAACCAGGGCCAAACACAAATTTTGCCCCCCAATCCCCAAAATTTGCATCCAAAACAAAAAGAAATCATGTCCTATAGGACCTCCATACTACGCCCCCACTGCGCATGCGCAGTGTCAAGGACGTCCCGAAATTGGCGCCAATTATCATTCTTACTGACAGTGCCTGGTCAGAGCTATGTACTCAGCGGGGAGGCAAGAGTTCCCAACTCCTGGGAGGGCCATCCCTGTCTGGGTCATTGGTAAGTATAAAAAATATATAAATTACTATAAATTTTTCAACATTTTTATACTGTACCAATGACCCAGACTTAGCTGAATAGTAAACAGGCTGGAGGGCCTAGGACATAGAGGAAAATCCAATAAGCTCAACTATATAATAAAGAGGTAACCCCTTAAGGAGAAAAGGAGTATTAGGCTTTACATGTATCTTTCTTATTTAATATTAAATTAGAAAGATACAATACCCTTAATAATTGAGCACAATAATATTCATGTTCTCTTTTAACATCCGGTTTAACCCTTATACTAATTATTTTTAAAGTAAGCCAATAAATAAAGTAGTCCAGAGAATTGAGACTCTTTAAAGTCATTTAAAAGTGTCTGAGTATTGTATATTAAAGCCCGTTTGACACTTGACATATACAAATGCTTCACACCGAGCTACACTTTAAAAATAAGACATGAATGAATTTTAACATTAATATTACACTTTAAAACCATCCCGGAAGCGACTCAGAAATACTGACTTGGAGGAGGCATTCCCTTTCTTTTCACTATAAAGCAGGTGACCTAAGGGAACACCCGCCCCCCCCCCCCCCTTCCCCTTGCCCTGGGTCAAATAGCCCAGAGCGAAGAGGGCAGCCGGACGGAGTCACTGCCGGAACAGAAAGCCTGCATAACTATAGTTGCAACTGTTTAGTGGACGATATTCTGAGCAACAGATAACGGACCTAAACAATGCAGGTCTCCAGAAATGGACTCAATATTTCTGAGATAAAAATTCGTGAATGTGGATGGCTGAGAACAATAAGCAGCCTTCATTAAATCTGTAATAGCAACACTATTAGCATAAGCCCAAGAAGTAGCAAGAGCTCTTACTTCATGAGCGGAAATCTTAAGCACAGACTGCTGAGAAGAAGATAAACTCTCATAAGCAGTACGGATAGTTAATTGAATCCATCTAGCAATAGAATGGACCGAAATGTCCTTTCTATTAGGCATCAAAGACAGAAAAAAATGTTTCCGTCCCTTTCTGATAAACTGAGATCTCTGTTTATAGATACGTAACGCTCTAACAGGACAGAGTAAAGGCCTACGCCCGTCTGAAGACGGAAGAGCCTTAATGACAATAGGTTCCGGATATTTATTAGGAGCCTGATTCTTAGCTAAAAAACCCACATTAGTAGTGAAGGTGATAGTGTTCCCGACACTACGATAGTGAGAATCATCCACCGACAGTGCATGAAGCTCACTGACTCTTCTAGCAGAAGAGAAAGCTAACAGAAAAGCTGTCTTATAAGATAAGAATTTGAAATCTACTGTCCCAAGAGGTTCAAATGGCTTTTCCTTCAATTTAAGAAGAACCCAAGCTAAATTCCATTTAGGAATTAATCTAAGAGTTCTGGGTCTATTTATCGAGAAGTTTCTAACCAACTTAGATAAAGAGACATTAGATCCAATTTGTAAACTATCATGATGTGCATAGGTATCAGATAACATAGACCTATAACCCTTAATAGTAACAGGCTGCAGTTTGATTTCGTCAAACAAGTATACTAGAAAGTTTGCAATGTCTGGTATAGAGGGATCGAATATATCTACAGAATGATCCCTACACCAACGACGAAAAACCTTTCACTTAGCCGCATAGTTTAGCGAAGAGGAGGTCCTCCTACAGTTAGAAATCGCGTCCACTGCTCGTCCTGTAAAGTGCTTGCCATGCAAGAAGGACCACACAACGGAAAAACGTGAAGGTTGAGACCTTGCGGGTTGTGATGGAGTTGGCGCGATTTCCCCTGCGAAAGAAGATCCTCCCGTGGAGGAAGCTTTCGCGGTAGGTCCCACACCAGACACCTGAGTAGATTTATCCACGGTCTCTGTGGCGACAGAGATGCTACCAACAGAATCTTGCACTGAGATTGTTTTATCTTTAGCAATACTTGTTGAATTAACGGCGCTGGAGGATACGCATACCCTATCATTCCGTCCCAAGGGATCGACAGAGCGTCTACTGCAAATGCTCTTGGATCCGGACACGGAGACACATACATCTGCAACTGATTGTTGAGATGTGTCGCAAATAAGTCTATCATTGGCCGTTCCCATTGGTAGCAAATCTGATTGAATACTTGTTTGTTGAGAGTCCATTCCGACGGCAACAAGCGACCCTTTCGTGAAAGGGAGTCTGCTAGCACATTCAGACGACCCGGTATGTGACGGACCAAAAGAAGAACGTGATGTTCTAGCGCAAACAGAAGGATTCTTTCCGTTAGATTGAACAACGGAACTGAAGGAGTGCCTCCCTGATTCCGTATATACGCCACTACTGTCGTATTGTCGGATAGGATTTGGACATGAGCATTGTGAATAATGTCCATCCAATGACGTAACGCAAGCCAAATTGACATCATTTCCTTGATGTTTATGTGCTTGCACAGGAATTGCGGATCCCAAAGACCCTGGCATCTCGAATCCGTTGGGATTAATGATGCACCCCAACCTGTTTGACTGGCATCCGTCATAATGGTAAAACTCGGATCCGGCAACTGCAGCGGAACTCCCTGAGTTAACCACTGAATGTTTGCCCAAGTCTGAATCTCTTGTTTCACTTGATCTGACAAGAGAACGTCTACGTCGAGAGAATGAATTTTCACACTCCAATTCTGAGTCAAGAAAATTTGGAGAGGACGTGTGCGTAACCGCCCCATTGGAATGAGATCCGCAGCGGCTCCGCACAGACCTATCAGTCTCATAAATTCTCTCGCTGTGACTTTGTCTGCGTGCAGACAATAGCGAGCGTAACAACTGACTAATTTCGCTCTGGTTAACGGCAGACGAACGAGATTGTTGTGCGTCTCGAAGCTCATTCCCAGATGAGTGAATGAATTGGACGGCACCAGATCCGACTTCTCCTTGTTTACTATAAAACCGAGACGTCGGAGCAATAGAAGTAGATTTCTGAACATCGTTCTGAAGCGTTAACTCGTTGCCGTACCTCTGAAAAATGTCGTCCAGGTAGGCCGACGTTACCGCAGACGAATGAGCTCGGAAATAGATCATTACCAAGTTCATTACCCGAGTGAAAGCCCAGGGTGCTAGATTCAATCCGAAGCACATCGCCCGGAATTGATACACCACTCCTAGGACTGCGAAGCGTAGATACTTTCGGAATGTCGGATGTACCATGACGTGAAAGTACGCATCTTTGAGATCTATGCTTGTTGCATAATCGTTCACCCGAATACTCGCTCTGACCGACCGAATCGTCTCCATATAAAATTTCGGAGCGACAATCAGCAGCCAAGGTGCGGCCGTGTGCGCTGACGAGAAGAAGAAGCCTTAGCAGTCTCCGCGAACTGCCTATACAACGGAGCGTCCCGAGCGACGGATGTATGCTCCGCTTGCGACACATTTTGTACCACAACATCTGGTCCCAGATGTTGTACGAGAGAGGGGCCTCTCTCGCTCGCGGCCCGGCTGGACCTGGACGAGCTAGGAACCGGACTCAAAGGCTTCCTCCGTTCTCGCTTACTGTCTGCCGTCACTGGGTGTGCACACTGTATGTTTATAGTGCTCGCATCACCCAAAATTTCCTCCTGGACCGCATCGGACAAACCCGGCTGCCAAACCATTCGGTGAATGGATGCTACACCGGGCGAGCTAGCGGACAACATTTGTCTAATCTCCATGAGCACTTTTGCCGCTAGCTCTGAATTCATTTGTGACGACGGACGCGCACTTGTAGAAGATAACATGGAAACATCACCCTGTTCTTGTTCCTCTGAAATAGAAACTGAGAGAGTAGAGTGACCTTGCGGAGAAAGAGCCGGCATAGCCCTTTCTCCAGAAACAACAAACCGTGAAACACGTTTCCAATGTTTGTCATCCCAAAATTGACATATAGGACAGGGATTAGTGCGAGAACACTGACTACAATTAATACAATGATCATGAAAGTCAGAGGAAGATTTCTTCCCATTACAATTTGAACAATGTCCTTTCATTGTGAAAAGTCAACAACAAGTCCTAGTTACTCGCACAAACCCCTGACACAAAGATACATAATAACATGATCCATTAATAAATGAAAAAACAATTGCAAATCAAAATAATTTTGAAAAAATATTTTTTCAGCGAAGCCCAAGTTGCTGAAAAGTAATGTTGAGCCCCGATGGATCCGATGGCAAAGTGTGGTTAAAAATTTTAAATTTATATTAAATAATTAATGAGACACTTACGGATAATATAAATGTATCTTATAGTGAGATAAACTACACCAAAGGCAAACAGCCCCCCTCAAAAAAGGCTGTTGCCAATTAAACAAACAGTGTAAAACACCAGAAAACATGACTCCAGGCACTGAAAAAACTGGCCCGAAATCAGTCATCAAAATTACACTCTATCTGATGCAAGACAGAGACTCCCAGGGGAGAATCTGCAGAACATCAGATGGAAGATGCAGAACACAACGTTTATACACCCATGGGTGAAAACGTAACTATGGGGAAAATAACAGAAAACATTCTGTATCCAAGCAACTCTCCCAGGAAAATTTTAGAAATGAACTTTCTCAAAAATATGCCAAAAGCATGGGAGAATTGCAAGGGGGGACTTTAGAAGGCTAGGGGAGAGGAAACACTGAATAAGCAGTGCAACATTTAGCAAGAATGACAACAAGAGGCCCATGCCTCGAAAATAGGCAACGTAACATAATTTCATCAAAAAATTTTAAGTACAGCCCTGATTATTTTTTGTCACTTCTTTTTCCTCTCCTCCTTCTATATCCTCCTTAGAATCACCATTTCTCCAAAAATTACGTGTCTGGCATCCTTTAAACTGAGATTTACAAGCACAAAGATCAGTGAGATGTTGACTGATGAAGGGCCAAACAGAGAATGATAATTGGCGCCAATTTCGGGACGTCCTTGACACTGCGCATGCGCAGTGGGGGCGTAGTATGGAGGTCCTATAGGACATGATTTCTTTTTGTTTTGGATGCAAATTTTGGGGATTGGGGGGCAAAATTTGTGTTTGGCCCTGGTTTTGTTAGAGTTAGCACCAGCTAAGCTAAGTCTGGGTCATTGGTACAGTATAAAAATATATGTATTTTTTCCTCCTACAATTCTCTAAATTCCCACAGGACACACAATACTACATCTGGTCGGAGGTTTCATAAAAATACAAACCCAAAACAACACAAAATCCACGAATCCTAACAGTGACTGAGCTTTGTTTACAACCGCTCGCGGTAATATTCGAAAAGAACCATGATGCGGACGTGTGACGTCATGCACATGCAATTACCATACTGACTCGTGTAGAAGCCCAGGGGGTGCTTTGTAAGTATGTTAATCAGCACTGCAAACCGCCCCCTTGAAAACAGACAAAGATAGTCTGTTTAAAAATAGCTGTTTTTTCAAATATGTACATTTTTTACGAATAAAACAAAATATAGCTTCACACAAACTCAACTAGATGGTGCCATTTGTGTGCGAAGCACACTATAGTATATCCCCGCATTTGCACTTTCCTTTTTGGTTAGTGCAGGATACAGACTTGGATAAAAAGGCTTCATGCATGTGTGTGATTTAAAATGATAAAACAGTATTTAATTTCCTTCTGAAGACTCACATGTGAAACTACTTCAATATTTCAAACAAGATACTTCACCCAACATGATGTATAAAGGGTAGTGTTCTGATCACATCATTGTCACATGATTGAAAAACCACTTGGACCCAAATCAAAATTCCAAAACCTTCATGCACATCTACAGATGATATCTGAACATGTTAACATGGTTTAAACGTTTCGAATTCAATACCCTAAGAGCCTTTGAGCGGACAAAGATTTTCTGAGGGTAAAAGTGGTTCCACTGGAACCACTTGGACCCAAATCAAAATTGTGAAACCCTCATGCACATCTACAGATGCTATCTGAACATGTTAACATGGTTTAAACGTTTCGAATTTAATACCCTAAGAGCCTTTGAGCGGACAAAGACTTTCTAAGGATAAAAGTGGTTCCACTGGAACCACTTGGACCCAAATCAAAATTCCAAAACCTTCATGCACATCTACAGATGCTATCTGAACATGTTAACATGGTTTAAACGTTTCGAATTCAATACCCTAAGAACCTTTGAGCGGACAAAGATTTTCTAAGGATAAAAGTGGTTCCACTGGAACCACCTGGAACCAAATAAAAATTCCGAAACCTTCATGCACATCTGCAGATGCTATCTGAACATGTTAACATGGTTTAAACGTTTCGAATTCAATACCCTAAGAGCCTTTGAGCGGACAAAGATTTTCTGAGGGTAAAAGTGGTTCCACTGGAACCACTTGGACCCAAATGAAAATTCCAAAACCTTCATGCACATCTATAGATGCTATCTGAACATGTTAACATGGTTTAAACATTTCGAATTCAATACCCTAAGAGCCTTTGAGCGGACAAAGATTTTGTAAGGATAAAAGTGGTTCCACTGGAACCACTTGGACCCAAATGAAAATTCCGAAACCTACATGCACATCTACAGATGCTATCTGAACATGTTAACATGGTTTAAACGTTTCGAATTCAATACCCTAAGAACCTTTGAGCGGACAAAGATTTTCTAAGGATAAAAGTGGTTCCACTGGAACCACCTGGAACAAAATCAAAATTCCGAAACCTTCATGCACATCTACAGATGCTATCTGAACATGTTAACATGGTTTAAATGTTTCGAATTCAATACCCTAAGAGCCTTTGAGCGGACAAAGATCCACTGGAACCACTTGGACCCAAATCAAAATTCCGAAACCTTCATGCACATCTACAGATGCTATCTGAACACGTTAACATGGTTTAAAAGTTTTGAATTCAATACCCTAAGAGCCTTTGAGCGGACAAAGATTTTCTAAGGATAAAAGTGGTTCCACTGGAACCACTTGGACCCAAATCAAAATTCCGAAACCTTCATGCACATCTACAGATGCTATCTGAACATGTTAACATGGTTTAAACGTATCGAATTCAATACCCTAAGAACCTTTGAGCAGACAAAGATTTTCTAAGGATAAAAATGGTTCCACTGGAACCACTTGGAACCAAATCAAAATCCCGAAACCTTCATGCACATGTACTGGTGATACCTGAACACATTAGCATAGTTCAAACATTAATGCAAGTGAATGTAACACCGGACGGACGTACGGACGGACGGACGGACGGACGGACGGACGGACGTACAGACATACGGACGGAGATAACGACAATATCCCCGACGAAAGCGGGGATAATAAAACTGAATTTTACACTGAAAGTCATAACTTCACACGTTGCTGGGCATGATGAAATGATAAATGAGCATGTTTTATTGAACCAATAAGTCATAAATCATATCCCTGGTTATATTGTTACATAATTCTCAAATACCAGAGTTGTAATTATTTTTTATTTTTAATTACCACTTTCTCATTAATTTCTGAACACCCGTTTTTCACAATGAGTTGAGCACGCTCAAAAGTGGCAGTGTTCTTTCACAATGAATTATGCACCGCTCGAAAGTGGCAGTGTTCAACCAGTATCTTTCTGATGATATTGAACCACTGTGAAAACTGTGAAAACTATATGTTGTGGGCATGTTTCAGACAACTACTGACAGCAGCCTGCACACTCATTTGAAACAAGTGACAGCTTCCAAAACAAGTACATAATTTTCGCTCAAAATAAAAGCCAGTGATTTCGGACCAAACACGACAATTTGAGTCCGAAATTTTATAGGCGACGTTTAGGATTTGAACTTTGTTTCCCCCTCTCGTCTGGGGGTTATAAGGTATCAGGTTGTCGTCAGTAATATTAGGCATAGTATACAACATAATTGGGCCTATATTAGGTGGAAACAAAGGATCCCGAGTGTCGTTACGATACACCATTGTACTCAACATTTTAACCACCAGCTTTTCTGACTGATCATAGTATGATCGGCGGGGGGAATGGGTCCAGTCGACGGACCCGCTGCCAGTCTAGCGGAAACCCTGGCTTATGTAGCCATCACAGTTGACCGAATGCAACTAAAAGGGCATGTCCTCATCTAGACATTATACTGGGTCATCCTACCATGTTAGAATGAAATCCCTTCATAAATACGACCTGTAGTCTGTGCTAAAGGTTTTCAGGTTTGGGCAGCCATCAGGGTTGAACGATCGCGACCAAAAGGGGATGTTCTCATCTAGACATTATCTGGAGTCATCCTATCAAGTTCCAATGAAATCCCTTTATAAATACAACCTGCAGACTGTGCTAAAGGTTTACAGGCTTCGGGCCCCTGTAGCCATCGCTGTTGACTGATCATGACCAAAAGGGGACGTTCTCATCTAGATATTATATGGAGTCATCCTACCAAGTTACAATGAAATCCCTCCATCAATACGACCTCTAGACTGTGCTAAAGGTTTTTGGGTTTGGGGCTCAGGCAGCCATCACAGTTGACAAATCACAACCAAATAGGGAAGTTCTCGTCTAGACATCATACGGAGTCATACTATCAAGTTACAATGAAATTCCTCCATATTAAATATGACCTGTAGACTTTGCTAAATGTTTTTGGGTTTCGGGCTTGGGCAGCCATCACGGTTGACAGATCGTGACCAAAAGGAGACGTTCTCATCTAGACATTATACAGAGTCATCCTACCAAGTTACAATGAAATCCCTTCATAATATAATATGACCTGCACACTGTGCTAAAGGCTTTCAGGTTTTGGGCTCGGGCAGCCATCACAGTTGACCGATCGCGACCAAAAGGGGGCGCTCTCATCTAGACATGACCTCAAGCCTGCATATGAAATTTTGTGACGATCGGACAAGAACTATACAGGATGTAGCCTGTGCTAAAGGAAAATGTGAACAGACTAACAGACTTCCGCACACGTGATAGCAATAGCTTATCTTGACTTTGTTAAGTTAAGCTAACAAAAGAAGAATGCTCCAGAGATGCTGGCATATGACCACAGGTGTCACGTCGAGGAATGGAGGTTGTGTGTGGAAGGATGAACAAATGTATGAACGAACAGATGTATTCCAGTATTCCCCCAATCTCTCAGAGAGTGGGGGTATAACAAACTTTCAACTAACAGAGTCTATTTATTTATTGGTGTCACATATTCCAGCACAATTGCTAATCATGTCCGCAACATGGATATAAAGTCAAGTCCAGCCAACTGTTTACACCAATGTTGATCATTTTAGAGGACGTTCACCCAGGTATTGGTGGAGGGTCCTATTTTACCAGCAAAGCAGAGTTTGTTTACCAGTTAACAAGCACTGTTTCATACCAAGGTTTCAACAAGGAAACTAACAGGGTCTATTCAATGTGTAATTTACCTGACTATTATCCAGTTCAGTGTGAACACCTATTGGAACACTACATCCACCCTCCTGAAAATAAAGAAAATCTCATAGAGAAAATGATACAAATATACAGCATTAAGGCCCCACAAAAGATCATCTGTCTTGATTTTCTTCACTGCGAGTCTTGGAATGGTCTATTTCCAAACCAGTCCAGTCAAGAGATTGCTCTCTATTTATTTTCACATTTTCAACAAAGCATAATTAAAATACAGTGTGTATTTATTATATTTGTTGCTCTGTTCTGTAAAAAAAATAATTAAAATATTATGTGGATGGAATTTATTTTCCGAACAGGTGAGTTAATATAACAACAACAAAAAATAAATAAAAGCATCCTTCTTTCACTGATTTAAAAATCGCGACATCGACGCCGTTGCTGCGACAGGTGGTGCAATTTCACAAAATTCTAAGTCCATTGAGGGCCATAACTCCAAGAAAAATATTTGGAACAACACGTGCATTGAACAGTGGCTATACATCAATAAGATACACTTACATGCCAAATATAAAATCATTCCATCAAGTATTTCAAAAGTTATTGAGTTTTGAAACTCGTTGGTCACAGACAGACCGACAGACATTCTGAGTTCATCAAGGGCCATAACTCCAAGAAAAAATATTTGGAACAACACATGCATTGAACAGTGGCTAGACATCAATAAGATACACTTACATGCCAAATATAAAGTCATTCCATCAAGTATTTCAAAAGTTATTGAGTTTTGAAACTCGTTGGTCACAGACAGACAGACCGACCGACAGACAGACCGACCGACCGACCGACAGACCGACATTGCCACTTATAGAGCTGCTAGTCGCAGCTAAAAAATTAAATGCCTGATAACCAAATATATTTTTCGTTTTGGCCTTAAAAGCACAAAAAGTTTGTTAACATGGATTTTAGGGTACATACTGGAAAGGGCCTACAGGTGCCCTCCAATAAATTATAACACACAAATCCCTAAGATTGAATTTCAACTTGAGAAATTAATCCTGCACTCTACCAATTAAAGTGAAACAATAGACTTGAAAATGCTATTGTTGTCTACTGCTAAGCTTTAATTGTGGAAAATGAAGATTGAAACACAGTACTTCATTTTGAATTATTATTTACTCATTTCTTATACAGTGGAGCCCACTTAATTGGATATCCCTTAATTGTATATCCCTCTTAATTGAATATAATTTTCAAACACAAAACCATTTACCATACCTTCAGTACAAATTTAATCTGTTAATTGTATATGGGTTGTAGAGTACACTCCTGTTAATTGTATATAAATTTTTGTAATATGTCGAAAAAATTGCTCTGACACGCACCAGATTCCCCTTATTTATCAACCTTTTTGGCCTCATAATCCAATACAGACATTTATTCTATTATATCTTGTTTGACAGAGCTCTAAGAGCTCTGTCAAACAAGACATAATAGAATAAATGCTCAGTTTACCTCCAGAACACAAGAAACTGACCAAATCCCTGTTAATTGTATACTCCTGTTAATTGAATAATTTTCACTGGCAAAATGGATATTCAATTAAGAGGATTCTACTGTACCTCAGATCAATTTCTTTCAATTAAGATCCCCAAACAAAATATCTTGTTTCTCAGAACATCTTCCCAAAGTTCTATAGGGAGGGAAGTCGAGAGGATTTTTTTTTCAAATTCGTATAACAGTAGTGAAAACAGTTGGCATTGTCTCAGGAATTTACTCTCTGCATGGTGATGTCAAATTTTCAATAATGCAGCTGAGAATATAACCAACTATATTTTGTTTGAAAGAGCTCAGTGGCTTTGCCAGACAAGCTATAATATAACAATAATGACTGGGCCTGAGGGTAACAATGTGGACTGTCTCTCTGAGGGACCATTATCTTCTCAGGAGTTAGCTGAGGGAGATAATGGTCCCAAGGCGAGACAAGCCACATTGTTACCCTCAAGCTCAGTCATTATTTTTTTTTATTATACTGAATGAAGATTTCGTCTTGATACAATTATTTAGGGATTATTGTCTCAGGGTCATAAAAAGAAGAGGAGCCAATGTTCCTACCTTTTAAAAGGGAAAGAAGTGAATGTCGAAACCCATTTTTTATTTTTTAAAACAAACAGTAAATTAGCTTTTCAATCAAATGTCCTAAAAGTGAATTATTTTGAATTGAATTCAGGTATAAGCACAACTTGTTACAGTCTCACTGAAGATAATTGTTCTGGCATCCTCACTGTCCCCCCATCAATGTTCATAGTCACCATCCAGTTCATAAAGTCAGGCCGCAAATTCCAGTAGACATTTTGCATATTTACATTATTTCATAATGCGGAAGTTGTTTGGTAAAGAAACTATACCATCACATGCGCATACAACAATACTCTGGGTGTCTTCGCTGACGTTGTTGAGAATTTTCGGCTGGCTGAAGCGGGTAATAATAATGCAAAAATTATTGACCAGCGTTATTCACCGTGGATGTGAAATGCCTAATAGGACAAAATGGGGGATTTTCATGACATTTGTAGATGTGGTATAATAACTGTTTATATGTTTAGTTCTACAAAAAGTGCAAAAGAGTACTGTCAAAGAGACTGCTATAAAATTACCAGTGTGTTGGGGTGGATATTTTCACTCTAGATAATCATTAAAATTAGGCCTAAAAAAATAAAAAAATCTGTTTCTCAGACCCTCCTGTATGGTCCTTTTGGCTGCCGCATGCTCTCTTTTTATAACCAATTTAAACTTAAAACAATTAAAATTAAATGGTTTATGTCTGATATTTTACCCAAGTTAAAAAAATTGATGAATTTGTCCCTTGAGTGCAAGAAGGCTTTGCAATGCTTTAGCATTGCATAGCCTTCTTGCACTCAAGGGATGAAATACACCACCACCCATGCTATTCTGTAGATTATGAGACCTAAAACTTGAACCAAGAACATGAACTTTTGATGGCTAAGAAGTAATTACTGAAATAAAAAATAAAATAAAAAAACGCTCGCCTGCATGCAATTTCACAAATAATGGCCTGAGAAACAGAAGATCTACTTTGTGTGGCCTTATCCAACAGTTTTTTTTTACATGTCAAGGATTTCCTATTTATTTATTTATTGTGGGTTTAACAACACTTTTGATAGCGAAGGTCACCTCGTTTTGAACAGTTTCATGGGTGGAGGAAGCCGGAGTACCCAGAGAAAACCACTGAGCAATAGCAAGAAACTGTCAGACTTTCCAATGTACTAACTCCACACAAAGCAGAGTTAGCCATGGCCGAAGACAAATGCACCACTGTGCAGTATGCCTTAGTACACAGTACACAGTGCCAACTGCACCCCCATGTGGGCAATTGACATTAAGTGCCTTGTACAAAGACACAATGCAGTTACCCCTGGTGGGGATCGATCTGTGGACCTTTCGGTTTGATGTCCAATGGCATAAACACTGAGCCACTGTGTGCCCTTTTCATAATATTTATTGATCATCAAACTTAATTACAAGATATACTGACTGAAGTAACAAACTAAAGCAGACCAGGTAAAAAAGAATTTTTATTCTATCTCAACTCTTGGAATTAACCCGTTATCTAACAAATTGGCCACATCCACCTGCGCAATATGCAAATACAGCAGTTGAAAAATTATTATTTCAAAAACTTTCAACAAAACCATATTAAAATAATAAATTTTGATACCTTCTGTATTGGGTAAAACATTAACAAGTAAAATTTGTGCTCAAGTAACTTCTCCAAAACAAGTGAAAAGGACAACTAATGACAACAACTCACCAGTGTTTTCAGGAATGTTCGTTCTGCGATAACTTCTAATGCTGTATTTCCATCATAGATAGATGACAATAAATCTAAAGTGTTCTGATCACCTTCTCTACATTCCACCGCCATAGCACCTTGGCTAACAGCATACAGGCAATCATCCGATTTTAAAAGCTGAAAGTGTAAAAACAAAAAGTGAATATCAAATGAAAGCTTCAAGATTAATGTTCAAGGCCTAAAAAATAATCTGTTTCTCAGGCCCTCCTGAATGGTCAATTTGGCTGCCACATGCTCTCTTTTTATAACCAATGCAAACTTGAAAAAATAAAAATTAAATGGTTTATGTCTGATATTTTACTCAAGTTAACAAAACTGATAAATTTGTCCATTGAGTGCAATAAGGCTTTGCAATGCCTCAAGGGAAGAAATACACATCCACCCATGCTATTCTGTAGATTATGAGGCCTAAAGCATAAAACCAACCCAGAATATGAATTTTTGATAACAAAAAAATAATTACAAAAATAAAAAATAAAATAAAATTAGAGATACTGTGAGCAAGCTCACAAAGTGATACCCCCCACACCTGAAATGTATAAGTTAGATTATCTCCCCTTGGAAATGTCAGAACGGAATTATATTGCTTCATGCACATCTTCATATGGAGTTCTTCCATTGTGTAAAGTTTCATGAAAATTCTTCAAACAGTTTAGGAGGAGTTGCACTTATAAGGATGGACAGGCAGATGGACAGACGGACAGACAGTACGACAGACAGGGAGATTACTAGATACCCCCCCAAACTTTGTTTGTGGGGGGTATAAAAATGCTCGCCTGCATGCAATTTTACAAAAAAATGGCCTGAGAAACAAAAAATCTACTTTATGGAGGCCTAGCCTCACAATATCAGATAAGCGACATCATGGTGTGATGCCATTCTGCCAAAGAAGTCTGCCAAATTCACCCTGCCTCATTGTCTCATTCTGATATAATTTTTGTCTAGTTTTGTTTTCTGTACCAAAAGCTTATGAACCCTGACTGGAATGAGCTCAACAGTCAACATACAATGCCAGTGACTTCAGCAAAGTTTGAACACACCAGAAGTCTGATGCACTGGCCAAGGGCTGCTAATCCCCCAATTGGGGAGAGGGGAGGGGGCACATAGGTCTTTTTTTCACTGCATAAAATTACTCTAAATCTGGCCAAACCCATCTGGGAGCAAAAAAAAAAGGGGTGGGGGGTGGGGTGTCATAGGAGTCATTTTTTGTTCTGCATATAATCACTCTAAATCCTTCAAAATGCATTTTGGAGCAAAAAAAAAAGCCTAATCTGGAGGGGGGAGCAGGGCAATAACTCCAACAGTTTTCATCGGAAGACACTGTTCCCAAAGTGATATGTACCAAAAACAAGAAGCCCCAGGGGGCCTTAGGACACTCACCAGAGATGGTAGTCTAAATATCAAACCAGGGACTTGACTTGAATAAGCTGCATACGCCCCTCGTAAGAAAAGCATATACCATCTAGGTGAAGGGTTTGTGCCCACACAATACACAGGATTTTCCTTCTATTTTCAGTTCCTGCACTTTTACGTCCCAAAATTGAGATAAAAGCATAAAAAACAGATTTTTTTTATTTTTGTTTGGAAATTTTCGAAGTCCCAAACAAAATATTTTCAGACTAAAATTTTTTTTTCTTCTTCTTAAAATTGACCAAAACGCATAAAAAACCAAAAACTAATTTCCGGC
This sequence comes from Pictodentalium vernedei, assembly GCA_031216915.1. Taxonomy (NCBI): domain Eukaryota; kingdom Metazoa; phylum Mollusca; class Scaphopoda; order Dentaliida; family Dentaliidae; genus Pictodentalium; species Pictodentalium vernedei. The sequence goes on along the minus strand of CM062288.1, from coordinate 33,459,182 downwards.
TTTTGGTCCAAAATTTCCAAGTCTGGACCGGGACACCAAATTTTCAGCCTAAATATGAACCCAGGGACTTGGCTTGAACAAACTTGAATCTCACCTCCCTAAGCATGCTGCATACCAAATATCAAAAGACTCCTATAGGTACATCTGAAGAAGAAGATTTTTAAAGAATATTCCCCATATTGCACTAATTTAAACATTTGGGCTCCCATAGAGAGCCCAAATATGGACCCAGGGAATTGATTTCAATAAACGTGTGCAACAATCTTCCAAAGATGTTATATGTGAAATTTGAAAGCTTTTGGAGCAGTGGTTTGGGAGAAAAGTAGTGTTAAATGTTTTTCCCATTACCCACAGCGTAAAAAAAAATGCTGACTCAGCACTTTTTCAAAGTCCCCAAAAAGTACCCCATGATAAAACCGATAGCAATTTTTTTTTGACCATTCCATTCTGTTGGCCCTAAGGAAGCTTCACACCATATAAGAATTCTCAGTGCCCTGTAGTTTTGGAGATATGGGTGTTTTGGGGGCGCGGTGGCTCAGTTGGTAGAGGTGCAGGCTGCAAGCCGAGAGGTCCTCGGTTCGAATCCCACCTGCGGCAACCGCGTTGTGTCCTTGGGCAAGACACTTCACCCCGATTGCCTGCATGGGGGCACGATGACGCTGTGTACTGAGGCGTACTGCACGTCGATGGTGCGCATGTCTTCAACCAATCTAACCCTGCCTGTGCTGCGGTGCAGAGTTCAGAGTTACGATGTTGGGGAGCTGACAGCTGCTCGTCGTTGCTCGGTGGTTCTCTCCGGGTACTCCGGCTTCCTCCACCCGTAAAACTGTCACGGTCACGATTAGCCATTGTGCATAAGTATGTGACCTTAAACACCAATAAATAAATAAATAAATAAATAAATAATATGGGTGTTTTAATTTTTTTCTATTTTCAGCTCCTGCGGTTCCCATGGGGCAACGGGAAAACAAATTTGGGCATAAATTAAGTACTTATGGCCCAATAAGCTCTCATATCAAAATTTGGTTCAAACATGCCTCTCGGTTTGGAAAATAGAAATTTTGGGCTTGGCGAAAATTCTTGCCCCTCCCAGAACAAAGGCAAATATTGCCCGTCAAACTTCTCTTGAACAAACTTGAGTCTACACCTCAAATGGAAGCTGCATACCAAATATCAAGTCTCTGCTATGGCTGGTTCATGAGAAGATTTTTTAAAATTTTGTGCATTTTGGCACCACCCCTCCCCCTCCACAATATGAGCAGAAACCCAATTTGAAAATCCAAATGCCCCTATATAACCACTAGTCATGTGAATTTTCATTAAACTGCAGCCAGTGGCTTCGGAGAAAATGACCCAAACACCACCTCCACAACGTACGACGGACGACAGAGAGACGGTCGAGGGACAAAAAGTGATCAGAAAAGCTCACCCAGACTTTCAGTCAGGTGAGCTAAATATTGATATTCCGTTACTAATGTTCAAGTTATTCCATAAACAAGCAATACACGATAATTTTTAACAAAGGGCAATAACTAATAATTTTCATCGGATAACGCTGGTAATCGAACTTGGCGTAGACATTGTTGCTGTAGACATACACCACAAAGAACTGAAATCCATTTTTATTGTTAAAGTTATATTTTTGATTTAACAAAGGGCAATAACTCCCATATTTTCATCACATATCGCTGGTCATCGAACCCGACATAGACATTGTTGCTATAGAGACATACACCAAAAAGAATTGAAATTTGTTAACTATTGTTCAAGTTATGCCATAAACAAGCATTACACAATATTTTTTATTAAACAAAGGGCAATAACTCCCATAAGATCATCAGATATCGCTGGTCATCAAACTTGACGTAAATATTGTTACTATAGAGACATGTACCAAAACAAATTGAAATATGTTAACTATTGTTCAAGTTATGTCTTAAACAAAGTTTGGATGCACAGACGGAGGGTATGATGGACACATGGATGGAAGGATGGATGGACGGATGGACAGATGGCCAGAGCTCTATCCCTCCCTTGCAGGGGGATAAAAATAGTCTGACAGCAGATAACTATATGGGTGGCTTGGGGAGACTGTCCAAAGTATTGTATATAGTAATATTTTGACCGGGAGGGACATAATTTGTGTTGGTGAGGTAGGTATAGTAACCTTCTGAATGAGGAAATGGTTATTGTTCCATGAAGAGTAAGAAAGATATACTATTCAATAAATATATGAAATCAGAATTATTAATTTTGTCTAGGCAAACCCTATAAAACCTGCAGGAGATAAAATATGTTAGAATAACGCAATAATAAATAAGAAATGTAAACCCTGAAGAGCCTCAGACCTTAACTTCCTAACACGATGTAAAAGAATATATATAATTTATACTATCTATCGTAGAATGATTTTCTGATGAATGAAGATAATACAGGAAATAAACATGAGAATATAACAGGGTGATATTTCTCTGCCAGGTAGCAGGAAAAGAAAAAAACATCCTCCTACCAAACCGACTGAAGAGCATTTAGAAGACTAACATCCAAAAGGAGGGGCTGATAAAAACCGAGAGGAAATTAACGATAAAAAGGTTTTAAAGGTAAGAAACCCATCGTTAAAATGGCCTCCTCACACCTCCCCACCCCCTTTTGCCTTCCATATGTCTAAGCAGGTATCACACACAAGAGGAAGAGCAAAGAGGTTACACAGTCAACATATATATAAATGGTAATCAGAGAAATGTGTAGCTACGGATGCCAAACCTGCCAATCAAAGTAACATTGACAGCATAGCTAAGGAGATCAGGGAGTGACTGATCCTAAAATAGATGTTGAAGTGTAAAAAGTTGATGCATGGTGTCCCAGCAACATATTGACTTGAACGCCTCTTAAAACATAAATGAAATGTGGCTTCTTACCAATAAAGGACAGAACATCAGCTACTCATAATGAGGCTAAGAATCTGAATAGCACATGATAATGACGCGAAAATTTAAATTTTATAGTAAATTTCCTTTCTTATTATACCTACCACAATTGTTTACTACAGACTTGCACTACAGTGGAAGTCCCTACCCAGTACGGGGCCCTCTCTTCCAAGTACAACTCCACGACTTCCGTTGCCAGTGCACATATGCGTCGCTAATGACTCATTAACTGAATCCGCCAATGATAGAGTTATGTGATCAGCGGGGAGGAAGGATTCTTACCCGTATAAGAAGACGGGAGGGCCTCCATGTAAACAATTGTGGTAGGTATAATAAGAAAGGAAATTTACTATAAAATTTAAATTTCTTATCAACCTACCCACAATTGTTTACTACAGGCTGAATAGACAATAGGCTGGAGGGAATCGCATAACCAACCCAACACATAACCCAAGTGCACTGGAACCGTGAACAGACGGAAGAGGTCCTGAGGCTTATCAACCATAGCATCACAAAAAGGCAATGAAAGATGAGGCGTATGGCTCTGTGCTACGCACAGACAGAAAGGATAGTAACAGCACGGCGCTGGAACTGACCCTGTAAAAAGCTGAATGGCTGGGATAGACAACAGCCTGAGCCGAAGAAAGAGGGCCTGTAGGACAAAGGTCCTCTGTCGGCTCTTGCAACTGTCGCAGATAAATGGAGAAGGTAGCATTTCTCCAGTAGGCTCCCAGTATAACATCCGACAACATGACAGAGTTAGTAAAAGCCCTGAGAGGAAGACAATGCATGCACCTCGTGGCAGAAAAAAACAATTGGTAATACAATCACCAGTAGCTAGATGAGCGGAAGCTGCACGAATAGCAAGACAAATCCATCGAGAAATGGATGCAGGAGAGATCTGGCATGTGAAAAAATGCATATCCATCCAGGATAAAGGCGCGAATGCCCCCCACCCCCAAGCAGAGCAGCGCCCAAGAAATCTAAATTTTATAGTAAATTTCCTTTCTTATTATACCTACCACAATTGTTTACTTCAGGCTTGCACTACAGTGGAAGTCCCTAACTCGGATAAAATACTCTCTATTTTTGTCTTTCCCAAGCAATTTGGGAAAGAAAAGTGGTGCAAAAGCACCAAGAAAAAAATAAGCCAAAACAGGGTCGAGCGCAACCGGCGCAGACCCAGTATGGGATGCTCTCTCCCAAGTACAACTCCACGACTTCCGTTGCCAGTGTGCATATACCATCTCGAAAGACTCATTCTTTTTGAATCCGTCAACGTTAGAGTTATGTGATCAGTGGGGAGGAAAGATTCTTTACCCGTAAAGAAGACGGGAGGGCCTCCATGTAAACAATTGTGGTAGGTATAATAAGAAAGGAAATTTACTATAAAATTTAGATTTCTTATCAACCTACTCACATTTGTTTACTTTGGGCTGCATAGACAAAAGGCTGGAGGGAATCGCATAACTAACCCAAACATAACCTCAGTGCACTGGAACCGTGAAGCAGAAGGAAGAGGTCCCGAGGCTTATCAACCATAATGTCGCAATTATTGGTAAAGGACAATGAAAGGAGACATATGGGCCTGTGTGACACACAGACAGAAAAAGGGCAGTGACAACACAAGGCTGAAACTGACCTTCAAGAAGCCTAATGGCAATGGCAGACAACAGCCTGAGCAGAAGAAAGAGGACCCAGGGCAAAAAGGTCCTCCGACTGCTCCTGCAACTGGCGCAGATAAAAGGTGGAGAAAGTAGAAGCATTTCTCCAGTAGGCTGCCTGCATAACATCCGACAACTTGACGGAGTTAGAATAAGAGGTGGATAGTGCCCGCACCTCGTGGGCTGAAATACGATTGGTAATACAATCGCCAGCTGCTAAACGACCATAAGCCGTACGAATAGCAAGACAAATCCATAGAGAAATGGATTGAGGAGAGATCTTCTGTCGACCCGGAATAAGAGACAGAAAAAAAACGTTTCCTGCCTTTCCGTATGAAGCGTGTCCGATCGAGATAAATGCGAATAGCACGGACCGGACAGAGCAAAGGGCGATTACCCTCAACAGAAGGAAGAGCCCTGATACAGATAGGAGGAGGAGTAGTATCTGGTAACTGATTCTTGGCCAAAATCAGAAAAGCCGTCTTATATGTGAGAAAATGCATATCCACCTGGGATAAAGGTTCGAACGCCCCCCCACCCCCCCCCACACCCCCCCCCCCACCCCCAAGCAAAGCAGCACAGCAGCACCCACGAAAGATTCTATCGTGGAGTAAGCTGCAAAGTCCGAGGCCTTTTCAAAGAAAAGTGCCGAACAAGCTTGGAGAGGTAAGGATTAGTGCCAATACGATGCTTCCCCACATAAGAAAAAGTCTCTGAAAGCATGGACCTGTAACCCTTGATGGTAACAGGCTGGAGCCCCCGAGAATCAAACAGATATACCAGAAACTCCGCAATCTGTGAAATCGAAGGATTGGCATAATCAACAGAGTGATCAGCACACCATTGACCATTGGAGTGCCTCCTTGAAGAAATGCACTCCACTGCTTGTCTCGAAAAACCTCTACGGAGGAGACAGGACCTGACAAAAGATATGCGCGAAGGCACAATGAAGTCGGGTCGATGTGAAACCTCCTCGGACGACCTTGACAAAGAAGGTTGCGACGTAGCGGGAGACGTGCCGGAACCGCCACCATCAGCGAGCGGAGCTGACTGATCCACACCCGCTGAGGCGACAGGGGAGCGATCAGAATGATTCGACAACTGCAGGTTCGAATTTTGGCGAGAACCTGAGAAAGAATCGGAACCGGCGGGAAGACGTAGCCGACTAGACCGTTCCAATCGAGTGACAGAGCATCCACGGAAAAAGCCAGAGGATCTGGACACGGGGACACGAAAGTGTCCACCTGATGGTTCCAACGAGTCGCAAAGAGGTCGATGTGGGGACGTCCCCAGAGATCGCAAAGCGACTGGAACACTGCCCTGTGAAGCATCCACTCGGTGGAAATAACCCTACCCTGTCGGGACAGGGAGTCGGCTAGGACGTTCAGACGACCGGGAATGTGACGAACAACCACTCCGGCATGAACATCCTGAGCGAGCAGTAGAAGATCCCAAGCTAATTCGTACATCGGAACCGAGTGCGTGCCGCCCTGGTTCCAAATGTAAGCAACCACTGTCGAATTGTCGGACAGCAGAAGGACCTGGCGATTCGACAGGTGAGGGATCCACTGCCTGAAACTCAGAAGAAGAGCAAGAAGCTCCTTCTGGTTGATGTGTAGAGCTGCTTGATCCTGGTCCCACATCCCGTGTAGGGAAAGACCGAGAGGATCCAACGTCTCACCCCATCCGAGATTGCTGGCATCTGCCGTCAGAACGTGATCGGACGTGGGTAAGTCCAATGGAAACCCTGCGTAATCCACTGAACATCTGTCCAGGGAAGAAGGTGAGGATACAGAGATTCCGGAAACGGAAGCACCTGATCCAGAGAATCTACATTCGGCCTCCAACGACTGAGCAGAAAGTGTTGGAGAGGTCTGACACGCAGCCGATCTAGAGGAATGAGATCCGTCACCAAACCGCAGAGACCGATCAGCCGGAGAAAACTCCGAGCGGTCGCGGACGTGGACTGGGACAGAGTCAGAGCAAAAGCTGAGAGAATCACAGCCTTGGCCTGGGGAACCGCTACCAAACTGAATTGGGTTTGGAAAGACATCCCCAGATGACAAAACGACTGAGAAGGGACCAGGTCCGACTTCTCCTCGTTGACTCTGAATCCTAGCGACGTGAGAAAGCTCAACAGAGTGGCGACATCCGACTCCAGTAAGGCAGCATTGGAATGCCTCTGGAGGATATCATCCAGATATGCCGAAGTAGTCACACTGGACTGTGTGCGATGGAACGCTATCACATGCGACATCAGTCTGGTGAATGCCCAAGGAGCCAGGTTGAGGCCGAAAGGCATGGCCTTGAACTGGTAAACTCGCCCCAGAAAAGCGAACCTGAGATACTTCCGTGACGCCCGATGCATCGGAACGTGGAAGTAAGCGTCTCGTAGGTCGATGCTGGCTGTGAAATCTCCCTGGTGAATTGATTGGCGGACCGACCTGAAAGTCTCCATGCTGAACTTGGGAGCAATGATAGACTGGTTCAGGATACTCAGATCGATAACCGGTCGGAGTCGGCCGTCCTTCTTCGGCACCAAGAACAGGCGGGAATAGAAACCCACTGACTGAATGTTCTTGACGACCTCGATCGCCCCCTTTGCCAGGAGATTGCCAATCTCCGTGGACAAAAGTTCCTGATGTCAAACGTCTGATGGAACTGTGGTTGGAAGAGGCACCTTTGACAGAGTGGGGTGCCGTCGGAAGGATATTCGCAGCCCGGACCAAACAACATCTAACACCCACGGATCGGATGTGATGGTGGCCCAATGGTCTGCGAACTCTGCTATCCTTCCTCCAACCTGGGACGAGTCGAGGTGAGGACCTTCATTTCGAGCCCCGACGAGGCCTGCGAGAGGAGAAACCACCTCCTCTACTAAATGAAGCATCCTGAGACTTCCCTCGATTCTGCCGACCCTTACCCTTACCCCTTGAGTAAGAAGTAGAGGCGGCGGCAGAAGGACCAGCCTTTTGCTTCACAGAGGAAGCAGAAAGGTACTTGTTAGGCTTGGAACGGCCCTTGCCTCCCCTAGAAGGCTGATCAAGCTGACGAAACAGCAGCTGATCTTTGGAATGATGTAGGACGTCATCCCGGGCCGTCAACACAGAACCATGGAAAAGTTGCAGACCTGCCAAAGAAGCAGATCGAAGAGCAGCATGCTGCTCCTCGGGAAGGGATCGTCCTGTGTCCAGCACAGCATCCCTTCGAACTAATTCCAGATTAGCCGTGTTACAGGCATGCGTGTGAGTAAGATGCATAAGCGCCTTGGACAGCACACGCAAAGGAGCCTGTACCTCGTCAAACTTATCTGGAGGCAGATAAGCAGCCAAAGCTGAGACGACGTGATCTGAGAGAGAAAGCATGCCAAGCATCTCTCTAGATAAGCCCAACGTGGACTCCAGAGTCGTCATTGGAATGATGGCAGACTTGGGCTTGGAAAACCCGAGGGAAGTGGAGTCCTGATCCAGAACCGTCAAAGTCTGGCAGACCGACGGATTGGCGGAATCGTAGGAACGATAACGCACAGGAGGCAAAAAGGTGTCAACCCTGGTGAAGAACGAAGTCTTCAGAGCCTTGGAATTCAAGTCCAATGCCGAAAAAGCTTCAACCACCTGTACAGACTGGCATGGTCGAAGGCGCCCAGAAGCAGGTTGCTCCATAGGCTGTTGGCGCGCAACCGATGATCACTGTCGGCTGGTTAGTAGGTTTGAGATCAGGCAGAAACCCAAACACAAAGTCAAGAGTTGCCCCCAAGTCCGAAGACTGCTGGCCCTCGGCATCAAGCATGTCAGACTCCTCCCCAGAGTCGGAAGACACATAGCCCATCGTGGGCAAACCAGCCAACGCCTCCCATGGTGTCGGGACACCAGGGGAATCAGAAACCGGCCTGTTTCCAATCCCGGGAGGCAGCGCCATAGGAGGCGCCTGGAAACCACTCATTGCCTTGCTGGAAGCAACAGGAAGGCTATTAGATAGAACCTGAGTGAGTAAGGAGAGTGCCTCCCTAAGCTCACTGCCTGTACCGACAGGGGAGCGAACCGGCAAAGTGGCTTCACCTTTGACCCTCTTAACCAGCGAAGGGGCAAGATCCTCCACAACACCCGACGTGGGATGACGGGCGGCAGCCGAAACATCTGAAGGCAGACGTGTATAAGGGTACGAGGCACCCCGAGGATCAATATGGCGAGAACTCATGAGAGTCAATGCGGACCTCTGCGGGGCAGAAGGTCCAGGCTGCACAAAAGGCATTGGTCCCCCAAAACTGGTCGTGAGGCCAGAATGAGTGGACGGAAACGCCACGGAGTTCATATTGTCTCCACTAAGAACATCCGAATCCAAAGATACAACTGTGGTGATCGACGGCGAAGAGACCACAGAGATGGGTTCGTCCGGCAGCCCCTTCCGACTTCGCCGAGTTGAAGTCAGGGAAGGCTGAGACCGATATCCCACGTCTACAGTACCGGACATTCCTGCAGTCCCAAGCAGCGAAAAGCCGAGGCCGGCTGAAAATGACAACGAAGCAGACGGACCAGCAGTAGTAGTAGATACGTCGGGAGTCGTTGAGGCTGGTGAAATAGTGGAGAGAGCACACCTGCTCGGCTCCGAAGGAGGAGTCACAACCCTAGTGACAGCCTCAGATGTCGACTGGAGGAGGACCATAGTCCCGGAACCAGGCACCTCTTCACCAGAACACTCAATGGTTCCCGCAGTATCCACTACAGGAAAAGACTGCACATCCCCCACGGAGGAGGAATAACTGTCACCAGACAAGGTCGGCTCGGGAGCCCCCGAACGACCACGTTCTCCTTTCCCACGGGAGCGGGAGGCACGGCCACGAGAACGAATGACACGGTTAACTGACGCCCAGAAAGTGGATGACCATGATCCACAGACACCACATGGCCGCTCGGCCGAACACCCATTACAGGAGGAACAAGACGAATGTAAATCGTCCACATGCTTTGGCAGCAGACATTTCCCACAAGGAATTGTCCTGGGCATGATAGAGGTGAGAGGAGCAGAGAAGGTGAAATCAGAAAACAGAAGAACACCCCCAAAGAAGAGAGAAAGGTGACAGAAACAAAGCCCCCAGACGGTCGACCGGGAACCACACAACAGGATGACTACTCTCAAAAGAAAGAAGAAAAACTGTAGGAGTGGTACCCCGTTGACACCTAACTCTAACACAATTAGAAAATTTAGCAAATAAAGCATTAACAATAATTGTGAAAAATTATAAGTCCGAACCGCATGGCACACGAAATTCGCGCGCGACTCGAGAGAGAACAATTAAATATACATTATGGATATATAATATTGAAGAGAATATAAACAAGAGGCCCCACGTGGCCTTAATCGCTCACCTGACAAAGTGACTCTAAGAAGTATTTTAGGTCACCTTCACCATGTCATGCCTCATCAACATTAACTGGTTGAGTGATAGATTTTGTTTGAAGTTCAACATTTGTTACCTAAAATTAGTTTTATTTAAAATCATTGGTGTGTGGCCAATCTCCAATGATTTTTAATAAAGCAAATTTATCTCTGCAGACAAACTGGTTTAGCATGAAGCACAAACAAGGAATGTGAAGAGATAGCCTTGGACATCTCTCCCCAACTGTGGATATCTTCCATGTGCTACATGTATATATTTGCATGCAAGAAAACAAAAATTTTCACAAATTTTATTTTTTTTTATCATCATTGGAACAAGCTCAAACAGCTTATTCCAATAGGGGTATGGGAAGATCAGGTATATTTTTGAGACAGAAATGTGAATATATAAATAATGGTGTTTTTTTGTGAATGATGCTGGAGAATTTTGCGTAAAGATATGGTAAATGGTTTGTTCTAGATACAGAATGATGCAAAAGTATTTAAATTTGATTAGGCAAGTTGTTCCTATAATGCATTTAAAAATTGAAGTAACTGTTTTTTTGCTGACGAACTTTTAGATGTGTGTGTCTGTGTTTGTGTGTGTGTGTGTGTGTTTGTGTGTGTGTGTTTGTGGGGGGGGGGGGGGGGGGGTAAGAGTGTTCTTGCAAACAAAATTCCTGAATAAATGGAAAATTTTATTTTTTGTGTGAAAGACATAGTGCGTGAATGTTGATTGGAACAAGCTTAGAGAGCTCATTTTAATGTGAAGTCATAAAGCTGTGTTTTACGTACGAAATTCTGGAATAACTAAAAAAATTGCTTTTTTGACTCAAAAAGCATGGTGTGCGACCTCTCATTGGAATGAGCTCAAAAAGCTCATTCCAATGGGGTATTTACAAGCGATAAGTACATGTATGTTTAAGAGACAAAAATTAAAATTTGAATAGCGATTTTTGCGAAGAATGCTGACAAGTTTTGGCAGTTATGCTGGTAAAAAGGTAAGATATGCAAAGTGGTTGTTTTTTAGAGGCGACATTTAATTAAGGGGAATTAACCCTTGATTACTGAGGTAACTTCTAAAAGTACTGAAATTTCATGAAGCAATGTGAATAACAGACAACAGTTGCCTAAAAATTTCATGAATAACTAAAATTTTTATTCCTTTGTCTCGAAAACATGGCATATGACCTTTGTTGGAATGAGCTGAATGCGTGTGTTCCAATGAGGGGTCATAAAATTTGAACGAAGATTTGTGTGAATAATGCATTAGTACTGCTAGATTTGGGTAAACGGTTCACCCTGGATACCACCCCTTCTATAGTAGATCTTTTCTGCAAATTTTGTCTAAGATTCTATCAACTTTACAAATAAATACGTTCATGAATCACAATCAGATCCACCCTACAATGTTGCATACCAAATATCAAAAGATTCTGCCTGCTGGATCTGGAGAAGAAGATTTTTTAAGAAATATGCCTGAAACGCACTAAGTTAAAATATAAACCCAGGGGGCCGATTTGAACAAACTTGAATCAGATCCACCCCACAATGTTGCTTACCAAATATGAAAAGATTCTGAAGCTGGATCTGGAGAAGAAGATTTTTTAAGAAATTTGCCTGAAATGCACTAAGTTCGAATTCAAGCTTCTATAGTGAGCCCAAATATGAAACTAGGAAGCCGATTTGAACAAACTTGAATCAGATCCACCCCACAATGTTGCATACCAAATATCAAAAGATTCTGCCTGCTGGATCTGGAGAAGAAGATTTTTTAATAAATTTGCCCGAAATGCACTAAGTGCGAATTCGGGCTTCTATATTAAGCCCAAATATGAATCCAGGGGGCCGATTTGAACAAACTTGAATCAGATCCACCCCGCAATGTTGCATACCAAATATCAAAAGATTCTGCCTGCTGGATCTGGAGAAGAAGATTTTTGAAGAAATTTGCCTGAAATGCACTAAGTACGAATTCGGGCTTCTATATTAAGCCCAAATATGAATCCAGGGGGCCGATTTGAACAAACTTGAATCAGATCCACCCCGCAATGTTGCATACCAAATATCAAAAGATTCTGCCTGCTGGATCTGGAGAAGAAGATTTTTGAAGAAATTTGCCCGAAATGCACTAAGTTTGAATTCAAGCTTCTATAGTGAGCCCAAATATGAATCCAGGTGGCTGATTTGAACAAACTTGAATCAGATCCACCCCGCAATGTTGCATACCAAATATCAAAAGATTCTGCCTGCTGGATCTGGAGAAGATGATTTTTTAAGAAATTTGCCTGAAATGCACTAAGTTCGAATTCGAGCTTCTATAGTGAGCCCAAATATGAATCTAGGAAGCCGATTTGAACAAACTTGAATCAGATCCACCCCACAATGTTGCATACCAAATATCAAAAGATTCTGCCTGCTGGATCTGGAGAAGAAGATTTTTTAATAAATTTGCTTGAAATGCACTAAGTTCAAATTTGGGCTCCTATACTGAGCCCAAATATAAACCCAGGGGGCCGATTTGAACAAACTTGAATCAGATCCACCCCACAATGTTGCTTACCAAATATGAAAAGATTCTGCCTGCTGGATCTGGAGAAGAAGATTTTTTAAGAAATTTGCATGAAATGCACTAAGTTCAAATTCGAGCTTCTATAGTGAGCCCAAATATGAATCTAGGAAGCCGATTTGAACAAACTTGAATCAGATCCACCCCACAATGTTGCATACCAAATATCAAAAGATTCTGCCTTCTGGATCTGGAGAAGAAGATTTTTTAAGAAATTTGCCTAAATGCACTAAGTTCGAAATCGGGCTCCTATACTGAGCCCAAATATGAACCCAGGGGGCCGATTTGAACAAACTTGAATCAGATCCACCCTACAATGTTGCATACCAAATATCAAAAGATTCTGCCTGCTGGATCTGGAGAAGAAGATTTTTTAAGAAATTTGCCTGAAATGCACTAAGTTCGAAATCGGGCTCCTATACTGAGCCCAAATATTAACCCAGGGGGCCGATTTGAACAATCTTGAATCAGATCCACCCCACAATGTTGCTTACCAAATATGAAAAGATTCTGCCTGCTGGATCTGGAGAAGAAGATTTTTTAAGAAATTTGCCTGAAATGCACTAAGTTCGAATTCGGGCTTCTATAGTAAGCCCAAATATGTATCCAGGGGGCCGATTTGAACAAACTTGAATCAGATCTACCCCGCAACATTGCATACCAAATATCAAAAGATTCTGCCTGCTGGATCTGGAGAAGAAGATTTTTGAAGAAATTTGCCTGAAATGCACTAAATTCGAATTCGAGCTCCTATAGTGAGCCCAAATATGAATCTAGGGAGCCGATTTGAACAAACTTGAATCAGATCCACCCTACAATGTTGCATACCAAATATCAAAAGATTCTGCCTGCTGGATCTGGAGAAGAAGATTTTCAAAGAAATTTGCCTGAAATGCAGTAAGTTCAAATTTGGGCTCCTATACTGAACCCAAATATAAACCCAGGGGGCCGATTTGAACAAACTTGAATCAGATCCACCCCACAATGTTGCATACCAAATATCAAAAGATTCTGCCTGCTGGATCTGGAGAAGAAGATTTTTTAAGAAATTTGCCTGAAATGCACTAAGTTCGAAATCGGGCTCCTATACTGAGCCCAAATATGAACCCAGGGGGCCGATTTGAACAAACTTGAATCAGATCCACCCTACAATGTTGCATACCAAATATCAAAAGATTCTGCCTGCTGGATCTGGAGAAGAAGATTTTTTAATGTTTTTCCCATTGCCTACAGTGTTAAAAAGTGCTGACTCAGCACTTTTTCAAAGTCCCGAAACTGTACCCTATGATAAAACCGATGGCAATTTTTTTTTACCAATCCTTTCTGTTGGTCCTAAGGAAGCTGCACACCAAATAAAAATTCTCAGTGCCGTGCAGTTTTGGAGATATGGGCGTTTTAAATTTTTTCTATTTTTAGCTCCTGTGGTTCCCACGGGGCTGCGGGAAAATTTTTTTTTGCATAAATCAAGTACTCATGACCCAATAAGCCCTCACATAAAATTTGGTTCAAATCAGCCTCTCGGTTTGGAAAATAGAAATTTTGGGCGGGGCAAAAAATTTTGCCCCTCTCATAACAACGTCAAGTATAGCCCCACAAACTTCTCTTGAACAAATCTGAGTCTACACCTCAAAAGGAAGCTGCACACCAAATATCAAGTCTCTGCTACTGCTGGTTCATGAGAAGAAGATTTACAAAGATTTTGGTGCCCCTTGGGGGTGTGGCACCACCCAGGAGGAGGGGCAACTTCATTTGAACAAATCTGAATTGGCATTAGGTAATAAACATTTAGCCAACATTTGAATAAAATTGGGCTAGTGGTTTAGGAGGAGAAGTCGATAATGTAAAGTTAACGCCGGACGGACGACGACGGACGACGGACGACGGACAGAAAGTGATTAGTTAAGCTCCCCTTGAGCTTCGCTCAGGTGAGCTAAAAACACTGTTCCTCAGAATACAAAGGATACACTGATGCACAATGAATCAGGAATCATCAAACATCGAGCTGGATAAACACTGATAAGCGTGCAAAAACATCTCGACACGAAGCGGATTATAAAAAAAATGAGTCTTTAGAGACGGTATATGTGCACTGGCAACGGAAGTCGTGGAGTTGTACTTGGGAGAGAGCGTCCCGTACTGGGTCTGCACCGATTGCACTCGACCCAGTTTTGGCTTATTTTTTTCTTGGTGCTTTTGCACCACTTTTCTTTCCCAAATTGCTTGGGAAAGACAAAAATAGAGAGTATTTTATCCGAGTTAGGGACTTCCACTGTAGTGCAAGCCTGAAGTAAACAATTGTGAGTAGGTTGATAAAGTGTCCATCTAGGATTAAACTGCAAAGTCCTAGGCCTTTTCAAGGAAAAGAGCTGAACAAGCTTGGATAGGCAAGGATGAGTGTCGAAACAATGCGGTACCACATATGAAAAAGGTCTCCGAAGCATGGACTTTTACCCATTGCTGCAGACCCCCAGAAACAAACAAATACCAGAAACTCTGCAAGCGGTGTTATCGAAGGAGTGACAGAAGCAAAAGAGTGATCGCACACCATCGACAGAAGAACCTTCTACTTAGCCACAGAGGCTAAACCATGCAGTGGAGTGAGTGCCTCCTTGAAGAAGAAAAGCAACTCCACTGCTTGTCTCGAAAAACCACTACGGAGGAGACAGGACCCGATAAAAGACATGTGCGAAGGCACAATGAAGTCGGGGCAACTAGAAACCACCTTGAGCGACTTTGGCAAAGAAAGTCGCGACGTAGAGGGAGACATGCCGCTAATAGAGAGCAGAGCAGACTGATCCACACCCACTGAGGCGACAGGGGTGTGATCGAAAGGATTCGACGACTGCAGGTTCATATCTGGGCGAGAACCTGAGGCGGAATTGGAAACGGCAGGAAGGCATAGCCGACAAGACAGTCCCAAAGGAGGGCCAGAGCGTCCACGGCGAAAGACAGAGCATCTGGACACAGGGACACGAAAGTGTCCACCAGATGGTTCCAACGAGTCGCAAAGAGATCGATGGAACACTGCCATGTGGAGCATCCACTCGGTGGAAAAGAACCAGCCTGTCAGGACAGGGAGTTGCTAGGACGTTCAGACGACCGGAAATGTGACGAACAACCACCCCGGCGTTGACATCCTGAGCGAGCAGTAGAAGATGCCGAGCCAATTCATACATTGGAACCGAGTGCGTGCTGCCCTGGTTCCGAATGTAAGCAACCACTGTTGAATTGTCGAACAACAGAAGGACCTGATGATTCGACAGGTGAGGGATCCACTGCCTGAAACTCAGAAGAAGAGCAAGAAGCTCCTTCTGGTTGATGTGTAGAGATGCCCGATCCTGGTCCCACATCCCGTGAAGAAGGGAAAGACCTAGAGGATCCAACGTCGCACCCCATCCAAGATCGCTGGCATCTGCCATCAGAATGCGATCTGACGTGGGTAAGTCCAACGGGACACCCTGCGTGATCCACTGAACATTCGTCCAGTGGAGAAGGTGAGGATAAGAGATTCTGGTAACTGAAGCACCAGATCCAGAGAATCAACATTCGGCCTCCAACGACTGAGCAGAAAGTGTTGGAGAGGTCTGACATGCAGCTGACCTAGAGGAATGAGATCCGTCACCGAACTGTAGAGACCGAGCAGCCGGAGAATACCCCGTGCTGTCGCGGATGTGGACTGGGAACAGAGTCAGAGCGAAAGCTGAGAGAATCACAGGCCAGGCCTGGCCTGGCAAAACGACTGAGAAGGGACCAGATCCGACTTCTCCTCACTGACTCTGAATCCTAGTGACGTGAGCAAGCTCAACAGAGTGTAGACATCCAACTCCAGTAAGGCAGCATTGGAATGCCTCTGGAGGATATCGCCTAGATATGCCAAAGTAGTCACCCTGGAATGTGTGCGATGGAACGCTATCACATGCGACATCAGTCGGGTGAAGGCCCAAGGAGCCAGGTTGAGGCCGAAAGGCATGGCCTTGAACTGGTAAACTCGCCCCAGAAAAGCGAACCTGAGATACTTCTGCGACACCCGATGAATCGGAACGTGGAAGTAAGCGTCTCGCAGGTCGATGCTGGAAGCGAAATCTCCCTGGTGAATGGAACGGCGGACCGACCTGAAAGTCTCCATGCTGAACTTGGTGATTCAGGATACTCGGATCGATAACCGGTTTGAGTCGGCCACCCTTCTTCAGCACCAAGAACAGGTGGGAATAAAACCCCACTGACTGAATGTTCTTGACAACCTCGATCGCCCCCTTGGCCAGAAGATTGTCTATCTCCGTGGACAAAAGCTCCCGATGTAAAACGTCTGAAGGAACTGTGGTTGGAAGAGGCACTCTGGACAGAGTGAGGTGCCTTCGGAAGGATATTCGCAGCCCGGACCGAACAACATTTAACACCCAAGAATCGGATGTTATGGTGGCCCAACGGTCTACGAACTCTGCTATCCTTCCTCCAACCTGGACGAATCAAGGCGAGGACCTTCAGTTCGAGCGCCTAAGAGAACCACGAGAGGAGAAACCACCTCCTCTACTGAATGAAGAATCCTGAGACTTCCCTCTAGCCTGCCGGCGCTTACCCTTACCCCGTGAGTAAGAAGTAGAAGCGGTGGCAGAAGGATCAGCCCTTTGCTTCGCAGAGGAAGCAGAAGGGTACTTGTTAGGCTTTGAACAGTCCCTGCCTCCCCTAGAAGGCTGATCAAGCTGATGAAGCAGCAGCTGATCATTGAAATGACATAGGATGTCATCCCGGACCGTCGACACGAACCCATGGAACAGTAGCAGACCTGTCAAAGAAGCAGATCGAAGAGCAGCGTGCTGCCTCCAGGAAGGGATCGGCCTGTGTCCAGCACAGAGTCCCTTTGAACTAGTTCCAAAATAGCCGTGTCACAGACATGCGTGTGAGTAAGATGCATGAGCGCCTTGGACAGCACACGCAAAGCAGCCTGTACATCGTCAAACCTATCTGGAGGCAGATACGATATGATTGGAGAGAGAAAGCATACCCAGCATTTCTCTCGATAAGCCCAACATGGACTCCAGAGTCGTCATAGGAATGACGGCTGACTTTGGGCTTGGAAAGCCCGAGGGAGTCCTTATCCCAAACCGTCAAAGTCTGGCAGATTGATGGATTGGCGAAATCGTAGAAACGATAATGCACCGGAGGCAAAAAGGTGTCAACCCTGGTGAAGAACGGAGCCTTCATAGCCTTGGAACTCAGCTTAGAGTCCAATGCTGAAAATGCTTCTACCACCTGTACTGACTGGCACGGTCGAAGACTCCCAGAAGCAGGTTGCTCCACAGGCTGTAGGCGCGCGACCGATGATCACGGTCTGGCTGACACTGTCGGCTGGTTTGATGGTTTGAGATCCGGAAGGAACCCAAACACAAAGTCAAGAGCTGCCCCCAAGTCAGAAGGCTGCTGGCTCTCGACATCAAGGATGTCTGACTCCTCCCCTGAGTCGGAAGACACATAGCCCATCGTGGGCAAACCAGCCAACACCTCCCATGGGGTAGGCACCAGGGGGATCAGAAAGCGACCTGTTTCCATATTTATTTATTTATTGATGTTTAAGGTCACATATTTATGCACAATGGCTAATCATGACCGTGACAGTTTGACGGGTGGAGGAAGCCGGAGTACCCGGAGAGAACCACCGAGCAACGACGAGCAGCTGCCAGCTCCCCAACATCGTAACTCCGCACTGCGGAACAGGCAGGGTTAGATTGGTTGAAGACATGCGTACCATCGACGTGCAGTACGCCTTAGTACACGGCGTCATCGTGCCCCCACATGGGCAATGGGGATGAAGTGTCTTGCCCAAGGACACAACGCGGTTGCCGCAGGTGGGTTTCGAACCGAGGACCTCTTGGCTTGCAGCCTGCACCTCTACCTACTGAGCCACGACCTGTTTCCAATCCCGGGAGGCAGCGCAATAGGGGGCGCCTGGAAACCACTCGCTGCCTCACTGGAAGCAACAGGAAAGCTCTTGGACAGAACCTAAGTGAGTAAGGAGAGGCCCTCCCTAAGCTCACTGCCCGTACCAGCCAGTTCAACATGGGAACGAACCAGCAAAATGGCTTCACACCTGACCCTCTTAACCAGCGAAGGGTCACGATCATCCAATACACCCGAAGCGGGGCGACGGGCGGCAGCCGAAACATCTGAGGGCAGACGTGTATAGGGGTATGACTCACCCCGAGGATCAACATAGCGGAAACTCGGGAGAGTTGCCACAGAACTCTGCGGGGCAGAAGGTCCAGGCTGCACAGAAGGTCTTGGTCCCGCAAAACTGGCCGTGTGACCAGAATGAGTGGACAGAAAATGCCAATGACAAAACTGTGGTACGGCAGCTACTTCCAACTTCGCCGAGTTGAAGTCAGGGAAGGCTGAGGCCGATACCCCCACGTCTCCACTCCCAGACACCGCTGCAGACCACTGCAGGTATGAAATTACTGTGCTCAACAGCTTAGAGGACACAGTAGGGGGTTCAATCGGCAGCCACTTCCGACTTTGCCGAGTTGAAGTCGGGGAAGGCTGAGGCCCATACCCCACAACCACACTACAGACATCCCTGCAGACCCTTGCAGGGATAAGCCGGGGCCGGCTAAAAACAGTGCCCGATGACGTTGTAGATGGAACAGTAGTAGCAGCAGATACGATGGGAGCTGTTGGGACTGGCAGAAAAGGGGAGAGAGCCACCTAGCTCGGCCTCCAAAGGAGGAGTCACAACCCTAGTGACAGCCTCAGATGTCGACTGGAGAGGGCGCATAGTCCCGGAACCAGGCAGTATCCACCACAGTAAAAAAAAAACGGCACAGCCCCCACGGAAGGGGAATAACTCTCACCAGACGTGGTCGAGTCGGGAGGCCCCAAAACGACAGCGTTCCCCACTCCCCGCTGGTGCGGGAGGAGCTACACATCCCCCACAGAGGGGAAGTAATTCTCACCAGATGTGGTCGAGTCGGGAGGCCCCCGAAATGACAGCATTCCCCACCCCCGTGGGTGCAGGAGGAGCTGCACATCCCCCACGGAGGGGGTATAACTCACACCAGATGTGGTCGAGTCGGGAGGCCCTGAAAAGACAGCATTCCCTACCCCCATGGGTGCGGAGGAGCTGCACATCCCCCACGGAGGGGTATAACTCACACCAGACGTGGTCGAGTCGGGAGGCCCAGAAACGACAGCATTCCCCACCCCCCGCTGGTGCGGGAGGACCGAAAAAACAGAAATTCAGCCCTCAACAGAGTGAAGAAATCCTGTCCAGACAGTCCCTGATTGACACCTAACTCCAATAACAATTAAATTTATCAACCAAAAAATTTCATTGTCGAACCGCATTGACACGATGTCGAAAAAACATTCGCGAAAACGGAATAGTAAATAATATACAATGAGAATGTGGTTGAAAATATTAATGAGAATATATAAAACACAGGAAAAACCATTATCGACGGGTTGAATTATCACTGTTTCATAATGCATATGGCAGAGACACATCCTTCACGTGTCTCGGATAAAAAAAGAATGAGTCATTAGCGATGCATATGCGCACTGGCAACGGAAGTTGTGGAGTTGTACTTGGAAGAGAGCGTCCCGTACTGGGTCTGCGCCGGTTGCACTCGACCCAGTTTTGGCCTATTTTTTCTTGGATCTTTTGCACCACTTTTCTTTCCCAAATTGCTTGGGAAAGATAAAAATAGAGAGTATAATATCTGAGTTAGGGACTTCCACTGTAGTGCAAGCCTGTAGTAAACAATTGTGGGTAGGTTGATAAGAAATGAGATCTCTTGTAAAGAGTATATAAGGAAGAGTATACATCTCTTGGGTTCCAAATGTACACAAGAAACAATAAAGTATCTGATGAATCAAACAGTGGTGATCTGAGAGGACAGATAACCAAGGCCTCAGAAGAATCATGCATAACTTCTGCAGGAAGCATATAATTCTGATAATTTATAAGAATTATTTACTTATTGGTGTTTAAGGACACATACTTATACACAATGGCTAATCATGACCGTAACAGTTTTACGGGTGGAGGAAGCCGGAGTACCCGAAGAGAACCACCGAGCATTGATGAGCAACTGTCAGCTCCTCAATATTCTAACTCTGTTCAAGCTCCGCTCAAGCAGGGTTACAGAAGTCGAAGACATGTGCACCATTGATGTGCAGTACGCCTTAGTACACGGTGCCATCAAGCCCCCATGTAGGCAATCGAGATAAAGTGCCTTGCCCAAGGACACAGCATGGGTCGTCCCGGATGGGGATTGAACTCGGGACCTCTAGCACAGAAGTCCAACAGTCTACCACTGAACCACCGTGCTCCCAATCTACGAGTATCTCTGTCCACTGGTCCTGCTGATGGATCAGAGATGATAGCCACCCTCAAAAATTAGATCACCTGAGAAAGTTGTTCTGTATTTGAAAGTAAAAAGAATATCAATTAAGCCCAGGAAGAATTTCTCCAAGCTAGATTGGAGAAGAATCTACTGCTGCCACTGAATAATCTGATAAATTAGTCGACATTAGGCTTCCATACATAAGAAACATGTAAGATAAAATTGGCCGTAAATGCATATTGTTGAGAACAGACATTCAGAAATGCATAAAGGCCAATGACATAAATGCCTAGGAAGTGACTACAGTAAAACCTGTCTTAAGAGACCACTGTAATGTAAAAACATCTGCCAGGCACGGATTGGTTTTACCCTATAATGGACCTGCTATGGGAGACCACCTGACTTGAGAGACCACCTATCTTGAGAGACCACTGTGACCTGGTACCAACTTGTATTTGTATGCCATAATGGACCTGATTTGAGAGACCGCCCTTTTGAAAACTGAAACCATGACAAAAGCTTTTTACCTGTTCTGGAATTGGAAAATCCATTGTGGTTATACTAACATAATTAAACGCATTAAAAGCTCCTAATTGGGTTTCAATTGCTAACTCAATAAAGATTGAGATGTTCTTATAAGACCCCTGTGAAAAGATTAGGATTATTGCTGAATAAACAATTTCATACATACCTGAAATGTGACAGATAGGAATAAAAATAAATTTGTGTTGAAAATCTTTTTGTAACAAATTGAAATGGACTGTTATAAAAATTATAAAAATAAATTAGTGTTGAAAATGAAGATTTTCAACACTAATTTATTTTTATAATTTTTATAACAGTCCATTTCAATTTGTTACAAAAACTTCATAATAAAGAACAACTACAAAGTAATTACAAAAATCTATTCTTCTCCATTTCTGAATTTTGTGATTGGTTATTCACTGACTTGAGAAAACCTGAAACATGTCATGAGAGACCACCTGTCTTGAGAGACCACTTTTGTGTGGCCCAAAGGGCTATCTCTCAACAAAGGTTCTACTGTATTGTTGAGAACAGACATTCAGAAATGCATAAAGGCCAATGAGATAAATGCCTAGGAAGTGACTGCTGTCGCTTTGAAGAAGAAAATGGCAAAAGCACTGAGAAAAAAACTTGGCTCTTGCTAATTGGATATAGCTCTGTTTCAACTGATTGAGAATATTTGTTGTCAAGTTATTGAACAAACGTAAGTACAGCATCTCCAAAGATAGCAAAAAGTCTAGCACATGAAACAGATTTGAGAATCGACGGCCACTGTGATCCAGAATAGATGATAGTGTTGTTGTAAATAACTGCAAACAACGTTGAGATAGGCTGAAGACATTAACTGAAAATGCTGTCACTTGATAACAAATATATTATCATGGACAAGAATGGACCAGGAGCATAAAAAAGGCAGAGACAAAGCCCAACACGGATAGGCTTTGTCTCTGAATGAGAACAGAAGTTACTTCCTCTTAGTTGATATGAAGTCGAGAGTGGAAGTAAGAAAAGTGATGCTAAAATCGCATCTTCTCATTAATATTGCTCCTAATGTATCTGAGTGTTTTCCATATTGAAAAGAGGTAGTTCTATGGAAATATTCGAAGCTCATTGCTGAGAATATATGAGCTAGCTATAAGCCTTCGGTACTAAGAGGAGACTGTTGAACAGCACTGGCAAATCAGGATTGAAAGCAACCTTGATCATTTCCCTATGAGAAGGGATAGCTATTTTTATGTAAAACAGAGAAGCCAAAATAGACTGTGGAAAAAATACATGATCGGATTGAGAGTTAAAAGGGGAACTGTTGGCAGATGATGAACTATCTGAAAGAACTGATGTAATGAAAAAGACGAGTCCATGCTGATGTAAAACTGTGCAATCTGAATTTACACATTATGCAAGTCGAGGTGAAATCAACGAGAAAGTCCTCAGATGAGACTTAAGGGAATAACTTCCCTCCTTTATTCCACCCCATAATAATTGCTCAAGACATTCTAGGAATAAGGTAGCTGCTTGAATAAGGAATAGCCAGAAATCTACTTCGGTTAGGGGAGAGTCTTATTAAGAAATGACAAAATCGATAACATTGGATGATAGTGTACCCAAATTGAGTCCAGTTGTCCCAGTAAATGATCATAAGACTAATAAGAATAGCTTCTTAGATCACAGAGATAAGTCCAATGAGCAGTACGATTTTATGAGGATGTGAAGACATAGGTAACAACCTCACTGCCCCTAATGTGACTTCATGAAGGTGAAAGATTGTCCCGAAAGGAGATTTAGCTGTTAGCTGATAGAGAGGTTCCTGTTATCTTCTCGTTTCTTCTACTGGCAGAAAAATTATTCAGCTAAAGAGTCTTGGATAACTGTAGAAGTATCATGTTTACTTATAGGTTGCAGTCTTCATCTTCTGTAGCAGAAGTAACTGTAAAACAGGAGAAAACTCATCTCAGAAAGGACAAGACATGAACATCAACACTCCCTAGGAACCAGCTACGGTCGTAAATGTATTCACCTTCATAGCAGTCAAGGTCGAATAAGGTAGGAGCTTTCATCTACTACTTCAGCGCTAATATTGCCCATCTGTGACTAATTGTTACTGAGTGGAATCTGAGCTTTGTTTTCGGTGTATACCGTATTTACTCTATGTATTGGGACAGCTAAAAATAATTATTTTCACAGGTGTCTCAATTCTTAGAAAATGGGGAAAGAACACAGCCTGGTCTTGATCTGATGCTGAATAAAGTTGTGTGTGATTCGTTTTCCATCACTATATACGAAAATCGCTGTCCAATTTTTTTTATATTTTCATTTTCTGCTGCCAAAACATAGCTTATGATCCCTCATTGGAACGAGAGCTCGTTACAATGAGGGATCATAAGCTATGTTTTGGAAGCAAAAATGAAAATTTTTAATTACCCAAGAATTTTTTTTATGAGTGTCGTCTGTTATTAATGACGGGCCAACTGGAAACAAATCTCCTGAATGTCCCAAACTTTGGAGCATAAAAAAAATACAGTTTTCTGGAAAAAATGTGTATCCCAAATCATAGAGTGTCCCAATACATAGAGTAAATACGGTACTAGAATTCCATCAACTTCCTTCTTTCTTGACTGATTGTTGCTAAGAGGAATCTATGCTTTATATTGTGTGTACTAGTTCCATCAGAGCTTCTAAACATAAACCTTGTAAATGATAAAGATCTGGTGATGTTGATCACTAAAAATTTGTTCTGGAGCAAAAACTGTGCTTCATGAAGTGACATATAGAGATGGTCGAGATGATGTTCTATCCTTTACATTTTATTTCCAGAGAAGAAAGGTAGCTGATGATAATCATGATGATATTGTAGATCTGTAACCATTGCTATCAGATAGAATGTAAAATTCTTGCATGTAGATATATTCTGGCCGTGTGTTGAACATCATCTATTATGCTAGCTGAGATTGAGAGAGAAGAAATGGCTCTATTGTAACGATCTATGGCTACTTGTAATAGAGTGAAAACTGGGCTTCAAAAAGTTGTGTATTGTCAATGATGTTAGACATGGAGATAGGATCAAGGATTCCTCACTGTGATGATGAACTCAATCTGTGACTACTAGGATTAGGTGGGATCATGGTCCTTGCACCCCGAGTAGTTGGTCAGTTAACCCTTTACCCAATGCAGAGGATTTCAAAATTTATTATTTGAAATATCATTTTTTACATTTTTTCAAAATATTTCAACAAAACCATATCATGTGACCCCTCTTTGGAACGAGCTCGACGGATGCAGATGATTCGTTGGGTAAAGGGTTAACCGAAAATTTGGTTCGGTTTTATTATCAAAACTGAAACTGGAACTGAAACCGAAACCAGAACCAAAACAATTACAGAAAACCCATCAGCGCAGTTTTCAACTTCAATGTTGAGCAATTCTGATCAAGGTCTTCACTTCTAAGAAAACAAGAGTTAACCTTGTTTTCAAACTTCAGAGGTACGATACCCCTTTTTCAAAACAGCTGCAGTAATTGGTATTGCATTCAAGCGTGGCATTTACCGCAAAAATCGGTGACAACATTTCTTCTTACGCATCATGTTTTACAAGTTCATCTGTTTATCAAATAAGATTTCCTTTGCAGAACTGGAACTTGTCACTTGTTCCACATTTATAATGACAAATATAGTTATTTCTACATGTAATTTTGAAAGCTTGAACGCCAAAGCTAGAGTTAAAATCAGAGTTGATGTTATGTTATTTGGAAATTCCGCCGTTAATTTTTCAGAGCACCCTATGTGAACCCCACATCATCAGAATCATCTCAAGTATAGTTCATGTGGACTGATGCTGCAGTTCGCATCTTATACCCGTTTTTTATTCCGGCTGATGTGCAATTCAATGTGCTTACAGTCACTCCTCCATTGATTTTTTGGAGGACCCTGACTGATTCATTGCAGAGGTCCTTTATACAGAAAATGAAGTTCACTACTATATACAAGGGGAATTTTGCCAAGCTGCTGCTCTTTTGCTACAGTAGGGTTCTTTAACGTAAATTAATGACCATTGAGATTCCCACGAACAGTCACCATATCAAATTTATAAACATGAGAGAGGCATTCCCAGATCATTGCTGATCCTCTGCCATAAGGAACAGTAGGTCTGATGTTCCTGGGCAGATAAGCAGTATTTATATGCCTCCACACTCTCATGCGACCATCTGCGACGCAAAGCAGGAACCTACTCTTGCCTGACCAATGGTCTCTCCTCCAGTTCTTGAGATTCCAACGGTGTCGTGCCATACACCACTCCAAGCATCGTCTTTGATGCTGATCGGGCAGAGCTGGATGCTTGAATGACCCTTCTGGACCACATACCCATTGCTTTGAGATGGTTTCGGACAGTTCTGTTGCACAAACCCCTGTTGGGGAGTCAAAGGCACTTCAAAACCCCATGTGAAGCAAGGGTTCATGCCTAACGAGGTGTGCCAGACTCCGATCTTCTCGAGGAGAGGTCTTTTGGGGCCTTGGTCGGTCCTTAATATCATTGGTCTGTTGATGTTTTAGGACAAGTCTGCTGATGACAGAATGACTATAGCCAAGTTGCCTTCTAATAGCTTTAATTGACATGCCTGTTGCATACATTCCAACGATTTTCCATCTTAGTGCCTCTAACAGTCTCCTCCTTGTCATGCCAGCATTTATTGATAAAAGAAGTGACAAATTTTCTTGTTTCATACCCAGATATTGTATGTGGATGATAGTGTTTTTTGTGACATTCATGGGAAGCATGCTTCACATGGACGAGGGGATGTGTTTGGGGTACACTATTAACTAGAAACATCATGTTTCACTAGATGAAATGCACTGCAAGACATAGCAATCATTAGAACATAATAATCAGTAATAGCAACTTCACGGTCATGAAACATTTCAGGGGGTGCTTAATTAAGTTCCAGGTGGATATGTTAACATATAATTGACAAAGTCCCTTCCCCGAGAAGAATAAAAGTCACTCCACGGCGATTAGAAGATCTTATCCACCATTTCCATCTGTTTCCAGCATTGGATTGCTCAAAACTGCCATTAATTCTATTAATTTGAAGAGGAGGAGACATATGATAGGATTTTGACAACATCTCGATGATTAACCCTTTACCTAACATGAAAAGCAGACGACACTTGCAAAAATAATTCTTGAATAACTAATTTTTTTCATTTTTTGTCTCAAAAACATAGGTTATGACCTCTCGTTGGAAAGAGCTCAACGGGCTCGTTCCAACGAGGGGTCATAACCTATGTTTTTGAGACAAAAAATGAAAAAAATAATGAAAATTAATTGGCGATTTTTGCGAATAGCGCTGGCCGGATTTGGCCGTTATGTTAGGTAAAGGGTTAAAACATGTTTTATTACTTTCCAAAGTGTGATTTACTGGGATTTCTGGGTTTGATTATAAACGATAACGTCACAAGTGAATTATGCAATCAACAATTGTGTCATGTATCCAGGCATACAAACGAAGATGCTTTGCCGTGGTTGTAATGGGGACTTCATTGTTTTGTTTTGCTTTTTTTAACCCTTTACCTAACATGAAAAGCAGACGACACTTGCAAAAAACATTCTTGAATAACTATTATTTTCATTTTTTGTCTCAAAAACATAGGTTATGATCCCTCATTGGAACGCGCTCGATGAGCTTGTTCCAATGAGGGGTCATAACCTTTGTTTTAGAGACATAAAATGAAAAAAATAATGAAAATTAATTGGTGAATTTTGAGAATAGCGCTGGCCATTTTTGGCCGTTACATAAGGTAAAGGGTTAAATATTATAATTATCATTAATAATGAAAAGTAATAAACAGAGTAATCACTTGACTGGATTGGTTACGTGAAATAATTCATTCGAGGCAAGGGACTATATTATAAAACACTCGTGCATATTCGCGCACTCGTGTTTGTACATCGTCCCTCACCTCTCATGAATTATTTCACATAACCAGTCCAGTCAAGCGATTACTCTCTATGAAATCAGGGGGCTGGACTTGAAATCGAATGAAATCATCAGGACGATTTCAAATGAAATTGAATTTTGATGGCTCTGAATCCATATGAAACTAAAAGGTATTTATTTATTTATTGGTGTTTTAAGGTCACATATTTATGCACAATGGCTAATCATGACCGTGACAGTTTTACGGGTGGAGGAAGCCGGAGTACCTGGAGAGAACCACCGAGCAGCGACGAGCAGCTGCCAGCTCCCCAACATCGTAACTCCGCACTGCAGCACAGGCGGGGTTAGATTGGTTGAAGACATGTGCACCATCGACGTGCAGTACGCCTTAGTACATGGCATTATCGTCTTGCCCAAGGACACAACGTGGTTGCCGCAGGTGGGATTCGAACTGAGGACCTCTCGGCTTGCAGCCTGCACCTCTTCCTACTGAGCCACTGCGCTCCCAAACTAAAAGGTATGAATCAATAGATTTATTTAATTATTTATTGGGGGTAAACAACACTTTTGACAGCCAGGATCACCTAGTGCCGAACAGTTTTACAGGTGGAGGAAGCCGGAGTACCTGAAGAGAACCACAGAGCAATGGCGAGCAACTGTCCGACTCCCCAACACACTAACTCCACAAAAGCAGGGTTAGCACTGGTTGGAAGCAAGTGCACAAACGACGTGCAGTACACCTTAGTACACAACACCACTGTGCCCCATCATGGGCAATTGGGATTAAGTGTCTTGCCCAAGGACACACAGCGATTGCCGCAGGTGGGATTTGAACCGAGGACCTCTCGGCTTGCAGCCTGCATCTCTACATACAGAGCCACCACGCTCCTGAGATATAATTAACTGGGTTATTATATTAAACAGTATCACAGGGGCTCACGCTGTATTTCACTTACCTCTGTAATTCTGTTTTGCCAGCCCATTCTCTCTAATCCAGCTTCAGCCAATATAATTGCATCATATTTGTCATCATCATCTAGCTTCCGCAACCTCGTGTTCAAATTACCTCTCTATTTAAATGTTAAGTAACTTGACACAATTTTAACTCTTAATCCGCTGAGTATTTTTAAAATATATTTTTCATCACATCTAGTCATGGCTGCTGTGAAGCAGCCATGACTAGATCTGATGAAAAACTCATATAAATTTAACTCAATAAATCATTGGTCAAACAGATAATCTAATATACAAGGGAGAATTTGGATAAAAGTGCCCCAACTATACTTATTTTGCTGGCAACTATACTTTGTCACGGGCAAGAATATCCGCCAGCAGCATGGAAGGAGTTAAGGGCCTAATTCCCAACTTTAATCAATTTCTTTGCAACAGAGCAGGTGCCCCATCACGTCATCTCTTGGTAAACTTGCAAGTTACATTCTAAGAACCTTGGTGGTCATTTCTTGCCTCGAAATAACATAAAGCCACAGGATATAGACTGTCAGAGTGTAGTAAAGATTTGTAAAAAAAATCTCCAGCCCTTTAAGGGTTAATGACAAGAGTAGTTCTGTATTTATGTTACAATTATTTATTTATGGAGTTTAATAATGACACTTTCAACAGCCAGGGTCATATTGAATCGGATAATTTTACAGGTGGAGGAAGCTGCATACCCAGAGAGAACCACTACTACCGAGGAATGGTGAGTAATCAATGGACTCTCCAACTTACTATCTCACAACAGATAGTATAAAGAGAAAAACTGGTATTTGTATATTTACCACAGGGAAGCAATTCAAATTCTGCTTTCTGCAACTACAGTATACATGCATGTGTTTTGTCTATGTTAATATTTATAGAACATTACATGCTTTTGAGAGCTGCTTGTGAGAAACCATCTTCTTGACAATACACAAAAAATATGTTTTTATGCACAGTGGGGTTCTGTGGAGTCTCCCTCAGGAAAATAAGACCCTTTCAGATTGCCTCTGTGGACTTCTGAGGTGGGAAAATTGGTCACACTAAAATATTCTTGATTTTTGATGATCTGTTATTGACATGGACTCTTTGGTATTGGGGAGGCACAAGACCCCTGTAAGCATCCCTTGTCTCAATACAACCATGTCTCACTGTACCACATCAGTCAATCAGACCTGTTCTCGTCTGAATATGACTGTCCAACTCATTTTGGTAAGTTATTAAAGATTTCCAAGCTTGTCTGTGCTTGTCAAGGAGATTTGTGCATGCTGCCAGAACATAATTTACATTTTACACATTCAGCCCACATCATAATCTTAATGCATTATATTTAATTTTATTTAAACAATTTTAAAGGAAATTTGTCAAGAGAAACTCACATATATCGATATCAGTTGATCCAACTCTCTGAACTGGTTCCAGTGACATCCATATTTGAATGGTTTTATTGACAAAGTTCTATGATATTCCAGGTCTTCATGGGCTTTTATCAGTTTTAGCCTTCATGTTAGAAAATTAGGGTCCATTTGGGTAATTTTAGGTGCCTGTCTGGATGTATGCAGTAATTTGACATTTGCACAGCACCACATAACTGCTCTATCAATCAGTAATTGAATGGAGCCAGGAGTTGGTCATGGATTTATTTATTTATTTATTGGTGTTTAAGGTCACATACTTATGCACAATGGCTAATCGTGACCGTGACAGTTTTACGGGTGGAGGAAGCCGGAGTACCTGGAGAGAACCACCGAGCAACGACGAGCAGCTGTCAGCTCTCCAACATCGTAACTCTGAACTCTGCACCGCAGCACAGGCAGGGTTAGATTGGTTGAAGACATGCGCACCATCGACGTGCAGTACGCCTTAGTACACAGCGTCATCGTGCCCCCATGTAGGCAATCGGGGTGAAGTGTTTGGTCACGGATGAAGGGGATTTTGAAACATGAGAATATCACAAGACCAAACATCTTCTATTTATTTATTTATTGGAGTTTAAGGTCCCGTATTTCTGCACAATGGTTAATCGTGACCACAATATGAATATAAAGCCAAGTCTAGCTCATCACTTATAGCCATGTTGTCCATCTTAGAGGACTTTCACATGGGTGACTGGGTCCTATTTTACCAGTAAAACAGAGCTTGTTTACCACAACAAACAAGCAATGCTTCACTTCCCAAGGTTACCATGGGGAGACCAAACATCTTAGGGTTGAAATGTCGTGAGTACATGAACCATATTTTACTTATATAAATACCCACTTTCAATGATTTATTTATCCAAAATACAAGTTCTTCTACAACCTAACCTAAAAATTGTACAGCGGAACCCTGTTAATTGAATAGCCACTTAACAATTGAAAATTATTCAATTAACAGGAGTATTCAATTAACAGGGATTGTGTCGCTTTCCTGTATTCTAGAGAAAAACTTAGCATTTATTCTATTATATCTTGTTTGACAGAGCTCCATGAGCTCTGTCAAACAAGATATAACAGATTAAATGCCTGTATTGGATGTCCTGAGGCCAAACAGATCTACAGACAAGGGAAAACTGGGGAGAGCCAGGGTAATTTCTCGACAGGTTGCAAGATTTTTTATTCAATTAACAGGAGTTTACTCAATAGCCTATATTCAATTAACAGGTCAAATTTGTACTGGAGGTATGGTAAATAGTTTTGTGTTGGGAAATTAGATTCAATTAACAGGGTTATTCAGTTAAGAGATATCCAATTAAGTGGGCTCCACTGCACTTCAGATTTTTTTCACCAATTTACTTCAAATTACTACAACTCGTTTGAATTCGTATTTCATCTGTAAACACCATTTTGGCATAAAAAATAAATAAAAATACGACAGAATCATACGTTTGCTGTTTGGATTGCACACTTCGACTGCACATACTTAATAATCTGTAATTTCTCATGAAATGCTACTGTTAACCCTTTACCTAACATGAAAGACAGACGACACATTGCAAATAAAATTCATGAATACCTAATTTTTATCATTTTTTGCGTAAAAATATAGCTTATGACCCCTCACTGGAACAAGCTCAATAAGCTCGTTCCAAAGAGGGGTCATAAGGTATGTTATCGAGACAAAAAAAAATGAAAAAAATAATGAAAATTAAATGGTGATTTTTGTAAACAACACTGGCCGGTTGTGGCCGTTACACTGGGTAAAGGGTTAATTTGATATCACATAAAGATGAATCTTCGGTATATTATTGCTTCAAAAATTATCCTGTGTCATAAATTCACATATTTTGATCAGTTTGGAAGCATGTTTCAATTTAAAATTCACATGTCAACAAGATCCACTATGGTACAGAAAGAAGAAGTGACGTCAGTGAGGACTTGATAAACTTTTAATCTCACTCATCTCGGATTTCAGTTTTAAAACATGGAAAAATGTGATAGATTATTATTTTGAAAAGTGGCAAAGCAACAGGAAAATAAGATGCTAACATGAAGGTGGGTGATTAAACATCAAACTGGGAGTCTCCAGCTGAAATCCATAGAGTTAACAGGTCTGACTTGGGCATTAAAATTTATCACAAAATTTTTTTCGATATCTCGATTTATGCTCAGTATGGTATTCTCTATCCAAACAATAGTCAAACCCTACCGAAAAATCAGTATACCACACGCCACTAGACATAACTCTGGTAAGTATGAAAGGACGAAACCCACAATACCTGGACAACCTTTCCCTCAATATTGATCTATCATTATAACATAGGATATCAAAATCAGTTAACCAATGCTTGAATTATATTGCAAAACATTTATATAGACATTTGAAGTACGCTCTGCATTTATGGATGCACTGAGTCAACAACTATATGCCCACCAAAACCTCCGGAGGAGGTCGGGGGCATAATAAGAACGACATAGAGCGGAAATTAATTCTGGAGACACACAAAGGAACATATGCCAGATTTGTCTACCAAATCAGGAATGTTAAAAAACTGTGAAACAAACTTTTTAAGCAGTAACACAGTACGGTCATCGTGGACTATTCACTTGCCTTGGGTGAGAACTATTTCTACGGATGCAATAATATTCAATTCCAAAGAATAATTATAGGAAAAATCATCAAAACTTGAATTAAAGAAGCACCGGGTTGTACCCGGTGCTTCATTAATTAAAATTTTGGTGCCGACGATTTTTATTACCTGGTAAACACAAACATGGACATCACTGCAACGCATCGATTACAATCAGTCCACGGTGACTATCTTGTATTTATTAATTTTATGCACACAGACATAGTTGCTTTTGCTGTTGTTAAAAGTCTGGTAACTATCAGACAATTAAATGAAAAATAGGATACAATGCTTTCGAAGGTAAAATGTGGATATTTTCTCTGTAACTGAGCTTGTCTTCTCAATGCACTTGTTCCAATGTTACTGTGAAAAGGAAAGAAACAATAAATTGTAATTTATATGTACAAACTGCTAGGGTGCTATATTAATTTTATAGGTCAATACAGGCCTGAAAATAAGCAGTCGGACATTTGCAGAATGAGGTCCCCAGAGGGTGGATTTGATTATGCTATCCCATACAGTGGGCCATTTATCCTCTGGGTACCACTTTCTGTTTAGTTTTGAGCCCTGATTCAGATTGAGGTTCACGGATGGTAAATTTAGTGCTGCTACACTGCTGTGCAGGGTAGCATCACTAAATTCACCCTCTGGGGACCTCATTTTGCAGATGACAGTCTGCTTATTTTCTGGCTTGGGTCAATATTTCTTCATAAAAAAAATTATTTTTGTTACTATTTACTGGAGAATGCCTCTTGGCCTGAATGTGTTCTCCGTTCAGTACAGTGAAAAACTGTTAACTGAATGGTCATTTTACAAGGGAAAAATATTCAATTAACAGTGGGATACAATTAACAGGAATTGGATCATTTTCTTACCTTTTTGGCCTAAATTCAGCATTTATTCTATTACATCTTGTTTGACAGAAGCTCACAGATATAATAGATTAACTGGTAAAGTGCTGGAAGCCCATATTTGGGCTTTACAAAATGCCAACAGGTTGTGACAAATAGAGGATATGGAATGAGTGTTTTTCTCATATAATATTTATGAAATGAGTCTAAGAATCTTCCGTTTTGGCGAGCCTCTGGCGAGCCCAAACGGAAAATTTGGACGAGTTTCATAAATATTATATGAGAAAAATGTTAAAAAATTTATAGTAATTTATATATTTTTTATACTTACCAATGACCCAGACATAGCTGGTGCTAACTCTTAAAATATAGGGCCAAACACAAATTTTGCCCCCCAATCCCCAAAATTTGCATCTAAAACTAAAGAAAACATGTCCTGAGAGGCCCTCCACACTTCGCCCCCACTGCGCATGCGCAGTGTCAAGGACGTTCCGAAATTGGCGCCATTTATCATTCTAATAACCAGTGCCTGGTAAGCGCTATGTACTCAGCGGGGAGGCAAGAGTTCCCAACTCCTGGGAGGGCCATCCCCGTCTGGGTCATTGGTAAGTATAAAAAATATATAAATTACTATAAATTTTTTAACATTTTTATACTGTACCAATGACCCAGACATAGCTGAATAGTAAAAAGGCTGGAGGGCCAAGGACATAGAGCAAAATGGAATACGCTCAATAAAATAAAATAGAGTCATCCCCTGTAGGGAAAAGAAGTAATAGGCCTTACATGTATCTTTCTTATTTATGATAAATTAGAAAGATACAACACCTTCCAAAAATTGAGCTTCATACATCCATGTACTCTATTAATATCCAATAATCCTTATACTAATAATTTTTAAAGTAAGCCAATAATAAAGTAAGTCTAGAGAATAGAGACTCTTATACTCCTAAAAGTGTGTGAGAATTGCATAATCATGTCCGTTGACATATGCAATATTCAAAAGCTATACTTTAAAAACTAAGACTTGAATGAATTTTATAAACTTAAACTTCTCACTAAACAACCATCCCAATAACAGCTCAGAATACTAACTCCGGAGGAGGTATCCCCTTGTTTTCATAGTAAAAACAGGTGACCCAAGGGAACACCCTCCCCCCCCCCCCCCCCCCCTTTTTCTTGCCCTGGGTCAAATAGCCCAGAGCGAAGAGGGCAGCCGAACGGAGACACTGCCGAAACAGACAGCCTACCTAGCTATAGTAGCAACTGTTAAGTGAATGACATTCTGAGCAGTAGATAATAGACCTAACAATAGAGGCCTCCAGAAATGGACTCGATATTTCTGAGATAAAATTCATGAATGTGGATGGCTGAGCGCAATGAGCAGCCTTCAAAAATCTATAATAGCAACACTATTAATGTAAGCCCAAGAAGTAGAAGAACTCTTACTTCATGAGCCGAAATCTTAAGCACAACTGCTAAGCCAATGATATACCATAAGCAGTACGCTAGTTAATAGAATCCATTAACAATAAAATGGAGCGTAACGTCCTTCTACTAGACATCAAAGACAGAAGAAGCTTACGCCCTTGTAATAAACAGATATCTGTTTATAAACTGTACCCGGAAAGAGTAAAGGCCTATGCCCATACGAAGACGGAAGGACCTTAAAATAATAGGTTCCGGAAAATAGGAGCCTAACTCTTATGCAACAATCCAACCTAAATAGTAACGGAAGTATTGATTCCGAAACTATGAAAGTGAAAATCATCCATTGATAGTGCATGAAACTCACTGACTCTACAGTAAAAGAGAACCAACAGAATTACTGTCTAAAAGGTCAGAATTTGAAAACTACTGTTTCCAGAGATTCAAATGATTACTTAGCTAAATAAGAACCGAAGTTAAAATCCGTATAGGAATTTAATCTAAAGATTCTAAGTCTATTTATCAAAAAGTTACTAACTGACTTAGATAAAGAGACAAAAGACTCAATTGTAAACTATCGTAGAGTGCATAGGTATGAGGTAACATAAACCTATAACCTAAATAACAACAGGCTGCAGTAGATCTTGTGAAACAAGTATACTAAAAAAAAGCAATGAGTAGTATGGAGGGATCAACCATATGAACATAATGATCCCTACACCACGACGGAAGAGCCTCCACTTTAGTCGCATAGAATAGCGAAGAAGAGGATCTCCTATAGTAAGAAATCGCGTCCAAAGCTCGTCCAGTACAGTGCTTACAATGCAATACGGACCACACAACGGAATACATGAAGGTTGCGACCTTGCTGGTTGTGATAAAGATGACACGATTTACCCAGTGAAAAAAGATCCTCACATAGAGGAAGATTTCACGTTAAGATCCACAGTAGACAAGAGAGTAAATTACTCATGATCTCTGTGAAGATAGAGATGCTATCAACAGAAATGTATTGTGGTTGTTTATCTTAGCAATACCTGCTAAAACAACAGCGCCGGAGGATACGCGTATCCTATCATTCCGTCCTATAGATCAATAGAGCGTTAACAGTATTAGCTCAGAGATCTGGACAAGCCAACACATACGTCTGCAATTGATGAGCAAGCTGTGTCATAAATAAAACATCATTGGGCGCTCCCATAGATAGCAAATCTGATTGAATACTTGTTTGTTGAGAGTCCATTCTGACAGCAACAAGCGACCCGTAAGAGAACGGGAGTGCGATAAAACAATCAGACGACCCAGAATATGACGGACCAAAACTGAACTTGGTGTACTATAACCAACAGACGGATTCTTTCCATTAAATTGAATAACGGAAACGAAAGAGTGCCTCCCTGGTTCCGGAGATACGCCACTACTGTCGAATTAAAGGACAGGAATTTGGGCATGCGTTTCTGAATAATGTTCATGCAATGACAAAAAGCAAGCCTAAAAAACATTATTCCGCGGAAGTTAAACTGATAGCTAAAAGACTGCGGAATCCAAAGACCCTGGCACTTCGAATCCGTAGGGATCAGTATATATCCCAATCTGTTTGACTGGCAACCGTCATAACAGCCACACTCGGGTCCGGCAACTGCGGCGGCACTCTCTGAGTCAACCACCGAATGTTTGCCCCAGTCTGAATCTCTTGTAACACTAGATAGACAAGAGAATGTATAAATCAAGCAATTCATGGATTGCCGGAAAGTTGCCGTCGAAGAGAAGCTCCTCCGAGAACGAAGCGACTCTGAGAGAGTTCTTAACCTACTATCCACGCGTGGATGTAGCTAGGGCTGCATCACGTCTAACCAACTCCAATCAGCCACTGAAGGGCGGAGTTATACGTGAACAAACTACTGCCCTCAAAAGAAATTACATTGAGAATAATATCCCGTAAATCTTTTCTTGAAGACGTAATGATAACGCCTCAGTAAGGCGGATTACGTATAATAAAGCGTCTAAGTTAAGTCTACTATACATAATGTCGTTCCCAACATTGAAATTGGAAAAGACATAAACGGCGAAAAAGAATATATGCAGTCTTTAATCACACCGTCTAGACGCATATGAACTCTCGGTATGCCCTGCTCTGCCAAAATAAACTATATGTAAAAAAGATAAAATGGCAGAAATGAGCCACGCGGACAAGAAACTAAACTATCATGCTTAGTAGCAGGCTTGTATATATATAAATATATAGCGTCGAAAATTAAAACACATGTTGTAATGACAATATTGGACTGCGTCGGTAAGTCAGGGACAAAGTCCCTGTACCGATCGAAAATTCCGAGTCCAATGACGCTATAAGTCTCTTATCCAAGATCGCAGCAATGAAGTCCGAAAAATAATCACTGGAAGAAATGCCAGAAGATATGAAAGGCATCTTCCGATACTACTAAAGGGAAAACTCGAAATCTTTCGAATCCCTTTCGCCATCCTGTCGGACCCTATAAAGCGTTCGGTCGTCCGTAGCTTGATGCAACCGCGGACCGCACCGACCCAGCGCCGTCGGATAATTCCTGATTCAACCGAGAAACCGTCAATTGCTGGGATGCTGCGAATCAACTGTGCTAACTCGGATAGCACGTCCGTCACTGAGGCCTGAGGAGCAGCGGTCTTACGATGCATTGCCGCAGGAAGCTCCGAGATCGTTACCCCGTGCATACTTCCAATATGCGAGCGAACGGAGTGTATAGGCCTCGTGTCCCTTGGCTACCGGATGGCGCGACCTATTCGCTGTGGAATCACTGAATGCCGAAACTGATC
Organism: Pictodentalium vernedei; assembly: GCA_031216915.1. Lineage (NCBI taxonomy): Eukaryota > Metazoa > Mollusca > Scaphopoda > Dentaliida > Dentaliidae > Pictodentalium > Pictodentalium vernedei. The sequence continues at coordinate 33,421,737 of CM062288.1, read as the reverse complement.
GGATACTCGAGGTCACGTAGCCAATGTGCGGTCGTGTGCCCTGCTGTGAGGATGAGGAAGCATTAAAGACAGTCTCTCGGACTGTCAATATAACGGAGCGTCCCGAGCAACGGACATATGCTCCGAATGTAAAATATCTGAACCACAACATGCGGTCACCTATGTTGTTGGCTTCCTCCGATCTGTCCTCAATCTGCCGTCACTGGGTGAGTACTAAAGTAATTAAAGTGCTCGCATCACCCAAATCTCCTTCCTAGACCGCAACGGACGAACCCGGCAGCCGAACCATTCGATGAATGTACGCTACACCGGGTGAGCTAGCGAATGTCACTCCGTAAGCGATAGACATATTCCATGAGCACTTATTGCCGCTAACTCTTCATTAACTATGACGACAGAGGCACACTTTTGAAAGACATCTCCATAACTCTTCGAACAAGAAACCAGAAATGCTTGGATAGCAAGCATAAAATAATAATATATATAGCGTCGTTCAATAATTCGAAAGTTTGTGTGACATTATTGGACTATGTCGGAACTGAGGGACGATGTCCCTGAACCGAACCAAAAATTTCTAAGTCCACCGACGCTATCAGTTTCTTATCCGGCATCGCAGCATATGTTGTTCCGAAAGGGAAAGCTTGAAATCCACCGAATCCCTTTCGGTATCCCGTCGGACCGGATGAAACTTTCGGACGTCCGTACCCGCTTCCGCGGAGCGTCCCGACCCAGCATCGTCGGATAAAATATATGCGACAGATTCAGTTGATGCTGGGATGCTGCGATAAACTGTGCTATTAAGGAAAGCACGTCCGTTCCCGAGGCCTGTGCAGTAGCGGACTTACGATGCAATGCCGCTGGAAGCTCCGTGTACGTTGACTCCCGCACACTTCCTATGCGAACGTCCGGAGTCTGCAGGCCTCGAGTCCCCGGCTACCGACCCAGCGCTGTCGGATAATTCTCGATCCGACACCGTTTCTGTCGGCTGCTGGGATGCTGCGATAAGCTGTGCTATGTGCACAAGAATGTCCGGCGTCGAGACCTGCGGAGGCGCAGTCTATCGCTGCTTCGCCGAGGGCAGCTCCGCATCAGATGGCTCCCGCATACTTTTCCTATGCGAACGTCCGGAGTCCATCGGTCTCGAATCCCTGGCTGCCGGATGGTGTGACCTGGTCGCCGAAGAATCCTTGATCGGCGAAGCTGGTAATATATCGGCGGTCACGCAGCCAAGGTGCGGTCGTGTGCGCTGACGAGAAGAGGAAGCCTTAGCAGTCACAGCGGACTGCCTATACAACGGAGCGTCCCGAGCGACGGACGTATGCTCCGCTAACGACACATTTGTACCACAACATCTGGGGCCAGATGTTGTTGAACGAGAGAGGGGCCTCTCTCGCTTGCCGTCCGGATGGACCGGAACGAGCTATGAACCGGACTAAAAGGCTTCCTCCGTTCTCCCTCCGATCCGCCGTCACTGGGTGTGCATTAAGTTAATTTTATAGTGCTCGCATCACCCCAAAATTCCTTCTAGACCGCAACGGACGAACCCGGCTGCCGAACCATTCGGTGAATGGACGCTACACCGGGCGAGCTAGCGGACGTCAAAGGCCGTCGAACCTACTAGGGTCCTCTTAGGCAATTGGCGTATTACATGAGCACTTTTCCGCTAGCCCTTCATTAATTGTGACGACGGAGGCACACTGTTGGAAGACATCACAGATACATCACCCTAATCTTGATCGTCTGAAATAGAAATTGATAAAGTAGAGTGACCCTGCGGGGAAAGGACCGGAGTGTCCAAATCCCCAACAACATACCGTGACATACGCTTCCCATATTGTCATCGAAATCATACGATACAGAACAGGAGTTAATGCGAGTACACTGACCACATATAGAATGATAATAAGGTCAGAGGAAGACTTCCTCTTAAAACAATTGATCAATATCCTTTCAATGTGAAAAGAAAACAAGTCCTGGTACTCGCACTAACGCCTGGCAATCAAAATACATAATAATAATATGATCCATTAATATAGAAAAAATAATTGAAATCAAAATATTTTGAAAAAATATTTTTTCAGAACAGCCCAAGTTTCTGAAAAGTAACGTTGAGCCCCAATGGATCCCAAGCCTAAGTGTGGACAAAAATTTTAAAAATATTTTAAACAATTTATTCAACACTTACGAACAATAATAATGTATCTAGTTATGATTAAAATAACATAAAGATATTATTATTTAGAAATCCCCCCCTCACACAGAGGGCTGTTGTAAATGTAAACAATGAGTGTAAAAACACTAAAATAAGACTCCAGGCACCCAGGCCCGAAATCAGTTACCAAAAATACACCATCTGATGCAAAACAGAGACTTCCAGGGAAGAAACTGCAGAACATCAGATGGTAGATGCAGAACACAACGCCTAACCACCCGTAGGTGAAGACGTAAACATGGGGAAAGAACAGAATTCATTCTGTTATTCAGCTAAAACTCCCAAGAAATATTAGTAATAATAATTACAGAAATTATGCCAAAAGCATGGGAGAATAGCAAGGGGGAACTTAAAGGACAGGGAGAGAGGAAAAACACTTGAAAAAACAGTGTAACTAAATAATCAGAATGACAACAAAATGGCTGCTGCCTTGAAAATAGGTAACTTAACATAATTTCATTAAAAAATTTTAAGTTACAGCCCTGATAATATTCTGTCACACATTCTTTTCCTCTCCTCCTTTTCTATCCTCCTTAGAATCACCATTTCACTAATATTTATGTGTCTGGCATCATTTAAACTGAGATTTAAAAGCACAAAGATCAGTCAGATGTTAACTGATGAAGGGCCAAACTTAGAATGATAAATGGCGCCAATTTCGGAACGTCCTTGACACTGCGCATGCGCAGTGGGGGCGAAGTGTGGAGGGCCTCTCAGGACATGTTTTCTTTAGTTTTAGATGCAAATTTTGGGGATTGGGGGGCAAAATTTGTGTTTGGCCCTATATTTTAAGAGTTAGCACCAGCTATGTCTGGGTCATTGGTACAGTATAAAAATACTCATTTCATATTCTATTTATCATATGATGCACACACACACAAATTAGCCACTTAGTATGAATTTTTAACCCATAACCTAACTTGAGATGCAGACGGCACTTGGAAAAAACATCCTCGTATAACTAAAAATTTTCATTTTTTGCTTCCAAAACATAGGGTATGACCCCCCCTCATTGGAATGAGCTCGTTGAGCTCGTTCCAATGAGGGGTCATAACCTATGTTTTGGAAGCAAAAAGTGAAAATATAAAAATGATAAAATGAATGGCGTTTTTCTTGATGGTAAAAGATTAATACAATATAACCCAACCTAAATAGGACAGATAACGTAAATTCTTCCTACTGAAATTATGCAAATGTGACCTAGTTGTATTTTGTTTAGCCAATAAAATTGTCCAGTTTTGAAATTGACCAAAGAAAGCTCCCAACTCTAATTATACAAATTATGAAAATGTGGCCCAGTTGTATTTTGTTCAGCCAATCAAATTGTCTAGTTTTGAAATTGATCAATGAAATTGACGGAAGGCTTTATTTATCACTGATTAATATGAAAACAAAATATCAAATGTTTTAAAGTAAACAAAACGGATGAGTCATATGATAAACCTATGTACACTCTGCTAGAGAAGATTTCATACTGACCTTGGCAAGAATCAAATTTTGTTGATGCAGCATTGCTCACATTAGAGCAGGTTGGTTTTGACATTTTCCCTCGGTTCGGTTTTGGACCCAAAAAATCAGGTTTCGGCTTTTGTAACACAATACACATTTTCCATATCTTATATATTAACTGGGGCAGGATAGTACTAAAACAGGTTAAATAACAAAGAAGTGAACTAGAAATGAAATAAAACTGTATTGCAATTGTTTCCTGTAAATTAGATGAACAAAAAATTACATTTGCAATCTGCATATGCTTTCATAAAAAGCCATTCAAATGCAAGGGAGTAGATACCGGAGTCGGAAGTGTGTGTCGAGGGGGAGGAGGGGTGCTTAAACATTTAGTTGCAATGATGACGTTTGAGGCAGAAAATTTATGTTTCAATCGTCGTGTCAAATTTGGTTTTCATTTCCATTCATGGCACTGACCTATTGCCTGACAAGAAAATGAGAGGGTCAGAATTTCATAAGCAACTGCCCCAAAACAAGAAGTTGAGAACTTTAGAGCATGCATTTTACTTTCTGAAAGACAGATACCCATTTCACAAGCTAACTAACTTGACAAGTTGACATTTGTTCTCGAAAGGAGCTAAATCTAAATTCCAGTCATTCATTTACAAAGCACTGCAGAGGTTATGCAAATTATCGACAAGATTGTCACCTGACCTGATTCCCAATTCCATTCTTCCTTTCGGTTTGCACTGAATTATCATTATCAGAGAGAATTCTCAATACTTCGAAAAACAACACAGCCATGTGTGTTTTGCATGTATAAGTGTATTTTGGATTTTTAGTTTACTTAAGAAATAACTGTTGTTTTCCTTCGGTTTATGAGATATAATATATCGCATAAACCGAAGGAAAACAACAGTTATTTCTTATAATTTAATCTAACTGTAATATTAGAATATAAAAACTATGTGTACGTGAACGAAAAACATTCAATTTTCGCAAAAGACAACAGTCAAACTCAGGAAAGTGTGCCACAAACAGGTCACGTCAATCATTGTCAAATTGTTTGTTGTTTTGATTTTCAATCGCAGACGTCAGATATTTAGCAAGTCACATAACAATAGCATTAAAAACATTTTTGTAAGTTCCCCCAAAATCATGTTTGGATGTATGATCTTTTTATTCATCTCCCACTTCGGTATATTTTATTAAATTCAATTGTTCCCGAGAAATTATCATTATATTCTCGCTGAATGGAGGCGATGAAAACTCGACCATTGATCTTTGTTACAAGCTTGTTATCCATCTATCAGTCTGCCGTCACGCCCTCATGGTGACAATTTGAGTTGAGTGGGCGGGGCTTCCAGAGTCTTCAAAGTTGGATCGGATGTGTGCGAACATGTTTCCATTCCAAATCCTTACGTGAGTTGGTTTATACGATTTTGACAACTTTCACGCTGTATGCTTTCAACCAATCAAATGCAGAGGTGGGGCAAATGATTAAATTATATTCTTTTCAAATTTCCGATTGGCATTTTGTATGACAGGTATGTACAGCTAACATTTTATTAATATTAATTTAACCTCTTTCCTGCAATCCCAGGTGTTCCAACATTAATGAAGCAAAAAGCGAACTGATACTTTTCTCTTACCTTGACACCAGATCGCTTTGCAGGTGTCAATGTCTGCTCTTTTTCCGAGAATATTTTAGTACTCTTCGGCATGATGATTCTGTATGTGGTGAGGTAGGTTGGAGGTATTTACGCACTGGGGGATGACTGACTTATTGCATAATTGGCATTTGGCATATCTATCGTCGCTTCTTACAACATATTGATATATGCTACTACGCGTTTTAGCTGGCAATTTGTTGATTATACAAAATCTATGGCATGCTAAATGTGAATATTCAAAAGTTAAGCAAAACCGAAAATTTACAGTTTTTAATCTCCTTTTCAGGTCGGTTTCCGTTTCCACTTAAAAACTGAGTTTCAGTTTCGGTTCGGTTAAACTGGCCAGCTCTAAGTTACATTTGATTGGATTGTGCCTACTGGCACTATCCAATTAAATTTAAAAGAGCAATATACAACAAAACTGTAGCAATCTACTAGTTAAATGCCCATACAGTGAACTGGATGTTTTATGACAAAATGTCTACAAATGTGGGAAATTCAGTGACTGTCAGAGAAATTCTACGACAAAATTACAAGAGTTTTTATTCTTTTAACCTATACTTGTGTTCCAGATATTCATAAATAAACCAGCCTAAACCATTATTAATTTTCCGATTTTTTCCACCCAATATCATTCTTATTTGAGCCCCTATGTTTGTTCATCTCCACAAGGTTGGACAGTCAGTCGATCATCATAAGGCAGGCCTGGCATTCTTTAGGAGTGCAGGAGTGCTGCACGCCTAGAAAAAATTGACGAGGGCAATTTTTTGCACCCCTTGATTTTCTGGAATGCCAGACCTGTTTTGGACTGCCTTTAAAATCTATTATCATTTCGTCCCCTGAGTTCCAATGTGTTCTCTGTGCCTACCCGCACAGAGAACACACTGGAACTCAGGGGATGATTTGTCAATGTTGCATTGATTCGCAATAATTCATGACCCATTCTGTGTCGAATTTCCTACGCCCCTATGTTTGTTCATCTCCACAAGGTTGGACAGTCAGTCGATCATCATAATGCAGGCCTGGCTTTCTTTAGGTGCAGGAGTGCTGCACGCCTACTGCACGCCTAGAAAAAATTGATGAGGGCAATTTTTTACACCCCTTGATTTTCTGGAATGCCAGACCTGTTTGGGACTGCCTTTAAAATCTATTATCATTTCGTCACCTGAGTTCCAATGTGCGCATGCGCAGTAGAGGCGTAGTATGGAGGTCCTTTAGGACATGATTTCTTTTTGTTTTGGATGCAAATTTTGGGGATTGGGGGGCAAAATTTGTGTTTGGCCCTGGTTTTGTTAGAGTTAGCACCAGCTAAGTCTGGGTCATTGGTACAGTATAAAAATACTATTGTTGCTAAAGGTAAAAGTTCAAGAACATCAATGTTAAATCTCAAGAAGCCGTTAGAAGCATTTGTCTTTCAGGTACATCAAAGCTTTGATGTTCTGAACTTTTGAACCGTCAGCATAATAATCAAGACCGGTCGGCAGTTGCGAACTTGCAAAGTTCACAACTGACGAATGGTCTTGATTATTATACTGATGGCTCAAAAGTTCAGAACATCAAAGCTTTGAGTGTACCTAAAAGAGGATCATCTTCGTTGTTTACTTGAGGTTGGTCAACTAACTTGAACTTCATTTTTAATGACTTCAAAGAGAGGGAGGGAGGGGGGTTCATCTAGGTATGATTAATCCAGGGACCGATCAGGACTATTTAAAATACGCTGTAGCCTCGGAGCCTATTTTTTCAATTCATGCGCCAGATTTCAATTTACGGAGTCACACTGCTGTTTGTAACACACACTGCAAGTATGTAATAGCTCTCATCATTTTCATTTAGTACACTATAGCAAACATTAATCTTCACTGTGGTTTCTGATCAAGTCTTGGCTGCCTATTTAGGCAGCCAAGACTTGATCAGACACCACAGTGAAGATTAATGCTTGGTAATTAAGACTTGAAGTATTAACTCAAGCACTCTACAACAATGATAAATGATAATCATATATATAATACATGTAAGAGTGTCTCTCTCGATTATCCATCGAAAGAATATCAAAATATGATCTGAGAAGTTACGCGCCAACTGAGAAGCCTATTTCTGAGATTTAAGAGCCAGGTCCTGATGTTTCAGAACCAAATACGCACTGGCGCATACCCAGGTCGGTCCCTGATTAATCCATTATTATCGATTATCTGCTATGATTAATCGATTCCTAAATTAAATGAAAGTGTCAATGACACTGTAGCTCAACTTGACAAACTTGAACTTGGTAAGTTATAAATGAAATGGCAAAATTGAAGATCATTGGGACCAATGTCAGTTTTTTTGCCAGTGGCAACATTTTTTGACAGAAACCGAAGAAAGTTAAAAAATTTATAGTAATTTATATATTTTTTATACTTACCAATGACCCAGACATAGCTGGTGCTAACTCTTAAAATATAGGGCCAAACACAAATTTTGCCCCCCAATCCCCAAAATTTGCATCTAAAACTAAAGAAAACATGTCCTGAAAGGCCCTCCACACTTCGCCCCTACTGCGCATGCGCAGTGTCAAGGACGTTCCGAAATTGGCGCCATTTATCATTCTAATAACCAGTGCCTGGTAAGCGCTATGTACTCAGCGGGGAGGCAAGAGTTCCCAACTCCTGGGAGGGCCATCCCCGTCTGGGTCATTGGTAAGTATAAAAAATATATAAATTACTATAAATTTTTTAACATTTTTATACTGTACCAATGACCCAGACATAGCTGAATAGTAAAAAGGCTGGAAGGCCAAGGACATAGAGCAAAATGGAATACGCTCAATAAAATAAAATAGAGTCATCCCCTGTAGGGAAAAGAAGTAATAGGCCTTACATGTATCTTTCTTATTTATGATAAATTAGAAAGATATAACACCTTCCAAAAATTGAGCTTCATACATCCATGTACTCTATTAATATCCAATAATCCTTATACTAATAATTTTTAAAGTAAGCCAATAATAAAGTAAGTCTAGAGAATAGAGACTCTTCTACTCCTAAAAGTGTGTGAGAATTGCATAATCATGTCCGTTGACATATGCAATATTCAAAAGCTATACTTTAAAAACTAAGACTTGAATGAATTTTATAAACTTAAACTTCTCACTAAACAACCATCCCAATAACAGCTCAGAATTACTAACTCCGGAGGAGGTATCCCCTTGTTTTCATAGTAAAAACAGGTGACCCAAGGGAACACCCTCCCCCCCCCCCCCTTTTTCTTGCCCTGGGTCAAATAGCCCAGAGCGAAGAGGGCAGCCGAACGGAGACACTGCCGAAACAGACAGCCTACCTAGCTATAGTAGCAACTGTTAAGTGAATGACATTCTGAGCAGTAGATAATAGACCTAACAATAGAGGCCTCCAGAAATGGACTCGATATTTCTGAGATAAAATTCATGAATGGATGGCTGAGCGCAATGAGCAGCCTTCAAAAATCTATAATAGCAACACTATTAATGTAAGCCCAAGAAGTAGAAGAACTCTTACTTCATGAGCCGAAATCTTAAGCACAACTGCTAAGCCAATGATATACCATAAGCAGTACGCTAGTTAATAGAATCCATTAACAATAAAATGGAGCGTAACGTCCTTCTACTAGACATCAAAGACAGAAGAAGCTTACGCCCTTGTAATAAACAGATATCTGTTTATAAATACATAAACTGTACCCGGAAAGAGTAAAGGCCTATACCCATACGAAGACGGAAGGACCTTAAAACAATAGGTTCCGGATAATAGGAGCCTAACTCTTATGCAACAATCCAACCTAAATAGTAACGGAAGTATTGATTCCGAAACTATGAAAGTGAAAATCATCCATCGATAGTGCATGAAACTCACTGACTCTACAGTAAAAGAGAAACCAACAGAATTACTGTCTAAAAGGTCAGAATTTGAAAACTACTGTTTCCAGAGGCTCAAATGATTACTTAGCTAAATAAGAACCGAAGTTAAAATCCGTATAGGAATTTAATCTAAAGATTCTAAGTCTATTTATCAAAAAGTTACTAACTGACTTAGATAAAGAGACAAAAGACTCAATTGTAAACTATCGTAGAGTGCATAGGTATGAGGTAACATAAACCTATAACCTAAATAACAACAGGCTGCAGTAGATCTTGTGAAACAAGTATACTAAAAAATAGCAATGAGTAATATGGAGGGATCAACCATATGAACATAATGATCCCTACACCACGACGGAAGAGCCTCCACTTAAGTCGCATAGAATAGCGAAGAAGAGGATCTCCTCTAGTAAGAAATCGCGTCCAAAGCTCGTCCAGTACAGTGCTTACAATGCAATACGGACCACACAACGGAATACATGAAGGTTGCGACCTTGCTGGTTGTGAAAAAGATGACACGATTTACGCAGTGAAAAAAGATCCTCACATAGAGGAAGATTTCACGTTAAGATCCACAGTAGACAAGAGAGTAAATTACTCATGATCTCTGTGAAGATAGAGATGCTATCAACAGAAATGTATTGTGGTTGTTTATCTTAGCAATACCTGCTAAAACAATAGCACCGGAGGATACGCGTATCCTATCATTCCGTCCTATAGATCAATAGAGCGTTAACAGTATTAGCTCAGAGATCTGGACAAGCCAACACATACGTCTGCAATTGATTAGCAAGCTGTGTCATAAATAAAACATCATTGGGCGCTCCCATAGATAGCAAATCTGATTGAATACTTGTTTGTTGAGAGTCCATTCTGACAGCAACAAGCGACCCGTAAGAGAACGGGAGTGCGATAAAACAATCAGACGACCCAGAATATGACGGACCAAAACTGAACTTGGTGTACTATAACCAACAGACGGATTCTTTCCATTAAATTGAATAACGGAAACGAAAGAGTGCCTCCCTGGTTCCGGAGATACGCCACTACTGTCGAATTAAAGGACAGGAATTTGGGCATGCGTTTCTGAATAATGTTCATGCAATGACATAAAGCAAGCCTAAAAAACATTATTCCGCGGAAGTTAAACTGATAGCTAAAAGACTGCGGAACCCAAAGACCCTGGCACTTCGAATCCGTAGGGATCAGTATATATCCCAATCTGTTTGACTGGCAACCGTCATAACAGCCACACTCGGGTCCGGCAACTGCGGCGGCACTCTCTGAGTCAACCACCGAATGTTTGCCCCAGTCTGAATCTCTTGTAACACTAGATAGACAAGAGAATGTATAAATCAAGCAATTCATGGATTGCCGGAAAGTTGCCGTCGAAGAGAAGCTCCTCCGAGAACGAAGCGACTCTGAGAGAGTTCTTAACCTACTATCCACGCGTGGATGTAGCTAGGGCTGCATCACGTCTAACCAACTCCAATCAGCCACTGAAGGGCGGAGTTATATGTGAACAAACTACTGCCCTCAAAAGAAATTACATTGAGAATAATATCCCGTAAATCTTTTCTTGAAGACGTAATGATAACGCCTCAGTAAGGCGGATTACGTATAATAAAGCGTCTAAGTTAAGTCTACTATACATAATGTCGTTCCCAACATTGAAATTGGAAAAGACATAAACGGCGAAAAAGAATATATGCAGTCTTTAATCACACCGTCTAGACGCATATGAACTCTCGGTATGCCCTGCTCTGCCAAAATAAACTATATGTAAAAAAGATAAAATGGCAGAAATGAGCCACGCGGACAAGAAACTAAACTATCATGCTTAGTAGCAGGCTTGTATATATATATAAATATATAGCGTCGAAAAATAAAACACATGTTGTAATGACAATATTGGACTGCGTCGGTAAGTCAGGGACAAAGTCCCTGTACCGATCGAAAAATCCGAGTCCAAAGTCCGTAGCTTGATGCAACCGCAGACCGCACCGACCCAGCGCCGTCGGATAATTCCTGATTCGACCGAGAAACCGTCAATTGCTGGGATGCTGCAAAACAACTGTGCTAACTCGGATAGCACGTCCGTCACTGAGGCCTGAGGAGCAGCGGTCTTACGATGCATTGCCGCAGGAAGCTCCGAGATCGTTACCCCGTGCATACTTCCAATATGCGAGCGAACGGAGTGTATAGGCCTCGTGTCCCTTGGCTACCGGATGGCGCGACCTATTCGCTGTGGAATCACTGAATGCCGAAACTGATCGGATACTCGAGGTCACGTAGCCAATGTGCGGTCGTGTGCCCTGCTGTGAGGATGAGGAAGCATTAAAGACAGTCTCTCGGACTGTCAATATAACGGAGCGTCCCGAGCAACGGACATATGCTCCGAATGTAAAATATCTGAACCACAACATGCGGTCCCCTATGTTGTTGGCTTCCTCCGATCTGTCCTCAATCTGCCGTCACTGGGTGAGTACTAAAGTAATTAAAGTGCTCGCATCACCCAAATCTCCTTCCTAGACCGCAACGGACGAACCCGGCAGCCGAACCATTCGATGAATGTACGCTACACCGGGTGAGCTAGCGAATGTCACTCCGTAAGCGATAGACATATTCCATGAGCACTTATTGCCGCTAACTCTTCATTAACTATGACGACAGAGGCACACTTTTGAAAGACATCTCCATAACTCTTCGAACAAGAAACCAGAAATGCTTGGATAGCAAGCATAAAATAATAATATATATAGCGTCGTTCAATAATTCGAAAGTTTGTGTGACATTATTGGACTATGTCGGAACTGAGGGACGATGTCCCTGAACCGAACCAAAAATTTCTAAGTCCACCGACGCTATCAGTTTCTTATCCGGCATCGCAGCATATGTTGTTCCGAAAGGGAAAGCTTGAAATCCACCGAATCCCTTTCGGTATCCCGTAGGACCGGATGAAACTTTCGGACGTCCGTACCCGCTTCCGCGGAGCGTCCCGACCCAGCATCGTCGGATAAAATATATGCGACAGATTCAGTTGATGCTGGGATGCTGCGATAAACTGTGCTATTAAGGAAAGCACGTCCGTTCCCGAGGCCTGTGCAGTAGCGGACTTACGATGCATTGCCGCTGGAAGCTCCGTGTACGTTGACTCCCGCACACTTCCTATGCGAACGTCCGGAGTCTGCAGGCCTCGAGTCCCCGGCTACCGACACAGCGCTGTCGGATAATTCTCGATCCGACACCGTTTCTGTCGGCTGCTGGGATGCTGCGATAAGCTGTGCTATGTGCACAAGAATGTCCGACGTCGAGACCTGCGGAGGCGCAGTCTATCGCTGCTTCGCCGAGGGCAGCTCCGCATCAGATGGCTCCCGCATACTTTTCCTATGCGAACGTCCGGAGTCCATCGGTCTCGAATCCCTGGCTGCCGGATGGTGTGACCTGGTCGCCGAAGAATCCTTGATCGGCGAAGCTGGTAATATATCGGCGGTCACGCAGCCAAGGTGCGGTCGTGTGCGCTGACGAGAAGAGGAAGCCTTAGCAGTCTCAGCGGACTGCCTATACAACGGAGCGTCCCGAGCGACGGACGTATGCTCCGCTAACGACACATTTGCCGTCCGGATGGACCGGAACGAGCTATGAACCGGACTAAAAGGCTTCCTCCGTTCTCCCTCCGATCCGCCGTCACTGGGTGTGCATTAAGTTAATTTTATAGTGCTCGCATCACCCCAAAATTCCTTCTAGACCGCAACGGACGAATCCGGCTGCCGAACCATTCGGTGAATGGACGCTACACCGGGCGAGCTAGCGGACGTCAAAGACCGTCGAACCTACTAGGGTCCTCTTAGGCAATTGGCGTATTACATGAGCACTTTTCCGCTAGCCCTTCATTAATTGTGACGACGGAGGCACACTGTTGGAAGACATCACAGATACATCACCCTAATCTTGATCGTCTGAAATAGAAATTGATAAAGTAGAGTGACCCTGCGGGGAAAGGACCGGAGTGTCCAAATCCCCAACAACATACCGTGACATACGCTTCCCATATTGTCATCGAAATCATACGATACAGAACAGGAGTTAATGAGAGTACACTGACCACATATAGAATGATAATAAGGTCAGAGGAAGACTTCCTCTTAAAACCATTGATCAATATCCTTTCAATGTGAAAAGAAAACAAGTCCTGGTACTCGCACTAACCCCTGGCAATCAAAATACATAATAATAATATGATCCATTAATATAGAAAAAATAATTGAAATCAAAATATTTTGAAAAAGTTAAAAAATTTATAGTAATTTATATATTTTTTATACTTACCAATGACCCAGACTTAGCTGGTGCTAACTCCACAAAAACCAGGGCCAAACACAAATTTTGCCCCCCAATCCCCAAAATTTGCATCCAAAACAAAAAGAAATCATGTCCTAAAGGACCTCCATAGTACGACTCTACTGCGCATGCGCAGTGACGCAGTCGTCCCGAAATTGGCGCCAAATATCATTCTTACTGGCAGTGCCTGGTCAGCGCTATGTACTCAGCGGGGAGGCAAGAGTTCCCAACTCAGGGAGGGCCATCCCCGTCTGGGTCATTGGTAAGTATAAAAAATATATAAATTACTATAAATTTTTTAACATTTTTATACTGTACCAATGACCCAGACTTAGCTGAATAGTAAACAGGCTGGAGGGCCTAGGACATAGAGGAAAATCCAATAAGCTCAATTATAAAATAAAGAGGTAACCCCTTAAGGAGAAAAGGAGTATTAGGCTTTACATGTATCTTTCTTATTTAATATTTAAATTAGAAAGATACACTACCCTTAATAATTGAGCACAATAACATTCATGTTCTCTATTAACATCCAGTATAACCCTTATACTAATTATTTTTAAAGCAAGCCAATAAATAAAGTAGTCCAGAGAATTGAGACTCTTTATAATCATTTAAAAGTGTCCGAGTATTGTATATTAAAGCCCGTTTGACACTTGACATATACAAATGCTTCACACCGAGCTACACTTTAAAAATAAGACATGAATGAAATTAAACATTAATATTACACTTTAAAACCATCCCGGAAGCGACTCAGAAATACTGTCTTGGAGGAGGCATTCCCTTGCTTTTCACTATAAAGCAGGTGACCTAAGGGAACACCCGCCCCCCCCCCCCCCCCTTCCCCTTGCCCTGGGTCAAATAGCCCAGAGCGAAGAGGGCAGTCGGACGGAGTCACTGCCGGAACAGAAAGCCTGCATAACTATAGTTGCAACTGTTTAGTGGACGACATTCTGAGCAACAGATAACGGACCTAAACAATGCAGGTCTCCAGAAATGGACTCAATATTTCTGAGATAAAAATTAGTAAATGTGGAAGGCTGAGACCAATAAGCAGCCTTCATTAAATCTGTAATAGCAACACTATTAGCATAAGCCCAGGAAGTAGAAAGAGCTCTTACTTCATGAGCAGAAATCTTAAGCACAGACTGCTGAGAAGAAGATAAATCTTCATACGCAGTACGGATAGTTAACTGAATCCATCTAGCAATAGAATGGACTGAAATGTCCTTTCTATTAGGCATCAAAGACAGAAAGAAACGTTTCCATCCCTTTCTGATGAACTGAGATCTCTGTTTATAGATACGTAGTGCTCTAACAGGACAGAGTAAAGGCCTACGCCCGTCTGAAGACGGAAGAGCCTTAATAACAATAGGTTCCGGATATTTATTAGGAGCCTGATTCTTAGCTAAAAAACCCACATTAGTAGTGAAGGTGATAGTGTTCCCAACACTACGATAATGAGAATCATCCACCGATAGTGCATGAAGCTCACTGACTCTTCTGGCAGAAGAGAAAGCTAAGAGAAAAGCTGTCTTATAAGATAAGAATTTGAAATCTACTGTCCCAAGAGGTTCAAGTGGCTTTTCCTTCAATTTAAGGAGAACCCAAGCTAAATTCCACTTAGGAATTAATCTAAGAGTTCTGGGTCTATTTATCGAAAAGTTTCTAACCAATTTCGATAAAGAGACATTAGATCCAATTTGTAAACTATCATGATGTGCATAGGTATCAGATAACATAGATCTATAACCCTTTATAGTAACAGGTTGCAGTTTGATTTCGTCAAACAAGTATACTAGAAAGTTAGCAATGTCTGGTATAGAGGGATCAAATATATCTACAGAATGATCCCTACACCAACGACGGAAAACCTTCCACTTAGCCGCATAGTTTAGCGAAGAGGAGGTCCTCCTACAGTTAGAAATCGCGTCCACTGCTCGTCCTGTAAAGTGCTTGCCATGCAAGAAGGACCGCACAACGGAAAAACGTGAAGGTTGAGACCTTGCGGGTTGTGATGTAGTTGGCGCGATTTCCCCTGCCAAAGAAGATCCTCTCGTGGAGGGAGCTTCCGCGGTAGGTCCCACAACAGACACCTGAGTAGATTTATCCACGGTCTCTGTGGCGACAGAGATGCTACCAACAGAATCTTGCATTGAGATTGTTTTATCTTTAGCAATACTTGTTGAATTAACGGCGCTGGAGGATACGCATATCCTATCAATCCGTCCCAAGGGATCGACAGAGCGTCTACTGCAAATGCTCTTGGATCCGGACACGGGGACACATACGTTTGCAACTGATTGTTGAGATGTGTCACAAATAAGTCTATCATTGGCCGTTCCCATTGGTAGCAAATCTGATTGAATACTTGTTTGTTGAGAGTCCACTCCGACGGCAACAAGCGACCCTTTCGTGAAAGGGAGTCTGCTAGCACATTCAGACGACCCGGTATGTGACGGACCGAAAGAAGAACGTGATGTTCCAACGCAAACAGAAGGATTCTTTCCGTTAGATTGAACAACGGAACTGAATGAGTGCCTCCCTGATTCCGTATATACGCCACTACTGTCGTATTGTCGGATAGGATTTGGACATGAGCATCGTGAATAATGTCCATCCACTGACGTAACGCAAGCCAAATTGACATCATTTCCTTGATGTTTATGTGCTTGCACAGGAATTGCGGATCCCAAAGACCCTGGCATCTCGAATCCGTTGGGATTAATGATGCACTCCAACCTGTTTGACTGGCATCCGTCATAATGGTAAAACTCGGATCCGGCAACTGCAGCGGAACTCCTTGAGTTAACCACTGAATGTTTGCCCAAGTCTGAATCTCTTGTTTCACTTGATCTGACAAGAGAACGTCTACATCGAGCGAATGAATTTTCACACTCCAATTCTGAGTCAGGAAAATTTGAAGAGGCCGTGTGCGTAGCCGTCCCATCGGAATGAGATCCGCGGCGGCTCCGCACAGACCTATCAGTCTCATAAATTCTCTCGCCGTGACTTTGTCTGTATTCAGACAATAGCGAGCGTAACAACTGACTAATTTCGCTCTGGTTAACGGCAGACGAACGAGATTGTTGTGCGTCTCGAAGCTCATTCCCAGATGAGTGAATGACTTGGACGGCACCAGATCCGACTTCTCCTCGTTTACTATGAAACTGAGACGTCGGAGCAATAGAAGAAGATTCTGAACATCGTTCTGAAGCGTTAACTCGTTGCCGTACCTCTGAAGAATGTCGTCCAGGTAGGCCGACGTTACCGCAGACGAATGAGCTCGGAAGTAGATCATTACCGAGTTCATTACCCGAGTGAAAGCCCAGGGTGCTAGATTCAATCCGAAGCACATGGCCCGGAACTGATACACCACTCCTAGGACTGCGAAGCGTAGATACTTTCGGAATGTCGGATGTACCATGACGTGAAAGTACGCATCTTTGAGATCTATGCTCGTTGCATAATCGTTCACCCGAATACTCGCTCTGACCGATCGAATCGTCTCCATATAAAACTTCGGAGAGACGATCAGCTTGTTTATCCAGCTCAAATCTATGACTGGACGGAACGAGCCGTCTGGTTTCGGAACCAGAAACAGATGGCTGTAGAATCCCAGCGATTCCTGGTTTTCTACGACCTCTACCGCGTTCTTCATTAAAAGAGACTGCACCTCTGATAGCAGAGCGTCTCTTTTCTGAGGATTTGACGGAAGATGAGTCCACTTTGGACTTCGAGTTAATGGAGGCTTTCGTTTGAAGGATATCTTTAGACCTTCCGAAGTCACTCCTCTCACCCACGGGTCGTCCGTAATCGACGCCCACTCTTGAGAAAAACTCGACAACCTTCCGCCAACCGGAACGCGATAGAGGTTTAAGCCATCACCTCCTGGATCTGCGAGGCCTGCGGTAGGAGAAACCACGTCTTCCACGACCCGCACCTCGCCTCGTCGACCTCGGGGCGTCCGACCGATTGTCCCGGCCTGAAGGACGTCCCGAACGAGAGTCACTATCCTGACGGTCTCTCGAATAAGAGCTAGAGGACGCACCGGAACCTCTATAGGAACCTCTCTTGGGCGGATAAGACCCAGAAGTGCCCGCCTTATTCGTGTCTGCTGTATCCAACCTTTTAGGAGCGGATCTAAACAACAGAGAATCACTAGCTTTCTTTTTAATATTATCATAAATAGCGGAAAGCTTGCCGTCAAAGAGAAGATCTCCTGAGACCGAAGCGACTCTAAGAGAGTTCTTCACCTTAGAATCCACTAGTGTGGATGTAGCCAGGGCTGCGTCACGTCTAACCAACTCCAGATTTGCCACTGAAAGGGCGGAATTACACGTGGAATAAGCTACTGCCCTTGAAAGAAGTCTTAAGGAGGATTGTATATCCTGAAACTCTTCCCCTTGAAGACGCAGTGATAACGCCTTAGTAAGGTGATCTGCGTAAGATAAGGCATCTAAATTGGCTCTGTTAGACGCAATAGCTGTTTCCAACACTGCGGTTGGAATAGAAGCTGACGACGGTAATGATAGCTCTAAGTCTTCCGCCTCGTCGTCCATACGCAGAGGAACTCTCGGTATACCCTGACCTGCCGTGTCGAATTTATTCCTTGCATTAATGAAAGGCAGGTTGAGAGTATTTGCGGACAAGAAACCTGCTTTCCCCGTCCTGGAAGCAAGTTTAAAAATAGCGTCATTCAATAATTCAAATGTTCTTGCAACATTATTGGACTGCGACGGAAACTCGGGAGCGATGTCCCTGAACCGCTCGAAAAAATCAGAGTCCAATGACGCTATAATTCTCCTGTCCGGAAGCGCAGCAGTCTGGCCCGACGGAACAACTTGAGGAAGAAAGTGCCAGATGAAGTCCACGGCAGCTTTGTGTTGTTCCGAAAGGGATAGCTCCAATTCATCCGTATCCCTTTCACCATCCGGTCGGACCTCCCGATGTTCCCGGTCGTCCGCCCCCGATGCTTCGGCGGAGCGTACCGACCCAGCGCCGTCGGATAATTCTCGATCCGACACCGTTTCTGTCGGCTGCTGGGATGCTGCGATAAGCTGTGCTATCTGCACTAGAATGTCCGACGTCGAGACCTGCGGAGGAGCGGTCTTTCGCTGCTTCGCCGAGGGCAGCTCCGCATCAGATGGCTCCCGCATACTTTTCCTATGCGAACGTCCGGAGTCCATCGGCCTCGAATCCCTGGCTGCCGGATGGTGTGACCTGGTCGCCGAAGAATCCTTCATCGGCGAAGCTGGCAAAATATCGGAGGTCACGCAGCCAAGGTGCGGTCGTGTGCGCCGACGAGAAGAGGAAGCCTTAACAGTCTCTGCGGACTGCTTATACAACGGAGCGTCCCGAGCGACGGACGTATGCTCCGCTAAAGACACATTTTGTACCACAACATCTGGTCCCAGATGTTGTTGTACGAGAGAGGGGCCTCTCTCGTTCGCGGCCCGGCTGGACCTGGACGAGCTAGGAACCGGACTAAAAGGCTTCCTCCGTTCTCGTTCACTATCCGCCGTCACTGGGTGTGCATCTATTATTTTTATAGTGCTCGCATCACCCAAAATTTCCTCTTGGACCGCATCGGACGAACCCGGCTGCCGAACCATTCGGTGAATGGACGCTACACCGGGCGAGCTAGCGGACGACATTTGTCTAATCTCCATGAGCACTTTTGCCGCTAGCTCTGTATTTATTTGTGACGACGGACGCACACTTGAAGAAGATAACATGGAAACATCACCCTGTTCTGGTTCCTCTGAAATAGAAACTGAGAGAGTAGAGTGACCTTGTGGAGAAAGAGCCGGCATCGCTCTTTCTCCAGAAACAACATATCGTGACACACGTTTCCAATGTTTCTCATCCCAATATTCACATACAGGACAGGGATTAATGCGAGAACACTGACTACAATTAATACAATAATCATGAAAGTCAGAGGAAGATTTCTTCCTATTACAATTTGAACAAAGTCCCTTCATTGTGAAAGAACAACAATAAGTCCTAGTTACTCGCAAAAACCCCTGACACAAAGATACATAATAACATGATCCATTAATAAATGAAAAAACAATTGCAAAACAAAATAATTTTGAAAAAATATTTTTTCAGAGAAGCCCAAGTTGCTGAAAAGTAACGTTGAGCCCCGATGGATCCGATGGCAAAGTGTGGTCAAAAATTTTAAAATTATATAAAATAATTAATGAGACACTTTCGGATAATATAAATGTATCTTATAATGAGATAAACTACCACAAAGGCAAACAGCCCCCCTCAAAAAAGGCTGTTGCCAATGAAAACAAACAGTGTAAACACAGTAGAAAACATGACTCCAGGCACTGAAAAAACTGGCCCGGAATCAGTCATCAATTACACTCTATCTGATGCAAAACAGAGACTCCCAGGGGAGAATCTGCAGAACATCAGATGGAAGATGCAGAACACAAACGTTATACACCCATGGGTGAAAACGTAACTATGGGGAAAATAACAGAAAACATTCTGTAACCAAGCAACTCTCCCAGGGAATTTTAGAAATGAAACTTCTCATAAATATGCCAAAAGCATGGGAGAATTGCAAGGGGGGACTTTAGAAGGCTAGGGGAGAGGAAACACTGAATAAGCAGTGCAACAATTAGCAAGAATGACAACAAGAGGCCCATGCCTCGAAAACAGGCAACTTAACATAATTTCAACAAAAAATTTTAAGTACAGCCCTGATTATTTTTTGCCACTTCTTTTTTCCTCTCCTCCTTCTATCCTCCTTAGAATCACATTTTCTCCAAGAATTACGTGTCTGGCATCCTTTAAACTGAGATTTACAAGCACAAAGATCAGTGAGATGTTGACTGATGAAGGGCCAAACAGAGAATGATATTTGGCGCCAATTTCGGGACGACTGCGTCACTGCGCATGCGCAGTAGAGTCGTACTATGGAGGTCCTTTAGGACATGATTTCTTTTTGTTTTGGATGCAAATTTTGGGGATTGGGGGCAAAATTTGTGTTTGGCCCTGGTTTTTGTGGAGTTAGCACCAGCTAAGTCTGGGTCATTGGTACAGTATAAAAATATATTTTTTCAGAACAGCCCAAGTTTCTGAAAAGTAACGTTGAGCCCCAATGGATCCCAAGCCTAAGTGTGGACAAAAAATTTAAAAATATTTTAAACAATTAATTCAACACTTACGAACAATAATAATGTATCTAGTTATGATTAAAATAACATAAAGATATTATTATTTAGAAATCCCCCCCTCACACAGAGGGCTGTTGTAAATGTAAACAATGAGTGTAAAAACACTAAAATAAGACTCCAGGCACCCAGGCCCGAAATCAGTTACCAAAAATACACCATCTGATGCAAAACAGAGACTTCCAGGGAAGAAACTGCAGAACATCAGATGGTAGATGCAGAACACAACGCCTAACCACCCGTAGGTGAAGACGTAAACATGGGGAAAGAACAGAATTCATTCTGTTATTCAGCTAAAACTCCCAAGAAATTTTAGTAATAATAATTACAGAAACTATGCCAAAAGCATGGGAGAATAGCAAGGGGGAACTTAAAGGACAGGGAGAGAGGAAAAACACTTGAAAAAACAGTGTAACTAAATAATCAGAATGACAACAAAATGGCTGCTGTCTTGAAAATAGGTAACTTAACATAATTTCATTAAAAAATTTTAAGTTACAGCCCTGATAATATTCTGTCACACATTCTTTTCCTCTCCTCCTTTTCTATCCTCCTTAGAATCACCATTTCACTAATATTTATGTGTCTGGCATCATTAAAACTGAGATTTAAAAGCACAAAGATCAGTCAGATGTTAACTGATGAAGGGCCAAACTTAGAATGATAAATGGCGCCAATTTCGGAACGTCCTTGACACTGCGCATGCGCAGTAGGGGCGAAGTGTGGAGGGCCTTTCAGGACATGTTTTCTTTAGTTTTAGATGCAAATTTTGGGGATTGGGGGGCAAAATTTGTGTTTGGCCCTATATTTTAAGAGTTAGCACCAGCTATGTCTGGGTCATTGGTACAGTATAAAAATATCGATAGCTCCCATCTAGAGGTCACCGTAAATAAGCATACCAGGTTTCAAAGCAATATAATCATAAATGAGCCCTGTAGGGTGAGCCAAAGGGAAATATTGTGGTCTGACTAAACTAAGTTCTAAGAATGTTGGCCGCGGCAACATTTCTTGACAGAAATTGAAGAAAATCGATAGCTCCCATCTAGAGGTCACCCCAAACAAGCATGCCAGGTTTCAAAGCAATCCGATCATAAATGTACCCTGTAGGGTGTGCCAAAGGGAAATATCGAGTCTTCTGACTAAACCAAGTTCTAAGAACGTTGGCCGCGGCAACATTTTTTTATGGAAATTGAAGAAAAATGATAGGTCCCATCTAGAGGTCTCCCCAAACAAGCATACCAGGTTTCAAAGCAATCAAATCATAAATGTGCCCTGTAGGGTGTGCCAAAGGGAAATATTGTGGTCTGACTAAACTGAGTTCTAAAAACGTTGGCCACGGCAACATTTTTTGATGGAAATTGAAGAAAATCGATAGCTCCCATCTAGATGTCACCCCAAACAAGCATGCCAGGTTTCAAAGCAATCCGATCATAAATGTACCCTGTAGGGTGTGCCAAAGGGAAATATTGAGTCTTCTAACTAAACTAAGTTCTAAGAACGTTGGCCACGGCAACATTTTTTGACAGAAATTGAAGAAAATCGATAGCTCCCATCTAGAGGTCTCCCCAAACAAGTGTACCAGGTTTCAAAGCAATCTGATCATAAATGGGCCCTGTAGGGTGTGCCAAAGGGAAATATTGAGGTCTGACTGAACTAAGTTCTACAAACGTTGGCCGTGGCAACATTTTTTGCCGGAAATTGAAGAAAATCGATAGTTCCGATCTAGAGGTCACCCTAAATAAGCATACCAGGTTTCAAAGCAATCAAATCATAAATGTGTCCTGTAGGGTGTGCCAAAGGGAAATATTGTGGTTTGACTAAACTAAGTTCTAAGAACGTTGGCCGCGGCAACTTTTTTTGACAGAAATTGAAGAAAATCGATAGCTCCCATCTAGAGGTCACCCCAAACTAGCATGCCAGGTTTCAAAGCAATCTGATCATAAATGTACCCTGTAGGGTGTGCCAAAGAGAAATATTGAGTCTTCTGACTAAACTAAGTTCTAAGAACGTTGGCCGCGGCAACAGTTTTTGACAGAAATTGAAGAAAATTGATAGCTCCCATCTAGAGGTCTCCCCAAACAAGCATACCAGGTTTCAAAGCAATCTGATCATAAATGTACCCTGTAGGGTGTGCCAAAGGGAAATATTGAGGTCTGACTAAACTAAGTTCTACGAACATTGGCCGTGGCAACATTTTTTGCCGGAAATTGAAGAAAATCAATAGCTCCCATCTCGAGGTCACCCTAAATAAGCGTATCAGGTTTCAAAGCAATCAAATCATAAATGTGCCCTGTAGGGTGTGCCAAAGGGAAATATTGTGGTTTGACTAAACTAAGTTCTAAGAACGTTGGCCGCGGCAACATTTTTTGCCGGAAATTGAAGAAAATCGATAGCTCCCATCTAGAGGTCACCCCAAACAAGCATAAGAAGTTTCAAAGTAATCTGATCATAAATGCGACCTGTGAGGTGTGCCAAAGGAAATTGTGGACGTACGTACTAATGTACTAATGTACTAACGTACGAACGTATGCCAACGGACGAGAAGTGATGGCAATAGCTCAGCTTGACTTTGTCAAGTTGAGCTAAAAATCGTGACAGCCCTATCAACAACGGCAATTTGAAAGATTTCATTTCCGTGTATGCTATAAACAAACCTGCAGGAACAGTACTGAACACAAACTTCACATTAATTTGTCTTTCAGAGAAAGATGATTTCGACGAATATGGAAAATTACATTGTCTCAGAATTTTCTGTGAGTGATCAGCTAACCAATTTGGATTGAAAAACTTAGGCAGCATTTTTCAAATATTCAATAAATTCTCATCTAGAAGTTAATTTAATTAATCAAATCAGATGCTTTCATATGAATGATATATATAAAACACAAGGGTACTTTTGCACAACAAAAATTGCGGTTTTGTTAAACGATAAACTTATTTTTTTTCAAAATGTATGGCTTCTTGTCCCTTTAATTGAATACTCCAGTAAATTGAATATTTTTCATTGGCAACATGGTTATTTAATTAACAGGGTTTCACTGGATGGGAAACATATAGCTTTGCTATTCTCTTTCTATTAAAAATCTGAAAAATGATTCCTTAGAAAAGTTTCCCAGAGAGAAGTTGCAGTAAGGCCACACAAAGTAGATGTTCTGTTTCTCAGGCCAAGTTTTGTAAAATTGCATGCGGGCGGGCGGGCGGTTTTTTATTTTATATTTTATTTTTGTAATTATTTCTTTGCCATCAGAAGTTCATATTCTGGGTTTATTTTATGTTTTAGGCCTCATAATCTACAGAATAGCAAGGGTGGTGGTGTATTTCGTCCCTTGGGTGCAACAAGGCTTTGCAATGCTAAAGCATTGCAAAGCCTTGTTGTACTCAAGGTACAAATTTATCAGTTTTATTAACTTGTGTAAAATATCAGACATAAAACCATTTAATTTTTATTTTTTCAAGTTTGCATTGGTCATAAAAAGAGAGCATGCGCCAGCCAAAAGGACCATGTGGGAGGGCCTGAGAAACAGATTTTTAATTTTATTAAGCATAACAATTTTCTAGATTTTCTTAATTTCTAATTTGTATAAATGAAAGTGTCAATGACACTGTAGCTTAACTTGACATTGTGTTGTGTTTGATGAAAAGGTTAATGTTCAATGTTTATAAAAGGATTATGAAATAAGACAAGAAATGCGATAATTGAGAATGTGTTAATTTCTGTTCCCTGTATGTTATGTTTTCAATAAAACTAATTTGAGGTGCAGACTGTACTAAAGAATTGAGGGGTTGGTTAATGTGGCCCTCACAGTTAATGCATGTCAACCAAAGTTTCCAAGTTACAGTGAAACTATTCCAAAATGAGTCATCCTATCATAAATCCCTTCATAAATACGGACTGTAGACTGTGCGAAAGGTTTTTGGGTTTTGGGTTCAGGTGGCCGTCACAGTTGACAAATTGTGACCAAATGGGGAAGTTCTCATCTAGACATTATACGGAGTCATCCTACCAAATTACAATGAAATCCCTACATATTAAATATGACTTGTAGACTGTGCTAAAAGTTTTGGGGTTTTGAGCTTGGGCAGCCGTCATGGTTGACAGATCACAACCAAAAGGTGACGTTCTCATCTAGACATTATACAGAGTCATCCTACCAAGTTATAATGAAATCCCTTCATAAATAAGATGTAGTCTATGCTAAAGGTTTTCGTGTTTTGGGCTCGGGCAGCTGTCAAGCTGAATGATCACGACCAAAAGGGGACCAAAAGGGGACATACTCATCTAGATATTATCTGGAGTCATCCTACCAAGTTACAATGAAATCCCTTCATAAATACGATCTGTAGACTGTGCTAAAGGTTTCCGGGCTTCAGGCCCCTGTAGCCATCACAGTTGACCAATCCCAACCATCTAGACATGTTATGGAGTCATCCTACCAAGTTACAATGAAATCCCTCAATAAATATGACCTGTAGATTGTGCTAAAGGTTTTCGGGTTTTGGGTTCAGACAGCCATCACGGTTGACAGATTGTGACCAAATGGGGAAGTTCTCATCTAGAATTCATCCTACCAAATTACAATGAAATCCTTACATATTAAATATGACTTGTAGACTGTGCTAAAAGTTTTGAGGTTTTGAGCTTGGGCAGCCGTCACGGTTGACAGATCAAGACCAAAAGGGGACGTTCTCATCTAGACATTATACAGAGTCATCCTACCAAGTTACAATGAAGTCCCTTCATAAATATGACCTGTGGAGTGTGCTAAAGGTTTTGGGGTTTTGGGCTCAGGAGCAATCACGGCTGACTGATCATGACCAAAAGGGGACATTCTCATTTAGACATGACCTCAAACCTGAATATGAAATTTGTGATGATCGGACAAGAACTACGGGGTGTAGCCTGTGCGAAAGGAAAATGTGAACAGACTCACAGACTAACAGACTTCTGCATGCGTGATGGCAGTAGCTTATCTTGACTTTGTCAAGTTAAGCTAAAAATTCCTAGATTTTCATTTCTGCCCACCTCTAGTTTTTCAACCCGCCCCAATTTTATTTTATTACCATTTTAAAATATTTTGTCATATCGTCTCCTTTTAGGATCCCCACTCAAAAATTCTGCATATATTTTCCATTTGTTGATAATTCCAACCCTTGACATCACTTCTTGGGAAGCTCTCAGCCCTGAAAGCTTTTCTGAAAAATGATATCATGTGTTGGAATTATCAACTAAGTGAAATGTAGCTGACTGATTGCGACCAAAAGGGGACATTCTCATCTAGACATGACCTCAAACCTGCATATGAAATTTTGTGACGATTGGAAAAGAACTATGGAGTGTAGCCTGTGCTAAAGGAAAATGTAAACAGACTCACAGACTGACAGACTTCCGCACATGTGATGGCAATAGCTTATCATGACTTTGTCAAGTTAAGCTAAAATGGTTATACAGTATGCCTGTCATGGACTGGCCATTTTCCACAGGTGGGTAATATTTCCACAGACACAATAATATTAGATTCCAAACACTAATTATAGAAATAATCATCAAATTTAATTAATGAAGCAGTGGATACAACCCAGTGCTTTATTAATTAAAATTAAGCTGATGATTTCTCTTACCTGGTAAATGCATGCGTGGACATCACTGACCACGCATAGATTACAACCTCTCCACAACAACTGTACTGTAGGCTAGTCAATGAAAATCTTTGTTTCATTTTGCCTCTGCCAATATATCCAACATGTGAGCTCTTTTCTTAGGAAGTGATCACTGAGAGCTTACTAATGAATGATGTCAAGGGCTAGAATTATCAATAAAAAGAAAACTCAAACATAAAGTTTCTTGGGGTGCAGGGGCAGAATTTTGACGCGAATCCGCGAATCGATTTGCGTGTAGATTCGCCTAAAATACCAAGTGCGCGAATCTCAGTGGATTTGCGCAAAAATTGGGAATAAAGTTTTGTTTTTTTTGCATTTTCGTCTAAAACACCGCAAACATGTAGACACCTGATTAACTGCAAATTTCAACTCCCAAATAATCGCTCTATGATTCATCAAGAGGTGCGGATTGAATCAAAGTTGCAGCTGAGCAGACGTTGTCATTGCGAGAGCTTCCTGTAAATTATTATTTACAATTCGAACTTTTGGAGGTTACCGTGCACTTCGGACACTGTCACAGACATTGAGAATGGTTCAGAGGTAACTAGGGCTACAATGGCTCACCACGGTCTCGGTGCACCATCAGCGGTGTTTTTCCACGGTACAATACTCGGTTCATTCACCCTAATTTTCGGTATGCTCACGGTACAGCGGTCGCAGCAGGAGAATTCCAACACCCCCAAAAGAGGGCCCATGAAGTCAGATGTGAATTTCAAGGAAACTCTCCGCAGGATCAAACTGTTCTCCCTTTCCCTCTCTCTGAAAAATAGAAGGGGCTTGCCCCTATCCCCCCCCCCCCCCCATCCCGCACACACACACACACACACACCAACTCACCCGATTGTACGGACCAAGAATCATCAAAATTTATTGGGAAATTGGGGCATATATGATATAATCTTGGTGCAAAATATTTGTAATAGTTAGTGAGGTCAGTATTTAAATAGAAAAAAACTTTATACACACGATTTCAAACATTCATTTTAAAAATTTAACTTATTCAAATCACTTGACAATAAAAGTAAGTGTGGAATTTCAAGTCCATAAAACAATCGGATGTGGTGGGGTCTTCCACGAAGTTGGTGCAGTTCAGACAAGCGATAAATATATTCAATATTCATGACCATGTTGATCATGTGATTTGGGGATACGTTTCTATTGGTTCGTGACAAACAATACTCATTTTCATACTGACGTCAGACATTTAGCACGTGGTCAACCATGTGTTTTTTCTGTCCTGTTTTGCCAAGTCAAGAGTGCATATTTCTACATCAGCTTAACGGGCAGCCAGGCTGCAACATTTCAGCTTTAATCTACCAAATATGCGGTGCATAGAAGCATGCTGTTAGTTTTAATGGACGGCTGTTGGGAATTGGGTCTGTATGAAAATTTGTAAGTGTCGACACAAGCAAATAGTTTGCAAACATAAACAGAACAGCATGTCGTGCATCTATAAATAACCGACTTGATGTCATTTAAGCTTTGGATAATTCCGAATGTGTGTCAGGAGAAGTAAGACGATTATTTACTGGCTGATTATTCAACAATTCGCCAATCAAGTTTTGCGTTGTTTATTTGAGTATTTCTGTTTCGTCTTCGTGCACACATGTCAGATCTGAAGTACATGCAAATGTAACAACATGAGTGACAGAAATACTGCCAATAACAACGAAGGTATCGTCAGCCCACCTGCAAAATTTAAATCTCATCTGGAAACCCTTTGGCTTTCCCTCATACAAAGATGGGAATGGTGTCTGGCTAAAGTTAGAAAAAATGTACCGCAATACGTATTGTACCGCCACCGAAAAACCGCAATACATACCAAACCGTGAGGTAAGTGTACCGTTGCAGCCCTAGAGGTAACAAACTTTCAGTTTCGAGTTGAATGTTTTTTATGTATGGCGGAGAACAGATGTTAGCAAAGTTCTTACAAATTATAGGCTTTCAACAAAATCATGGCTATTCTTCATGCCACAACAGTTGGATTCCCGTGATTCGCGTAGGGTGGTTCCCACGCGAATCCAACTTGATTCACCCCCAAAATTACGAAATTTTGCCCCTGGGGTGTTTTGTTTTTTTATTGGTGTTTAAGGTCGCATTCAGAAACTATGACTATATCATGTCTGCAACGTACAGTACAGCCACGGTGGACTGGTCACTTTCCATGGGTGGCAGGCCTGAATATTTCAAAAATCATGGGAAACCATATTTCGTTTCCGTCATTTTGCATCATGGGAAATGACCGTTAACGATTTTTCGGTTGCGTCAAATGTTTGACTGGGTAACGATTTTGACAATAGGCCCTAATAAGGCCAAAAAAAAAAAATCAATTGATTCTCAGGCAATTTTTTTTTCAAATCAATGAGGGAGGGAGGATTTTATTTTTATTTTTTATTTTTATTTCTTCCAGATGGTGAGAAAGGATTGAGAGGCAAAAGTCACTTTCTGATGTCTGTTTTTACCTGAAAAGCATGGAAAGTGCATATTGTAAAATGATATACAAATAAAACTAATTTTATTGAAAACTAAAACTGTTTTTCTTTATTTTCTGATATCACCACTTTTTGTATTTAGAAACAGAACTCTGACTTCACTTTTAAACTTTTACAAAGCAGAACTATTTTATGAATACTAGATATTATTGACCACCCTCGTATTATTTTGGTATCATTGTGAGTTATTTTGATTTTTAGTATGACCCATGGTGAGAGTGTTCTTCTCTGTAAGAGAAGGTATATTCTTTTTAAAAAAATATTTAAAGTGTTTAAAATAAATTTCAAGTTCATATAAGAAGCTGGGTCATTCATGGTTTCTGAATACCCTAACTGAGTTGAAAAGCGTAGTTAAAAAAGTTTTCGATATCCTTCGTAAATTAAGCGTTATTAACAATTTGAGTTAATTAATTTCTTTGGTAAATGACAAAACATTTCAGTTGTCTCCCTTTCCGGCTGCGCTGGGTAATAATACACTGTTCAGAAAACTGACAATTTCTGCCAACCATCTTTCACTGACACGTGCGATTGGTGCTTTGAAGGTCTGCCATTCTTATCCATCCAAATACCTGTGATTTCTATTGTAGCCTTATTACATTTAACCCCCTTCCAACAAACTTCACAAGTTTTCAAAGAAAAACATTCAATGCAAATTGCGGGGCGAATTTCAATGCAGCCAATTTTTCAGTGGAACAGAGCGTAACCGCAAGCAATTTCGATATGGACGAACTGTCTCCAATACATTTTTTTTTGTTTTGAAACGGTGGTTAACTTTTAATAAATTCTAATTAACTCGATGCGTGTCTTGTGTGATTCGTTGTTTTGTCTGGTACTTTGTTTTTAAATAGCCATTTTGTGCTGGTTGCTATCAGTTGGGGCGAATTGTTCGAACGACTACGCCATTGCAATTCTTTTCAGAAATATAAAATTGGGCTAGTTTAGGCTATTTTCATAGCCGTGTGACGGACTTTAACAGCAACCGTGTTTACTGTTTTTTGCGGAAGCGTGTGTTTTTAAAAAATAAAACAAGAAAATACAGTAAACTGCCATGTCTCCCAAGGAAGTTTAGAAGGGCGACTTGAATTTCGCCCCCAATGTAAGCCAAGGCCAGAGGCTCTCACACTTAACACACGCCTGTGTATATTTACCTGTTTATTCGTTGGTTTTGGGCCTTAAGGGGACGTCCAACCTAACTTTGGTCAAATTTCATGTCATTTTCTTTCAAGTCTAAAAAAGGCCCAAAATGAATAACCCCAATAAATTATATACCAAAATGCTTGGAATGAAACATAGAACATGTGGAAACTGAAATTTGCCATGGAACTGCTGCCATGTGTAAATAGCACCACCTGAAAGTCTGCTGTGGCATAAGAAAGAGAACAAAATTTTTACAATAAAATACCTCAAAATAAAATAACAGCTGTATTCTATAAACATTGAAGTACATACTCGAAGAAATCTTTTCCTAATTCATGAAAGTAATAAAGATTGAGACCAAATGTTATAAGTGGTGTGCTCACTGATTGAAGGCAGACATTTTCTTTTGTTTATGTTTTGATTTGGGGAGTTCAACAAAGGTCAACTTGAAGGAGTCCAGCAGAAGAAGTATGGAAGGACAAAAGAGTGTCTCCCAATATCAAGATGTATGTGTTACTGTAATGGTTTGGAAAGAAAATATGATATTCTCCTATGTAGAATGCACTGCAAAGTCATACATTGTAGTTGAATAAATATATTTACAAACCCCTAGCACTGTAACCCCTTTTATCCCATGCATCAATTTGATAGTGATTAAATTGTTAAATTTGTCTGGTTTATCAATAAGTATATTAGCTTTGTTTAACTCTTGGACACCAATACACTCATGATACCTGTTGGAGAAGAAATAAGGGTAACTGTAACCTGTCACTGCAATAAACCATCTAATGTACTTAAAAGTACATTGTTATTCAAAACACATCAAATCAACCTTACATAACCATTATTGCATGTACTTTCCCCAAGGAGGCTTATTGACATATTGTGATCAGAAGGGCACATCCAGAGGGTCTCACATATTTTGTTCAAGAACGCAGTACACAAAGCAATCCCCAAAAGACGACAAGTGAGCTCCATTTGAAATTGAGACAAAAAATTTCCCGGGGGGGGGGGGGGGGGGGGGGGGGGGGGAGGGGCTCTCTTCCATGTATGACTCTACCTCTGGAACTCATGGCATATGCCTTTTTTCTCAAAGTTTAACTCTTTTTTTCTTTTTGAAGATCCTGGCCACACATGTTCCAAACACTATCAGACAGGTAACCCTCCAAATAAGTGTATCTGCAAAAATCATGTTACATTGCAAAACATTCTTTTTAGAGTTTTAGTTCTGGACCTTTCATGCTTCTTACTTCCAACTATAACACTTAATTTATCGATTAATGGGTGAATAGAAAAATCCTACCATAATCAACATTTTGAGTTCCATAAGCCTTCAAAACAGCTTCGATAAAAGTGTCAAACATCAGATTGGTGGCTTTATACAGAATATTCATTAGGTTGTTGCTTGATAAGTAATAGGAACAAAATCTTCACAAGAAAATTCTGTAGCAATACAATTGAGGGTATTAGCAGGCACTTTGCAACAAATTGTAACAAATCAACTAGTTATAAACAAAATTTTCTAACTCAAAAGAGTGAAAAAGTACCACAACTCTGAAAAAATGTGGGAAGAAACACATGCTACAGCAGCTACACGGGCATTGTTTCCCCATGATGCTCGATCACAACACCAAATATCCTTCAAATTGGAGTAGCAATGGTTGAGATACAAGGGAGAATGTTGGTACATGTAATGATGAATGGGTAAGACTAAGATTAAGATGACAGGGGTCACCACTGCACAGCCCTAGATGCACCTTTGATTTTCCAACTTCCAGGTCTGGGGCATAATAATCACAACACACCCACCTTATCAGTTCATAATTTCAGTAAAATAAAAGAAATTATCAATTTGAATTAATTAATAGATGATGGAAAATATTTGGCTTCCTTCGCCTTCTCGTACTATTTAATTACCACAAACAATATCAGTTTGATGCCGATAAACGAAATTGAACGCATGTGGTTTGGTTAAAAAGTATCTCGGCATGAATAATGAAGAAATTGCGAATATTTCGTGTATTTCATTTGTTGAAAAGCCAATTGCAGCTAATATTGACCGTGCATTCGAAAATTCGTTTCGGTTTTGACCACACGACCACGCTGACACTCCGTGACAGCGGTTATGTTTATTGTGATATGCAAATTGGGGGATGGTTTCCGGTGAAGGAGATTTGTCACATTTGTCAGTGTAAAGCGATCATAAAAGACACCGATCGACGCTTGTATTACTATGGTTGGTTGCAAGAAAAAACTAAATTCTCAGCATCGTCCAAGCGCACCTTATTTAAAAGCACGAATGCATCATTTTCAACCCATCTTCAATCGGTCCTTTGCAGACATCAAACATACCCGCCTTCAAATTCCATGGTTACTGGGAAGTAAATAACTTCGCAGCGACAGGGGGAAATTAACACGCTCAATATAGTTCCAGGTCACTTGGAATATACTTCGTGAAAAAGTGATTTCTGAAGCATTCTGCTTACTTTGTTACGAATATTGCCTTATTTGATGTGTATTGTCCCGATTTTATACACTCGGTTATTTTTTTTACAAGTGGTTCATGTTGTCTTTCTAGTGCGCAATAATTCAGATTTTTTGTCAACAAAAAAGTTCAGACGGCCTGTAAACACGAGAGGGAATTTCAAACCATATTTTGCAGTTATGACATTAACAGCTCAAGTATTTGCTGTCACCTGTTTGCAAATCCGCTCATACGTCGTCTCGAACAAATAAGGGGCGTGATCACGTCCTTGCATTCTTACGATTTCCCAAATTGAGTATTTCTGCAAGAACCACATCGTAATCACATGACCGGAAAAACATCATTGAAACATGGCCACATCCGGAACATCCAAAATTTGTGTTGATGTTATTACATTCAAACGTCAAAACCCACCAGAGTGTGTGTCAAAAAAATGCTTTCTCCGAGTCTGTAGTATGTGATCATTATACTGAGGACAAGGCTTTCGAATTACCGATTATTTTGTGGTTTTACCGGTTCGTTACTTACGCCATTTGCAAATTAATCTTCTTCAAAATCCTAAAATTCACTTTTTTTCCTGAAAAAAATTATATGTACCTTTTCTATGCACTTTACTCATTATTTTGATAAAAAATTGCCTTTCCTTACTTCTCTTATCTGTTTCTGAGGCATTGGGAAAAATGTCAAAACATTGACCAAAGTTACGTTGGACGACCCCTTAAAACCAATAGTCCCTTTTCAATTTCCCTGTTTCCTATTTTCTTGCAATGACGGTCCAAATAAAAAGGCCCAACGCGGGCCATTTTTTTCAACGCGGCGGTGCCTGAGAATCAATTCCTTTTTTTTTTTTGGCCTAATCAAATAGTTTTAAAATCATAATGCAGGTCTTCTGTCGTGTTTATACCGTACTGACTCGTGTTGAAGCCCATACTCGTGACGAAACCCACCCCCGCCTTTTCAGATTTGTGAACCAGGGTGCCCTACTCGAGTCAAAGCCCACCCCCCAAGTTTGAAATTGGAGAATGGACGAAAGTTGTTTGAGACAAGACGTCAAATTTACAGGCATCAAATGGAAAAACAGGTGACTTGTTGCAACACTGTACTTACCAAATAGAACTGTAATACTGTATTATGTATATTTTTTGGAGTTGAGATTTTTGTGTTGTTAAATTCGTCTTTTGTGTAATACATTATGTCTGTGTTCAGTCTAATAAGTCTTTATTAAAAAATTATATATCACAAGGAAAATTGACTTGTTTATTTTTTTTGTCGACCTCGTTTTGGAAGCTGTCACTTGTTTCAAATGAGTGTGCAGGCTGCTGTCAATAGTTGCCTGAAACACGCCCACAACATATAGTTTTCACAGTTTTCACAGTGGTTGAATATCACCAGATACTGATTGAACACTGCCACTTTCAAGCGGTGCACAGCTCATTGTGAAAAAACACTGCCACTTTCGAGCGTGCACAACTCATTGTGAAAAACGGGTGTTCAGAAATTAATGAGAAAGTGGTAATTAAAAATAAAAAATAATTACAACTCAGGTATTTGAGAATTATATAACAGCATAACCAGGGATATGATTTATGACTTATTGGTTCAATAAAACATGCTCATTTATCATTTCATCATGCTCTGCAACATGTGAAGTTATGACTTTCAGTGTAAATTCAATTTTTCAAATGCTGCCAAGGGAGGCCACTATTTTGTTATTCATATTCCGCTGTATAAATTTTATCTGGTCTTCATATTATGATTTTTTTTATTGATTTTGTGTGAAGCTATATTTTGTTTTATTTGTAATAAATGTACTTTAAAAAAACAGCTATTTTTAAACAGACTATGTTTGGCGGTTTTCAAGGGGGTGGTTTGCAGTGTTGATTGACATACTTACGTCTATTTCTGGCTTCGAGAGTAACCTGCACAAAAAAAATGAAACAACACTGCATGGTTTTGTGTTTGTTTTATTCATTAAATTGAGTTTTAAATCCCTAAATCTGAAAATGAAACGTATGTACAAGATAATTATGTGAATTTTTGAAGCAAATTCTATAAAATTGGTAGGCGGTTTCCAAAGCACGTAACATACCCAGAGGATATTTAATTGTCTTATATCGCCAATTGAATTTCCGACGCACCCCAACGCGACTTGCAACCATTATTACTCAGCCCCTGGGTATCGACACGAGTCAGTATGGTAGTTTCCCAAGTAGTGTCTTTCTGTCACAAGGTCCATTAAATTAAATAGTACGATTTTGAATTGGACACCACATTCCTATAAAATTATGAACACATGCCGCGTCCGAGTGTGCATAAAATGCATGGGAAACGAAAAATCGTTTCCGTGTTTTTGCTGTGACGGAAACGACACGGAAACAGAACGATCGTTACCGTGAAATATCCAGGAAAGGGGTGGGCAATATTTCCAAGGACGCAACAATATTAGATTCCACACACTTATTATAGGAACAATCATCAAACATTTAATTAATGAAGCTCCGGGTACAACGTCTAAAATGGCTAGAATTATTCGTTCATTTTTTTTTTGTAATACAATGAAACAAAAAATCTATATACTACGGTCGCCCTGGACAGGTCACAATATTTCCACGTACGCAATAACATAAGAATCAATACACTAATTACTGGAATAATCATCAACAATTTAATTCATGAAGCAACAGGATTTTTATTATCTGGTAAAGACATGCGTGATCCAGGCCTGGCAATCTAGAAAATCAAGGAGTGCAATTACACCTGAAATTTTTAATGCTAAAACTTCAAGGTATTAATATTGTGACTTAAAAGTTGTACTACGTTCAGCTACATAGTGGACAAATTGGCACACACATCTCATTATTCAAAATGTTGCATTCAATTCTTATGTGACTGTCTTCTACACTCAAAATGTATCGAAATGCTACACAGAATGCTACACAGAATGCTACACAGAATGGGTCATGAATTATTGCAACACTGACAAATTGTCCCCTGAGTTCCAATGTGTTCTCTGTGCCTACAGGCACAGAGAACACATTGGAACTCAGGGGATGAAATGATAAGAGATTTCAAAGGCAGTCCCAAACAGGTCTGGCATTCCAGAAAATCAAGGGGTGCAAAAAGTTAAAAAATTTATAGTAATTTATATATTTTTTATATTTACCAATGATCCAGACTTAGCTGGTGCTAACTCTTAAATTCTAGGGCCAAACACAAATTTTACCCCCCAATCCCTAAAATTTGCATCTAAAACCGAAAATTACATGTCCTATTTGGTCCTCCATACCTTTCCTCCACTGCGCATGCGCAGTGTCAAGGAGGTCTCGAAATTGGCGCCAAAAGTCATTCTTACAAGCAGTGCCTGGAAAAGTGTTATGTATTCAGCGGGGAGGTATGAGTTCCCAACTCATGGGAGGGCCATCCCCGTCTGGGTCATTGGTAAGTATAAAAAATATATAAATTACTATAAATTTTTTAACATTTTTATACTGTACCAATGACCCAGACTTAGCTGAATAGTAAAAAGGTTGGAGGGCCTAGGACATAAAGCCATCCAATAACTCAACTATATATATACAGAATTATCCCCTCAAGGAGAAAGGAGAAATAGGCTTTACATGTATCTTTCTATTCTGCATCAAAACGAGAAAGACACAACACCATTCTGTACTTGAGCATAATTTCATCACTGATGTCTATTAACCTCCAGTATAATCCATTATGGTAATTATTTTTAAAAGAAAGCCGATAAATAAAGTAGTCCAGATAAATGAGACTCTTAAATTCATTAAAAGTGACCGATAATTGTATATTAATGCCTGCATGATATGTGACATATACAAATACTACACACCGAGGTACACTTAAAAATATTACATGGATGAGTAAAAAGATTATCTTTACACTTTAAAAATAATCCCGGTACCGACTAGAATTACTGACTCTAGGGGAGGTATTCCCTTGCTTTTCACTATAAAGCAGGTGACCTAAGCGAACTACCGCCCCCCACCCCTTGCCCTGGATCAAATACCCCAGAGGGAAGAGAGCGGCAGCACAGAGTCACTGCCAGAACCAAAAGCCTACACAACTATAGTTGCAACTGTTTAGTGGACGACATTCTGAGCAACAGATAACGAACCTAAACAATGCTGGTCTCTAGAAATGGACTCAATATTTCTGAGGTATAAATTCGTGCAAGTGAAAGGCTAAAACCAATATGCAGCCGTCATTAGAACTGTAATAGCAATGCTATTAGCATAAGCCTCTGAAGTAGAAAGAACTTTTACTTCAAGAGCTAAAATCTTAATGGCAGACTGCTGTGTTGAAGATATTATCATAAGCAGTACTGAAAGCTAATAGAATCCATCTAGCTATAGAACGGACCAAAATGTGGAGGAAGCTTCCACAGCATAAGCCACAACAGACACCTGAATAGATTAATGCACGGTCTTTGTGGAGACAGAGGTGCTACCAACAGAATTGCATTGACATTATTTAACTTAAGCAATATCTGCTGAATCAATGGCGCTGGAGGATACCCATATCCTATTATCCCGTCTCACAAGATGGATAGAGCGTCAACTGCAAACGCTCGAGGATCCGAACATGTTGACATATACACTTGCAACTGATTGTTGAGATGCGTCGCAAAAAAGTCCATCATTGGCCGCTCTCATAGGTAACAAATCTGATATAAATACTCGTTGTTAAAAGTCCATTTGACTGCAACAAGCGCCCCTTTCGTGAAAGGGAGTCTGCTAATACGTTCAGACGACCCGGAATGCAATGGACCGATAGGAGAACTTGATGTTCTAGTACCAACAGAAGGACTCATTCCGTTACAGTGAATAACAGAATGGAATGAGTACCTCCCTAGTTCCGAAAATACGCTTATACCGTCGAATTGTCGGACAGAATTGCCTGTGGGCATTCTGGATAACATTCATGCAATGACGTAACGGAAGCCAAAATAACATCAATTCCTGATGTTTATGTGCTTGATTAGGAACTACGGATCCCAAGGACCCTGGCACTTAAAAACCGTTGGGTCCCAACCTATTTAACTGGCATCCGTCAAAACTTTAAAACTCGGATCCGGCAATTGCAGTGGAAGTTATTTCCCTGAATAAGCCACTGAATATCTGCCCAAGTCTGAATCTGTTTCACTTGACTTATAAGAGGATG
The DNA here is from genome assembly GCA_031216915.1 of Pictodentalium vernedei. Classification (NCBI taxonomy): domain Eukaryota; kingdom Metazoa; phylum Mollusca; class Scaphopoda; order Dentaliida; family Dentaliidae; genus Pictodentalium; species Pictodentalium vernedei. The sequence continues at coordinate 33,384,036 of CM062288.1, read as the reverse complement.
TACGTAACAAGCGAAAGAATCTTCACCCTCCAACTCTGTTCTTTTTGAGTCAAAAAGATTTGGAGAGGACAAGTGCGTAGCCGCCCCATTGAAATAAAATGTGCGGCAGTTCCACACAACCCTATCAGTCTGATGAATTCTCTCGCTGTAACTTTGTCTGAGTGAAGACAATAGCGAGCGTAACAACTGATTAATTTCGCTCTGGTTAACGGCAGACGAACGAGATTGTTGTGCGTCTCGAAGCTTATTCCCAAGTGGGTGAATGACTTGGACGGCACCAGATCCGACTTCACGTTTATTATAAAACCGAGACGTCGGAGTAACAGAAGCAGATTCTGCACATCATTCTGAAGCGTTAACTCGTTGCCAGACCCCTGAAGAATGTCGTCCAGGTAGGCCGACGTTACTGCAGACGAATGAGCTCGGAAATGTATCATTACCGAGTTCATTATTCGAGTGAAAGCCCAGGGCGCTAGATTCAAACCAAAGCACATCGCTCGGAACTGATATACAACTCCTAGGACTGCGAAGCGTACATACTTTCTGAATGTCGGATGTACCATGACGTGAAAGTACGCATCCTTGAGATCTATGCTTGTAGCATAGTCGTTCACCCGAATACTCGCTCTGACTGATCAAATTGTCTCCATATAGAACATTGGAGCGACGATCAGCTTGTTTATCCAGCTCAGATCTAAGACTGGACGAAACGAGCCGTCTGGTTTCGGAACCAGAAACAGATGGCTGTAGAAACCTGGTGATTCCTGGACCTCTACCGCGTTCTTCTCCAGAAGAGACTGTACTTCTGATAGAAGAGCATCTCTTTTCTGCGGATTTGACGGAAGCTGAGACCATTTTGGACTTCGAGTTAATGGAGGCTTTCGTTTGAAGGATATTCTTAGTCCTTCCGAAATTACCCCTCAAACCCAGGGGTCGTCCGTAATTGACACCCAATTGTTTATAAAACTCGACAATCTTCCGCCTACCGGAACACGATAGAGATTCATACCATCACCTCCTGGACCTGCGAGGCTTGCGGAAGGAGAAACTACGTCCTCCACGGCCCGCACCTCACCCCGTCGACCTAGGGACGTCTAACCGGTTATCTCGGCCAGAATAACGTCCCCCACGTGAGTCGCTGCCTTGACGGTCTCTAAAATAAGAGGAACCTCTATAGGAACTTCTCTTGGGCATACATGTCCCAGAAGTGCCGGTCTTACTCTTTTCTGCTGTATCCGACTTTTTAGAAGCGGATTTGAATAGCAGAGAATCCGAAGCTTTCTTAGTTATCTGATCATAGATTGCTGAAAGCTTGCCGTCGAAGAGAAGCTCTCCGGAGACCGAAGCGACTCTGAGAGAGTTTTTCACCTTACCATCCACGCGTGTGGATGTAGCTAGGGACGCGTCACATCTAACCAACTTCAGGTTTGCCACTGAAAGGGTGGAGTTATATGTGGAATAAGCTATTGCCCTTGAAAGAACTCTTAAGGAAGATAGTACATCCTGGAATTCTTTCCCTTCAAGGCGTAATGAAAACGCTTTAGTAAGGTGATCTGCGTACGATAATGCGTCTAAGATAACTCTGTTAGACATTATTGTTGTTTCCAACATCGCAGTTGAAATTGACATAGACGACGGCATAGATCATTCTAGATATTCGGCCTGATTGTCCAGACGCAGAGGAACTCTCGGTATGCCCTGTCCTGCCGTTTCGAAATTATTCCTTGAATTGATAAAAGGCAGATGTAGAGTATTCGCCGATAAGAAACCTGACTTGCTCATTTTGGTAGCAAGCTTATATATAGCGTCCTACAATAGTTCAAATGTTCTTGTGACATTATTGGACTGTGTCGGAAATTCAGGGACGATGTCCGTAAACCGATAAAATTATTCCGTGTCCAGTGACGCTAACAGTTTCTTATCCGGCATCGCAGCCTTTTGGTCCGACAGAACAACTTCTGAAAGATAATGCCGGATGATATCTACGGCAACTTTATGTTGTTCCGAAAGGGAAAAACCAACTCCTCGGTATCCCATTGCCATCCTGTCGGACCACTTGAAATTCTCGGTCGTCCGTACCTGATGCTTCAGCGGAGTGTACCGACCCAGCGTCGTCGGATAAATCCTGATCCGACAGAGATTCTGTCATCTGCTGGGATGCTGCGATAATTTGTGCTATTTGTAATAGCACGTCAGTTACGGAGGAGACCTGTGGAGCTGCGGTTTTACGTTACTTAGCCGCTGAAAGCTCCCTGGACGTTAACTCCTGCATATTTCTTATGCGAACATCCGGAGTCTATAGGCCTCGTATTCCTGACTACCGGATGGCGTGACCTGGTCGCCGTGAAATCCTTGGTCGGCGAGACTGGCTAGATAACAGTGGTCACGTAGTCAAGGTGCGGTCGTGTGCGCTGCCGTGAGGATGAGGAAGCCATTAGAGCAGTCTCTCCGTAATGTCTATATAACGGAGCGTCCCGAGCGGTGGACGTATGCTCCGAATGAGAAACATTTGTACCACAACATCTGTACTCACAGGGACCAGCCGCGAGGGCGACTAGGGTGATTAAGTCGCCCTTCTAAGCCCAAAGTCGCCTAGAAAAATAGTCGGGGCGATTACAAGTCGCCCTCTAAAAATTGGCCAAAATGAGAAAAGGCTGAACTGAGTGATGCGAGGTTTACATGAAAACGAGTTTTTTCAAAAATCGAATGTGCTCGAGTGTGATAAATGGGCATTTTAATTCGTCAAATAAACGTCCATTTATTTGAAATCACACAAGCAATTGTGCATTGTCGCTTTCGGCGGATTTTTTTTATTTCTATTTTGTTGCGTTCCAGTCGGAGCTTCAAGTGTCGAAACGAAAATAAGTGACTTACGCGATTCAACAAAACAACCCAGTTTGAAAGTAGGTTACGTCGCTTAGGATGCCGAAAATGTATACACAACGGACGTATTTTATAACACATTATTTTCATTTCGATTTGCTGACGACTGTTAACTGTTGGGCTGTCTATTCCCAGAAAAACACGAATGGAATTGAAACACATGAAAAAGCTTTAGTGATGACAAGAAAAGCTTTGTACAGGAAACAAGTGTGCATGTGGACGATCTTGAAAAAGGGTCCTCCTAAACATCGGAATGACATGAAATGACGTGGAATGACACCGGAATGCCATAAAAATGATGCGGAATGACATTTCTTTTACAAAATACTCGACCCCAGAATGTATTTTGTTTATTAACTAACAAAGTACTTCCCAAGCAACCTTCTTACATCTGGTCCTGTTCACACTTTCAGACTTAGGAAATTATTAGCTTAGTAGGCTTTGTTGAAAGGCAACCACAGGAGGGTGATGGGGGATTGGCACGAAAGAAGAGGTGAGGGGTCATGAAGGAGAAGGTAGCAGTGGGGGATTTTCAGTCAATAATTACATTGTGATTTTTTAACCTGGCACAGATGCATCATAGACAACTGGACCTGGATTATTTGTATGTTAATGGAGGACCATAAATTGAAAATATGAAGGGGCGGCAGGGGTGGTACATGAATATTCTTAATTTTCCCCACTTGCCTATGAAGTCTCCCTACATGACTCTGCAGTCTCCCTATTTTTTCTGGAGGGAGACTTGAAGTCTCCCTAAAATTCCCCCCTAGGCTGGTCCCTGTGTACTCAGATGTTGTTGTATGAGAGAGGGACCTCTCTCACTCGCAGCCCGGGTGGACCTGGACAAGCTAGGAACCGGACTTAAAGGCTTCCTCTGTACCCTCCTCGTATCCATCACTCCAGAAAAATAATGGGACAGACCCCCATTACTTGTGGATATTCTTTTGCAAAGCGGGTTCATGAGCATACCAAGAATAAATCAAATCCACGTAGTATATTTTATAGTGCTCGCATCACCCAAATCTCCTTCCTGGACCGCAACGGACGAACCCGGTTACCGAACCATTCGATGAATGGACGCTACACCGGGCGAGCTAGCGGACGCCAAAGCCGTCGATCCTACTTGGGACCTCTTAGGCAATTGACGTAATAACATGAGCACTTATCCGCTAGCTCTTCAATTGACTGTGACGACGGAAGCACACTTTTTGAAGACATCACAGAAAATCACCGCATTCTTATTCCTGAATGAGGCCTGTGGAGCCGTGACTTACATAATATCCACTGGCAGCTCCAGGGACGTTCATTCCTGCATTTATATAATAGCGAACGTCCCATCAGGAAAGACCTCATATCCTTGGCTAACAGATGAAGTAACCTGGTCGACAATATTCCATGGTCGGCAAAGCAGGAGCTCTAGGAACGTTCATTCCTGCATTTATATAATATGCGAACGTCCCCTGAAACTCTGTGGTCACAAGCCAAGGTGCGGTGGTGTATGTTGACATGAGGATGAGGAAGCCCATAACACAGCCAGTTCGGACTGTGTATGTGACGGAACGTCCCGAACAGGAGGATTGGACATATGTTCCGACTAACAAACAAACATACAACAACATTGCTGCTCAAATGTAGTTGTAAGAGAGAGGGGGCCTCTCTCGCTCGCGGTCCGGATAGACCTGGACAAGCTAGCTACTAGACTGACAGGCTTCCTCTGTACTATCCTCGGATCCGTCATTGCTGGGTGTGCACGTTCCAAGTTTATAGTGCTCGCATCACCCACACTGCTTCCCAGAACCGTAGCGGACAAACCCGGCTGCTGAGCCATTCGATGAATGGTTGCTACACCGGGCGGACTAGCAGACGATCAATGCCTTCGATCCTACTAGGGACCTCTTCGGCAATTGTTGTATTACCCTGAGCACTTAGCCACTAGCCCTAACACTGCAACAACGGAGACACACTTGTTGAAGACATCACGAAAACATCACTCTGAATTCTGAAAAATAAAATGATAGTATAGAGTGACCCTAAGGAGAGAGGACCGGTATGGACCCCTCCCCGCAAACACAATATCGTGACACACGCCTCCAACGTTGTCATTTCAATCAACACACACAGAGCAGGAATTAGTGCAAATACATTCAACCTGAGAATTAGAGGAAGATATCCTCGCATTATAAATAAAAAATATTTTTTCATCAATAAAAAATACACAGTCATATTAGTCACACTATCCCTTGAAATAAAGATACATAATATAACATAATCCATTATAATCTTTGAAAGAAAATAATTTTCCAAAAAAAAATTTTTTGAAAAAATTTTTTCAGAAGATCCCAAGTTCCCAATGGAAACACCGAGCCCAAATGGATCCCCAAAAAGCCTAAGTGTGGACAAAAATTTTTAAAACATTTCAAAAAATTAATGCAACACTTACATACAATATTAATGTATCTTGCTATGTATAAACTAATGTAAAGACAAGAAATCACTATCAGCAGTAACCGTTGTCAATGTAAACAAGAAGTTGTACAAAAACCGGAAACATGACTCCAGGCACTGATAAACATGGCCCGAAATCAGTTACCAATTTAACACTATCTGATGCAAAACAGAGATTTCCCTAGAAGAAACTGCAGAACATCAGATGGTAGATGCAGATCACAACGCCTAAACACCTAAGGGTGAGGACGTCAACATGGGGAAAAGAACAGAAATTCACTCTGTTACAAAGCCAAAACTCCCAAGAAATGTTAGTAATAATTATTACAGAAATATGCCAAAAGCATGGGAGAATAGCAAGGGGGGATAAATGAAAGGGAGAGAGGCAACACTGATCAAGCAGTGGAACTCTCATAGCAAGAATGATAACAACAGGCTCATGCCTCGAAATTAGGGAACATAACATAATTTCATAAAAAAAATTTAAGTTACAGCCCTGATTATTTCCTGCCACTGAATTTTCCTCTCATCCTTCTATTTCCTCTTTAGATCCACCATTTCTCTCATATTTATGTGTTTGGCATCATTTAAACTGAGAATTACAAGCACAAATATCAGTCAGATGTGAACTGATGAAGGGCTAAACAAAGAATGACTTTTGGCGCCAATTTCAAGACCTCCTTGACACTGTGCATGCACAGTGGAGGAAAGGTATGGAGAACCATATAGGACATGTAATTTTCGGCTTTAGATGCAAATTTTGGGGATTGGGGGGGTAAAATTTGTGTTTGGCCCTAGAATTTAAGAGTTAGCACCAGCTAAGTCTGGGTCATTGGTACGGTATAAAAATATTGCCCTCCTCCATTTTTTCTACGCGTGCAGTAGGCGTGCAGCACTCCTGCACTCTTAAAGAATGCCAGGCCTGGTGATCATCACTATCCTGGTGACTGTACTGTAAGTGTGAAGTCAAGTTTAACCAATTGTTAATACAATTCATATTCTGTGTATTTATGTTTCTTTCATGTTGTTCAGTGCCTTGAAACTTTTTTAACTGGTTGAGCGCTAGAAGCCACAATCATGACTCTACTGAAAAGTGCTGAAAGCCACTTTAGTGGCTTTACTCTGTTATACACTAGTTTGTTGTTGGCTCAGCAGTAGAAAAACATCTTAATATAAATTAGTTTTGTTACAATTCATTGGAGAGTGCCAACTGGCACTCTCCAATGAATTGTAACAAAACAATTATTTTTGAACAGTATATTGCTAAACTAAGTCTTCTCCTGCTGATAGCGTAGTGTCTTTGAAAAAAATACTTGCGTTACAAATGGCCACAGAAAAATAATTTAGCACTCTACCAGTTAATATTGTGAAATGTGCACTATATAAATCTTACTTATTATTATTATTACTTCTACACAGGAATTGTTTTTCCACTACTATTTTAAAAGTAAAGCAGAACATGGCTACCACAGTAAACAAGAATTGCTTCACTTCTCAGTAAGCCTGAAAGTAAGTAATCTGTCATTTGCAGAATGAGGTCCACAGAGGGTGAATTTGCCGATGCTATCCCATACAGTGGGTCAGTTTATCCTCTGGGTACCTCTTGCTGTTTAGGTTTGAAACCTTGATTCAGCTTGAGATTTGCAGAGGGTAAATTTAGTGATGCTACCCAGCTGTGCATGGTAGCATCACCAAATTCACCCTCTGGGGTCCTCATTCTGAAGATGACAGTCTGCCTATTTTTAGGCTTGCTTCTCAGGGTTCCCATGGCAGAAAATATTCTTGTGGATAAGCTTAAACATATTTTTATATATACACATTATTATTGAGACAAAAAACAACAAATTTAAGAGTCAATTTTCAATTATCATATTCCCAAATACGAAATGCAAGAAATGTTGAAATTATTCGTCTTATAAATTTAATATCGATTTTGTACTTACCTGCCCTTGGGTAAGACATCAAGAGTTTTGTCTCCATGTTTGGGGTGCATCACAACAGCATCATAAGGACTTGCTCGCCTATAAAATTAAATGCATGTATGAATCATGTTGGCATGTACACATCAGCAGTCCTTACAGGAGACAAGCACTCACAACTTGCAATTAACAAATGTAAAATAACACCTGCGCAAAACATCCCAAGTGTAAACTGCTTAATTGATAACACAGACCTACCACAGAATAATGAAACACACTAGTCCCAGACCAATGTGTTCTATTCTTCTGTAAAAGGAAAAAAACAGTTAAGAGGCATAGGCAGGCATGGTGTTTTGAGGCGAGTAATCACTCGCAAGCACTATCGCTCACCTAATTTTCCGTCCAGGTGAGCATTCGAATCAGAACAGGTGCTCAATGTGCAGCAATGGCTGATGCATCATTGCCTAGTTGAGGAGAGCCTGAGAGGGGGTGTCACCCTTTTGTAGTAGGGGTTTAAGTGTCTACCTCCAGTTAAATTTTGAAATTTAGTGCCTAAAACTTCAAAAGAAGTGAACATTCTCTGGGTGGGATGCACACTGACATACAGCTGGTTTAGTGCAGCTAGCAAGATGAGGGAGTGCTCGCTGTGTCAGATATTTGTGAAGCTCAACCCATTCTCAGTCTTAAAATTGTAGGGAAATGGCATTTCTGCTCAAAGATAAGGGAAGATAGGGGAACATTTCCCAGGAAAGCACCACACTCAGCACCTGATGGAAATTTGTTGTATTAGTGGATTCAGACAATGACAACAAGGTCTGCGCAAAGCGTGCGCCACTGCCCCCGATCCATAGGCATGTTCGAAGTTGCCTTAAAAAATTTTCTAAGTCAAAAGAGTAAAAAACTGCAACTAACTGGAATGCGCTCGGTCAAATGAGAGCTCACGACCTGAGCTTTCATTAAGTTGATGCAAAACAAAAAGGATTTTTTTAAGTTAGACTTAGACTTTTTACAGAACTATCTGTTTAACCTACCATTGGATGCAGTCAAGGGTTAACAAATAATTAAATGATTAAAACTACTTCCATTTTCAAAAGTATGGGTTGCCCCCCCCCCCCCCCCCCCCCCCCCCCCACCCCCGTGCCACCGTCTGGGTGTCGATAGAAATACTACTGTCAATTGGTAAAATTATTATAAACAGGAAAAAGGCGGCCATATCCATCGCGATATCCAAGTTACTTCAAACAAAAGTTCTTCACCCAACATCAGAAATCAGTCAAAAGCCAATTTTACGGTTCGACGTTCTCTCACCACAAAGTCGGCTGTTTTGGGGTGAATCGATATTCTGATCGGACATGCATTTCCGAGTTAAATGGTTAAAGAAAAGCGCATTCGAATGAAAGAAAAACAGTGATCGTACATATTTACTGTTCATTCATGAATATCATATGAAAGAACACGCCAGAAAGTGTATTTTTTTAAATACGAGGGGATTATTTTTTCACAACTTTCAAACAACACGTGTTAGAGGAGTCCTACATTTTATCGTTTGAATCTTTTTCGCTCCGTACAGTTCGCCCCGACGGGTTAAATTAAAGTAACATAACTTAGTATTTTGGTCTAGAGGATTTGAAACGAATTTGTTGAAGTATGTCTCCAGTGTGCTGTAAGTCTTTTCACAGAACCTGAGCACACTGTGTGAGTGGAAACTCCACTACATGAGTATTTTTGTCGTAATCAACCAATTTATTTATTGGTGTTTAAGGTCACATATTTCTGCACAATGGCTAATCATGACCATGCCAGTTTTACGAGTGGAGGAAGCCGGAGTACCCAGAGAGAACCACCGAGCAACGGCGAGCAACTGTCAGCTCCACACAAGCAGGGTTAGCATTGGTTGAAGACAGATGCACCATCGACGTGCAGTACGCCTCAGTACACAATGCCACCGTGCCCCCACGTGGGCAATGGGGGTGAAGTGTCTTGCCCAAGGACACAACGCGGTTGCCGCAGGTGGGATTTGAACCGAGGACCTCTCGGCCTGCAGCTCTACCTACTGAGCCACCGCGCCCCCAATCATCCAGTACTTATCCCTCTTCTAATACCAGCCATTCAGTGTGTACTGTAGGCAAATTATGGCAATTATGAATCATGAACATGCACAGTCGAGCACTGCATCAACAATGCTAATGTTGGTGGTTCACGTCACGGTCCTGGTCCAAATCCGAAGTCTTTTTCAGGCATATAGCCTAGAGTCTACAATATCATGTGTAGAAGACCGGCGGAGGGGGGAGGGGGGGATAACCAGTAAAATTCAATGTTGTTGTTCCCCCACCAAAAAACTTTGACCCTATGCAAGACTCTCCCCCTCCCGCCCCCATCCCCTGACTGTGCACCTGGTATATTTACATGTACATCCCCTGCAGTTAAATAAATAAAAGTTCCGTCAGAGACTTCGTACTTTCAAAAACAGTGAAGTAGGACTGATCTACAATTCCATCGAAGCTCCACCAGCAGGAAGGCCACAGCCACCTCAGGGCTATGACCATCGGATATGCATGCGGCATAAATCGAGCTGGCTATCCCTCCCCCCCCCCCCCCACCAAAAGACCCCCACACACACACCGTAAAAACAGGTTTAATCAGAACCACGGAATACATATATCTCGTTTATGATGGGTGGGGGTGGTGTCAATTTTTTTTTTCAAGAAGCATAGGCACATGAGGCCGGGACGACTACAGCCCTCCGTTGCCAGAGAATCGAGGTGGCGGGGGTGGGGGTGGGGGGTGGGTGGGGTGGGGGAGGGGGGGGGGGGGGCAAGGGTAATGCATCACTCGAGAGGGAGGTGTATGTACAGGGGGGGGGGGGGGGGGGGGTGCTTAAAAGGATTGAATTGACTTGGATGAATATTTTGCGGTTCAATATCCATAACCAAACTGACTACGAATTGACTTGATAACGAATTGGTACTTTCACCATTAAAAACCGCCATGTACCCAAAAGTCTGAAAAATTGACGCTTCACATGCTTCTTAAAATACAAATGTGTTCATGTGATGTCAGTCATTTTGATAATTAAAGGGATAAAGTATCGTTTTTTTCTTTTATTTTTTAAGATCCCAACAACCAACAAAACTCTTGAATTTCTAACTGAGAGAATAGTTGGTCACGACGATATTGTATTCACCCCAAACGACAGATTGTGGTGAAATGCGTGAAACTGAAACGGAAAGTACAAATTAAGTTGAGATTGGAGGGTGCTGCCTACACAATGTCAGATCAGGGGGACAACAAAAAGAGAGGGAGTGGTGAAAGACATAGTGGGTGGAGCGGGGGTGTCTGCCTCAAGTCCATGTTTATCACGATTTTCAAATTCAGATGAATATGATTATGAATTTATGTTATGATTAATGTTGGGGGTGTGGGCAATCGCGACATCTGGAAGTGTTGAATTTGACCCTTTTTTAGAATATATAACAACTCGATACATTGGTTAGGTCTACATGTACATTAACATTGCAAACCGGTTACATTTGGGCACATGCAGTTCGGACTGTTCCCTCCGACAAAATCGCGGCGCTGTCGACGTTCGCGAAAAATCTCGGCGAAAATCCAATCGGCGGAATGGAGATTGTGTTTCGCTTCAGCTGCGCTTCTGCCGATAAGGTTTTTTTCTTGTCTGTCACCTCGATCGCGATCATTCTACCAGGCTATAAATGACACTGCCAATGAGATCAACAGTGGTACAGTTAAAACTAGAAGTCCTGTCATGAAATGCGCACAGATAGCATGTCGATCTGCGCATTAATCTGCGCGTTATGACCACAGTAAGGCTATCAGATTCTGTACATATGGCCTGTGCACAAGCAATGGTTCAGTCAATGGACCTCTGGGTAACCCGGAGGTCCATTGGCCAAAACACTGCCTGTGTTTGCTATGAGCAACCAGGAGAACCTGCCGTGCATTGGATGCCCTTCAATATGGCAATTGCGCGTAATTCCTACGTGCAATTAAGCCTAGATAAGCGCACAGTTCGTGACAGGACTTCTAGTTTTAACCATACTCTCCTACGACTACAAAACATATCTACATTAGTAGGGCTGCACGATATTCGGATTTCAATACAGGTAACGATATTTTAAAAAATATCGCGATATACCGGTATATCAACAAGTTCAAAACATGTAAGATTCTCACCCAAATTGTCCCAGTATTTTTTTGACATTCGAAGTCAAATAATTACGTTTTAAAAGCATTGAATTAATAAGCCTAGTAACTTATCTTAATTCATTCTTGTATAAATATTTGGAAATAAACTTCATGATGGCACAACAAATATCATTTATTTTTAGTCAATAATTTCAAATAAATATATACTATTTGATCCATCGCTTTACAAAACAAAAATGCTTAACCTGCGTTTTGTCGTATACATGTAAATAGATCACCACTAGAGGGCATTTGCCATGTACTGGTTGAGCAGGACACCACTAGAGGGCTAGGAGTTTGTACACTTGTCCACAAATGAAAGCAGACAGTTTTGTCATGCGGTATCACAAACAGCTGAAACGCACATGTTCGATAGGCACGTTTTGATGTACCGGTGAACCACCTCGTGCAGTGGGTGAATGCTGGCGATGTATAAATACTATTTCAATGTTAAATCACTCTTAACAAAGTGAAAATAAACAATATTATTCCCTTTATATTTTATTAGTGTTTTGATGACTATCTGTCTAATTTTTAAGATGTGGCATACAAGTCAGATTAAAACGTTCACCTACTTTCAAAACATTAACACGTGCGAACTGGTGTTGACAATGAAAGTGTCAATGACACTGTAGCTTAACTTGTGTGTTATGTTTGATGAAAAGGATAATGTTCAATGTTTATGAAAGGATTATGATATAAGACAAGAATTGTGATAATTGGGATATGTTCATTTCTGTTCCCTGTATGCTATGTTTATGATAAAAATAATATGAGGTGTACACTGTACTAAAGATCTGAGGGGTGGGTTAATATGACCTCACAGTTAATATATGTGGCCCTCACAGTTAACGTATATCAACAAAAGTTACCAAGTTACAGTGAAATTATTCCAAAATGAGTCATCCTATCAAGTTACATTAAAATTCCTTCATAAATATGGCCTGTAGACTGTGCTAAAGGTTTTCATGCTAAAGGTTTTCGGGCTTCGGGCCCCTGTAGCCGTCAGTTTTCCAATTGCGTCCAAAGGAGACATTCTCATCTAGACATTATATGAAGTCAACCTACCAAGTTACAATGAAATCCCTTCATAAATATGACCTGTAGACTGTGCTCAAGGTTTTTGGGCTTTGGGCCCCTGAAGCCGTCACAGTTGACCAATCATGACCAAAAGGGGATGTCATCATCTAGGAATTATATGGAGTCAAACTTACGGGTTACAATGAAGTCCTTCCATAAATATGACCAATAGACTATGCTAAAGGTTTTGGGGTTTTAGGTTCGGGCAGCCATCAAGACTGAATGATCGCGACCAAAAGGGGACGTTCTCATCTAGACATTATTTAGAGTCATCCTACCAAGGTACAATGAAATCCCTTCATAAATATCACCTGTAGACTGTGCTAAAGATTCTCGGGCTTTAGGCCCCTGTAGCCAACACAGTTGCCTAATGGTGTCCAAAAGGCGCTGTTCTCATCTAGACATTATATGAAGTCAACCTGCCAAATTACAATGAAATCCCTTCATAAATATGATCTGAAGACTGTGCTAAAGGTTTTCGGGCTTTAGGCTTGGGCAGCCATCATAGTTGAATGATCGCAACCAAAAGGGAACATTCTCATCTGGACATCATCTGGAGTGATCCTATGAAGTTACAATGAAATCCCTTCATAAATATGACCTGTAGACTGTGCTCAAGATTTCGGGCTTCAGGCACCTGTAGCCAGCACAGTTGACCAACCACGACCAAAAGGGGATGTCATCATCTAGGCATTATATGGAGTCAACCTAACAAGTTACAATGAAATCCTTCCATAAATACGACCTACAGACATGCTAAAGGTTTTTGGGCTCGGGCAGCCATCAAGGCTGAATGATCGTGACCAAAAGGGGACGTTCACATCTGGACGCTATTTGGAGTCATCCTACCAAGCTACAATAAAATCCCTTCATAATTATGACCTGTAGACTGTTCTAACGGTTTTCGGGCTTTGGGACCCTGAAGCCGTCACAGTTGACCAATCGTGTCCAAAAGGGGACGTTCTCATCTAGACATTATACGAAGTCAACCTACCAAGTTACAATGAAATCCCTTCATAAATATGACCTGTAGACTGTGCTAAAGGTTTCGGGCTTTGGGCTCGGGCAGCCGTCATGGTTGAATGATCACAACCAAAGGGGACAATCTCATCTGGAGTGATCCTGCGAAGTTACAATGAAATCCCTTCATAAATATGACCTGTAGACTGTGTTCAAGGTTTTCGGGCTTTGGGCACCTGTAGCCATCACAGTTGACCAATCATGACCAAAAGGGGATGTCATCATCTAGGCATTATATGGAGTCAACCTAACAATGTTACAATGAAATCCTTCTATAAATATAACCTTTTGCCTATGCTAAAGCTTTTTGGGCTCGGGCACCCATCAAGGCTGAATGATCATGGCCAAAATGGGACGTTCTCATCTAGACATTATTTGGAGTCAACCTACCAAGTTACAATGAAATCCCTTCATAAATATGACCTGTAGACTGTGCTAAAGGTTTTTGGGCTTCGGGCACCTTTAGCTGTCAAAGTTGCCCAATCATGTCCAAAAGGAGACGTTCTCATCTAGACATTATATGAAGTCAACCTACCAAGTTACAATGAAATCCCTTCATAAATATGACCTGTAGACTGTGCTAAAGGTTTTCGGGCTTCGGGCTCAGGCAGCCATCATGGGTGAATGATCGCAACCATAGGGGACAATCTCATCTGAGCATCATCTGGAGTGATCCTAAGAAGTTACAATGAAATCCCTTCATAAATATGACCTGTAGACTGTGCTCAAGGTTTTCGGGCTTCGGGCACTTGTAGCCATCACAACTGACCAATCACGACCGAAAGGGGATGTCATCATCTAGGCATTATATGGAGTCAACCTAACAGTTTACAATGAAATCCTTCCACAAATATGACCTTTTGCCTATGCTAAAGGTTTTTGGGCTCGGGCACCTATCAAGGCTGCATGATCGCAATCAAAATGGGACGTTCTCATCTAGACATTATTTGGAGTCATCCTACCAAGTTACAATGAAATCCCTTCATAAATATGACCTCTAGACTGTGCTAAAGATTTTCGGGCTTCAGGCTCCTGTAAAGAGGACTTTCTCGTCTAGACATTGTATGAAGTCAACCCACCAAGTTACAATGAAATTCCTCAATAAATATGACCTGTAGACTGTGCTAAAGGTTTTCGGGTTTTGGGTCTCGGGCAGTCGTCACAGTTGGCAGATCATGCCCAAATGGGGAAATTCTCATCTGGACATCATAAGGAGTCATCCTACCAAGTTACAATGAAATCCCTCCACATTAAACATGACCTGCAGACTGTGCTAAAAGTTTTTGGGTTTCGGGCTTGGTCAGCCATCACGGTTGATAGATCATGCCCAAAAGGGGACGTTCTCAGCTAGGCATTATACAGAGGCATCCTACCAAGTTACAATGAAATCCTTTCATAAATACGACCTGTAGACTGTGCTAATGATTTCGGGTTTTGGGCTTGGGCAGCCACACCGGTTGCCCGATCGCGACCAAAAGGGGACATTCACATCTAGACATGACCCCAAACCTGCATATGAAATTTCGTGACGATTAGACAAGAACTGCGGGGTGTAGCCTGTGCTAAAGGAAAATGTGAACAGATGTCACAGACTCACAGACTTCCGCACGCGTGATGGCAATACCTTACCTTGACTATGTCAAGTTAAGCTAAAAATGAATATTCATTACCGCAATGCTTGGAATTGTGGGTTCATTAATACGTATGCGATTTGTTCATATTGAAAAGCACATTCCAAGTGTGCCGGTAATAAAATAAACTTTGAAAATATTACTGCAGTGCTTGGAATTGTGAGAACAAGCACAATGAAGAGGGAGGAACTATTAGTATTGAACCAGAAATTTCCGGTCCAACAAAAGCCATTATTAACTGGTTGAGTGTTAGAAGCCACTATCAGGGCTTTCAAAATGAAAGTGTCAATGACACTGTAGCTCAACTTGTCAAGACAAAGACATGTACATGTATAGTATGTGACACAGCAATGACAAACATCTAGGTAATGACCTGATAACAAAGGTACATATAAAGTATTGTAACGGTCTGTATATAAATACTGACCGTTGCCTGTAACAAATGTATAGGTAAAGAATTGTAAAGGTGGGTGACAGTCAGATGCTGAACTAGAAAAAATCTTTGAGTCCCAGAGTGGGTCTGACTGAACCCCAAAATATTTGTTCTCATAGCACAGTGATAACAAAGGCACCCCAAAACACACTCGTTCCTGTCCCAAGGTGAAAACAAAAGTACTCAAGAAGTTTTGTGAAGATCAGTTCATAAATACGAGCTGTATAGAACTTGTGACAAAAAAACCTAATTTCGGTACAAAATGGCCACTGGGAGCCATCTTGAATTTTGGACCGTACCCAGAAACACTCATTCTCATCCCAAGGAGATAACAAAGGTACCCAAGAAGTTTTGTGAAGATCGGTTCATAAATACAGCCTCTACCCTGAGCCGTATTGACATGTGTGCTTACATTGTGTAAGTAGCACTGAATAAATCAAAGTTCATCTAATTTGCATAATTTCTGCACGAAAAAAAACCCCTTACAATATGTGATGTATTCCATGTTACTAAACATTCATACCAAAATTTATTTAAATCAGAACTTTCATACAGAAGTTCTATACAAAAGACTGATTGCACTAATTTTGGTACAAAATGGCTGCTGGTGGCCATCTTGAATTTCGGACCACACCCAAAAACACTCGCTCTCATCCCACGGTGATAACAAAGGTACCCAAGAAGTTTCGTAAAGATTGGTTCATAAATATGGCCTCTAGTCTGAGCTGTATAGAAGATGTGTACAAAAAACTGATTAGACCTAATTTCGGTACAAAATGGCCACTGGCAGCCATCTTGAATTTTAGACCGCACCCAGAAACACTCGTTCTCGTCCCAAGGTGATAACAAAGGTACCCAAGACATTTCGTGAAGATCAGTTCATAAATACAGACTCTAGTCTGAGCCGTATTGACATGTGTACTTACTGTGTGTAAGTCGCACTGAGAAAATCAAAGTTCATCTAATTTGCATAATTTCTGCACGAGAAAAAAGTTAAAAAATTTATAGTAATTTATATATTTTTTATACTTACCAATGACCCAGACTTAGCTGGTGCTAACTCCACAAAAACCAGGGCCAAACACAAATTTTGCCCCCCAATCCCCAAAATTTGCATCCAAAACAAAAAGAAATCATGTCCTAAAGGACCTCCATAGTACGACTCTACTGCGCATGCGCAGTGACGCAGTCGTCCCGAAATTGGCGCCAAATATCATTCTTACTGGCAGTGCCTGGTCAGCGCTATGTACTCAGCGGGGAGGCAAGAGTTCCCAACTCAGGGAGGGCCATCCCCGTCTGGGTCATTGGTAAGTATAAAAAATATATAAATTACTATAAATTTTTTAACATTTTTATACTGTACCAATGACCCAGACTTAGCTGAATAGTAAACAGGCTGGAGGGCCTAGGACATAGAGGAAAATCCAATAAGCTCAATTATAAAATAAAGAGATAACCCCTTAAGGAGAAAAGGAGTATTAGGCTTTACATGTATCTTTCTTATTTAATATTTAAATTAGAAAGATACACTACCCTTAATAATTGAGCACAATAACATTCATGTTCTCTATTAATATCCAGTATAACCTTTATACTAATTAATATTAAAACAAGCCAATAAATAAAGTAGTCCAGAGAATTGAGACTCTTTATAATCATTTAAAAGTGTCCGAGTATTGTATATTAAAGCCCGTTTGACACTTGACATATACAAATGCTTCACACCGAGCTACACTTTAAAAATAAGACATGAATGAAATTAAACATTAATATTACACTTTAAAACCATCCCGGAAGCGACTCAGAAATACTGTCTTGGAGGAGGCATTCCCTTGCTTTTCACTATAAAGCAGGTGACCTAAGGGAACACCCGCCCCCCCCCCCCCCTTCCCCTTGCCCTGGGTCAAATAGCCCAGAGCGAAGAGGGCAGCCGGACGGAGTCACTGCCGGAACAGAAAGCCTGCATAACTATAGTTGCAACTGTTTAGTGGACGACATTCTGAGCAACAGATAACGGACCTAAACAATGCAGGTCTCCAGAAATGGACTCAATATTTCTGAGATAAAAATTAGTAAATGTGGATGGCTGAGACCAATAAGCAGCCTTCATTAAATCTGTAATAGCAACACTATTAGCATAAGCCCAGGAAGTAGAAAGAGCTCTTACTTCATGAGCAGAAATCTTAAGCACAGACTGCTGAGAAGAAGATAAATCTTCATACGCAGTACGGATAGTTAACTGAATCCATCTAGCAATAGAATGGACTGAAATGTCCTTTCTATTAGGCATCAAAGACAGAAAGAAACGTTTCCGTCCCTTTCTGATGAACTGAGATCTCTGTTTATAGATACGTAGTGCTCTAACAGGACAGAGTAAAGGCCTACGCCCGTCTGAAGACGGAAGAGCCTTAATAACAATAGGTTCCGGATATTTATTAGGAGCCTGATTCTTAGCTAAAAAACCGACGTTAGTAGTGAAGGTGATAGTGTTCCCAACACTACGATAATGAGAATCATCCACCGATAGTGCATGAAGCTCACTGACTCTTCTGGCAGAAGAGAAAGCTAAGAGAAAAGCTGTCTTATAAGATAAGAATTTGAAATCTACTGTCCCAAGAGGTTCAAATGGCTTTTCCTTCAATTTAAGGAGAACCCAAGCTAAATTCCACTTAGGAATTAATCTAAGAGTTCTGGGTCTATTTATCGAAAAGTTTCTAACCAATTTCGATAAAGAGACATTAGATCCAATTTGTAAACTATCATGATGTGCATAGGTATCAGATAACATAGATCTATAACCCTTTATAGTAACCGGTTGCAGTTTGATTTCGTCAAACAAGTATACTAGAAAGTTAGCAATGTCTGGTATAGAGGGATCAAATATATCAACAGAATGATCCCTACACCAACGACGGAAAACCTTCCACTTAGCCGCATAGTTTAGCGAAGAGGAGGTCCTCCTACAGTTAGAAATCGCGTCCACTGCTCGTCCTGTAAAGTGCTTGCCATGCAAGAAGGACCGCACAACGGAAAAACGTGAAGGTTGAGACCTTGCGGGTTGTGATGCAGTTGGCGCGATTTCCCCTGCCAAAGAAGATCCTCTCGTGGAGGGAGCTTCCGCGGTAGGTCCCACAACAGACACCTGAGTAGATTTATCCACGGTCTCTGTGGCGACAGAGATGCTACCAACAGAATCTTGCATTGAGATTGTTTTATCTTTAGCAATACTTGATGAATTAACGGCGCTGGAGGATACGCATATCCTATCATTCCGTCCCAAGGGATCGATAGAGCGTCTACAGCAAATGCTCTTGGATCCGGACACGGGGACACATACGTCTGCAACTGATTGTTGAGATGTGTCGCAAATAAGTCTATCATTGGCCGTTCCCATTGGTAGCAAATCTGATTGAATACTTGTTTGTTGAGAGTCCACTCCGACGGCAACAAGCGACCCTTTCGAGAAAGGGAGTCTGCTAGCACATTCAGACGACCCGGTATGTGACGGACCGAAAGAAGAACGTGATGTTCCAACGCAAACAGAAGGATTCTTTCCGTTAGGAACTGAATGAGTGCCTCCCTGATTCCGTATATACGCCACTACTGTCGTATTGTCGGATAGGATTTGGACATGAGCATCGTGAATAATGTCCATCCAGTGACGTAACGCAAGCCAAATTGACATCATTTCCTTGATGTTTATGTGCTTGCACAGGAATTGCGGATCCCAAAGACCCTGGCATCTCGAATCCGTTGGGATTAATGATGCACCCCAACCTGTTTGACTGGCATCCGTCATAATGGTAAAACTCGGATCCGGCAACTGCAGCGGAACTCCTTGAGTTAACCACTGAATGTTTGCCCAAGTCTGAATCTCTTGTTTCACTTGATCTGACAAGAGAACGTCTACATCGAGCGAATGAATTTTCACACTCCAATTCTGAGTCAAGAAAATTTGAAGAGGCCGTGTGCGTAGCCGTCCCATCGGAATGAGATCCGCAGCGGCTCCGCACAGACCTATCAGTCTCATAAATTCTCTCGCTGTGACTTTGTCTGTATTTAGACAATAGCGAGCGTAACAACTGACTAATTTCGCTCTGGTTAACGGCAGACGAACGAGATTGTTGTGCGTCTCGAAGCTCATTCCCAGATGAGTGAATGACTTGGACGGCACCAGATCCGACTTCTCCTCGTTTACTATGAAACCGAGACGTCGGAGCAATAGAAGAAGATTCTGAACATCGTTCTGAAGCGTTAACTCGTTGCCGTACCTCTGAAGAATGTCGTCCAGGTAGGCCGACGTTACCGCAGACGAATGAGCTCGGAAGTAAATCATTACCGAGTTCATTACTCGAGTGAAAGCCCAGGGTGCTAGATTCAATCCGAAGCACATGGCCCGGAACTGATACACCACTCCTAGGACTGCGAAGCGTAGATACTTTCGGAATGTCGGATGTACCATGACGTGAAAGTACGCATCTTTGAGATCTATGCTCGTTGCATAATCGTTCACCCGAATACTCGCTCTGACCGATCGAATCGTCTCCATATAAAACTTCGGAGCGATGATCAGCTTGTTTATCCAGCTCAAATCTATGACTGGACGGAACGAGCCGTCTGGTTTCGGAACCAGAAACAGATGGCTGTAGAATCCCAGCGATTCCTGGTTTTCTACGACCTCTACCGCGTTCTTCATTAAAAGAGACTGCACCTCTGATAGCAGAGCGTCTCTTTTCTGAGGGTTTGACGGAAGATGAGTCCACTTTGGACTTCGAGTTAATGGAGGCTTTCGTTTGAAGGATATCTTTAGACCTTCCGAAGTCACTCCTCTCACCCAAGGGTCGTCCGTAATCGACGCCCACTCTTGAGAAAAACTCGACAACCTTCCGCCAACCGGAACGCGATAGAGGTTTGAGCCATCACCTCCTGGATCTGCGAGGCCTGCGGTAGGAGAAACCACGTCTTCCACGACCCGCACCTCGCCTCGTCGACCTCGGGGCGTCCGACCGATTGTCCCGGCCTGAAGGACGTCCCGAACGAGAGTCGCTATCCTGACGGTCTCTCGAATAAGAGCTAGAGGACGCACCGGAACCTCTATAGGAACCTCTCTTGGGCGGATAAGACCCAGAAGTGCCCGCCTTATTCGTGTCTGCTGAATCCGACCTTTTAGGAGTGGATCTAAACAACAGAGAATCACTAGCTTTCTTTTTAATATTATCATAAATAGCGGAAAGCTTGCCGTCAAAGAGAAGATCTCCTGAGACCGAAGCGACTCTAAGAGAGTTCTTCACCTTAGAATCCACTAGTGTGGATGTAGACAGGGCTGCGTCACGTCTAACCAACTCCAGATTAGCCACTGAAAGGGCGGAGTTACACGTGGAATAAGCTACTGCCCTTGAAAGAAGTCTTAAGGAGGATTGTATATCCTGAAACTCTTCCCCTTGAAGACGCAGTGATAACGCCTTCGTAAGGTGATCTGCGTAAGATAAGGCATCTAAATTGGCTCTGTTAGACGCAATAGCTGTTTCCAACACTGCGGTTGGAATAGAAGCTGACGACGGTAATGATAGCTCTAAGTCTTCCGCCTCGTCGTCCATACGCAGAGGAACTCTCGGTATACCCTGACCTGCCGTGTCGAATTTATTCCTTGCATTAATGAAAGGCAGGTTGAGAGTATTTGCGGACAAGAAGCCTGCTTTCCCTGTCCTGGAAGCAAGTTTAAAAATAGCGTCGTTCAATAATTCAAATGTTCTTGCAACATTATTGGACTGCGACGGAAACTCGGGAGCGATGTCCCTGAACCGCTCGAAAAAATCAGAGTCCAATGACGCTATAATTCTCCTGTCCGGAAGCGCAGCAGTCTGGCCCGACGGAACAACTTGAGGAAGAAAGTGCCGGATGAAGTCTACGGCAGCTTTGTGTTGTTCCGAAAGGGATAGCTCCAATTCATCCGTATCCCTTTCACCATCCGGTCGGACCTCCCGATGTTCCCGGTCGTCCGCCCCCGATGCTTCGGCGGAGCGTACCGACCCAGCGCCGTCGGATAATTCTCGATCCGACACCGTCTCTGTCGGCTGCTGGGATGCTGCGATAAGCTGTGCTATCTGCACTAGAATGTCCGACGTCGAGACCTGCGGAGGAGCGGTCTTTCGCTGCTTTGCCGAGGGCAGCTCCGCATCGGATGGCTCCCGCATACTTTTCCTATGCGAACGTCCGGAGTCCATCGGTCTCGAGTCCCTGGCTGCCGGATGGTGTGACCTGGTCGCCGAATAATCCTTCCTCGGCGAAGCTGGCAAGATATCGGAGGTCACGCAGCCAAGGTGCGGTCGTGTGCGCCGGCGAGAAGAGGAAGCCTTAACAGTCTCTGCGGACTGCTTATACAACGGAGCGTCCCGAGCGACGGACGTATGCTCCGCTAAAGACACATTTTGTACCACAACATCTGGTCCCAGATGTTGTTGTACGAGAGAGGGGCCTCTCTCGCTCGCGGCCCGGCTGGACCTGGACGAGCTAGGAACCGGACTAAAAGGCTTCCTCCGTTCTCGTTCACTATCCGCCGTCACTGGGTGTGCATCTATTATTTTATAGTGCTCGCATCACCCAAAATTTCCTCTTGGACCGCATCGGACGAACCCGGCTGCCGAACCATTCGGTGAATGGACGCTACACCGGGCGAGCTAGCGGACGACATTTGTCTAATCTCCATGAGCACTTTTGCCGCTAGCTCTGTATTTAATTGTGACGACGGACGCACACTTGAAGAAGATAACATGGAAACATCACCCTGTTCTGGTTCCTCTGAAATAGAAACTGAGAGAGTAGAGTGACCTTGTGGAGAAAGAGCCGGCATCGCTCTTTCTCCAGAAACAACATATCGTGACACACGTTTCCAATGTTTCTCATCCCAATGTTCACATACAGGACAGGGATTAATGCGAGAACACTGACTACAATTTATGCAATAATCATGAAAGTCAGAGGAAGATTTCTTCCTATTACAATTAGAACAAGTTCCTTTCATTGTGAAGGAACAACAATAAGTCCTAGTTACTCGCAAAAACCCCTGACACAAAGATACATAATAACATGATCCATTAATAAATGAAAAAACAATTGCAAAACAAAATAATTTTGAAAAAATATTTTTTCAGAGAAGCCCAAGTTGCTGAAAAGTAACGTTGAGCCCCGATGGATCCGATGGCAAAGTGTGGTCAAAAATTTTAAAATTATATAAAATAATTAATGAGACACTTTCGGATAATATAAATGTATCTTATAATGAGATAAACTACCTCAAAGACAAACAGCCCCCCTCAAAAAAGGCTGTTGCCAATGAAAACAAACAGTGTAAACACAGAAGAAAACATGACTCCAGGCACTGAAAAAACTGGCCCGGAATCAGTCCTCAATTACACTCTATCTGATGCAAAACAGAGACTCCCAGGGGAGAATCTGCAGAACATCAGATGGAAGATGCAGAACACAAACGTTATACACCCATGGGTGAAAACGTAACTATGGGGAAAATAACAGAAAACATTCTGTAACCAAGCAACTCTCCCAGGGAAATTTTAGAAATGAAACTTCTCAAAAATATGTCAAAAGCATGGGAGAATTGCAAGGGGGGACTTTAGAAGGTTAGGGGAGAGGAAACACTGAATAAGCAGTGCAACAATTAGCAAGAATGACAACAAGAGGCGTTTGCCTCGAAAATAGGCAACTTAACATAATTTTAACAAAAAATTTTAAGTACAGCCCTGATTATTTTTTGCCACTTCTTTTTTCCTCTCCTCCTTCTATCCTCCTTAGAATCACATTTTCTCCAAGAATTACGTGTCTGGCATCCTTTAAACTGAGATTTACAAGCACAAAGATCAGTGAGATGTTGACTGATGAAGGGCCAAACAGAGAATGATATTTGGCGCCAATTTCGGGACGACTGCGTCACTGCGCATGCGCAGTAGAGTCGTACTATGGAGGTCCTTTAGGACATGATTTCTTTTTGTTTTGGATGCAAATTTTGGGGATTGGGGGGCAAAATTTGTGTTTGGCCCTGGTTTTTGTGGAGTTAGCACCAGCTAAGTCTGGGTCATTGGTACAGTATAAAAATACCCGTATTATATGTGATGCATCCCATGGTACTAAACATTCACACAAAAAAATTATTCAAATCAGGGCTTTCATATGGAAGTTCTGTGCAAAAATCTGATTGCACCTAATTTTGTACAAAATGGCTGCAATCGGCCATCTTGAATTTCGGACCGGAGCCCCAAAACACTCGTTCTCGTCCCACGGTGATACCAAAGGTACCCAAGAAGTTTCGTAAAGATCGGTTCATAAATACGGCCTCTAGCCCGAGCCGTATTGGCATTTGCACTTACAGTGCTGAAAGTAACCCCAAAAAACATCAAAATTAGTCTAATTTGCACAATTTACGTACGAGTAAAAAACCCGTATTATATGTGATGTATCCCATGGTACTAAACATTCATACAAAAAATTATTCAAATCAGAGCTTTCATATGGAAGTTCTGTACAAAAAACAGATTTCTGCATCATCGGTACAAAATGGCAGCTGGCAGCCATCTTGAATTTCGGACCGCACCCAAAAACACTCGTTCTCGTCCCACGGTCATAACAAAGGTACCCAAGAAGGATTGTAAAGATCGGTTCATAAATACGGCCTCTAGCCCGAGCCATAGCAGCTTGGCACTTACAGCTCTGAAAGTAACACTAAATAAATCAAAGTCAGTCTAATTTGCATAATTTACGCACGAGAAAAAAACCCGTATTATATGTGATGTATCCCATGGTACTAAACATTTATACAAAACTTTATTCAAATCAGAACTTTCATACAGAAGTTCTGTACAAAAAACTGATTTTTGCATCATCGGTACAAAATGGCCACTGGCAGCCATCTTGAATTTCGGACCACACCTAAAAACACTCGTTCCCGTCCCAGGGTCATAACAAAGATACACAAGAAGTTTCGTAAAGATCAGTTCATAAATACGACCTCTAGCCCGAGCCATAGCCAATTGTTGACGTACGGACAGACGGACGGATGGACGGACGGACAGACGGACGACGGGCCATGACAATAGCTCAAATTTGACTTCGTCAAAGTTGAGCTAAAAATGAGGGTACCTGTGCAAAAGCCAACATTTTCCTTGCTCATGTTTCCTATTTAGTCAAATGAAAAAAATATTTTGTTTGGACAAGTTTGTTCTATTACAAATTATTGGAAAGTGCCTGTAGGCACTGTCCAATAATTTGTAATAAAACAAATTTTGAATGACAAATTTAGACCACCAAACATAATCTAGCCCTCAACCAGTTAATGGAAATACGGTAATCATTCTTCACGGTTTACGTTCGAAGCCATACTGTTTGGGGAAAATCTGTACTTTCCTGTGTCATCGGAGAAACAAAAATAAAACAGCTTATGGGAGAATATTTTACTAGTACCAGGACATGAAGCGTATTGATAAAAAAAACAAAACAAACTGCTTCCACAGTTTCTGTTTATATACACTTTTTTCAATCAGCTGTGCAATTAAATAAAATTTTTACGGAAAATGTCTGTCAATAAAAACCGCGGCTCGAAATGAATATCGTCACAGACGATATACCGGTATTAAAAAAAATGAACGATATTTAACCGGTTAAGATTTCAATACCGGTATTACCGGTATATCGAAATACCTTGCAGCCCTATACATTAGGTCTGTGACTTGTTCTAAAGGCTCTTTCATGTTTAAACACCTATTTCAGGCTTTTGCGATCTCAGAGTATGTGCCTGTACATGTACAGGTTGTAGATGTAGTCCTGTTGACCACAGACAAAAGGCCTAGGCAGTGATTTTTAGTCAAGTCTTGGCTGCCTGTTGACTTGAAATCACTGCAAAGCAATTGGACATGTACAGGTACTAGTCTAGTGGGAATTTGTGACAGTTGCCCAGTCCATTAAGGGTTAACAAAACTGAAAAGAAAACCAGTTACTTCTTTCATGAAAATGAACCCTTCAACTGCTATCAAGCCTCAACAAGGCCTTATAAGCAGCGAATGTGAGAAAATCTGAAAATTCAGACATTTTCGGTATTCAATGATGGGTACGGTTTGGTTTTCGGTATCCCCATGATATTGGTATCGGTTTGGTTTTTCGGAATATTGCCCATCTCTGTTCTACATATTTCCCATTGTTTCCACATTTCTGTCAAGAGTGGGCGGTTAACTAGTTGTGAAGATCGTACCAGGAGAAAGCTTGTAACCAACTGTACTGACCCGGGAATGAGCCCAAAGGCTGTGAGAAGTAAAAGAGGGCAAAGTATATGGGTGAGCTTATTTTCTAGAGGTCAAGACTGCAGGAGAATTAAAACACAAAGTTGAAACATTGTTAGGTGACGCGGTCACTCCTATAACAGAGATGGATTAACCTTTTACCTAACGAATCACTGCACATGATTGAACTGTTAAAAAAAAGAATGTAAATAATTTCAACAACACCATATCATGTGATCCCTCATTGGAACGAGCTTGTCGTTTTTGTTGAAAGTTTTTGAAACATCTGAAAGAGAAATAATTAAAATAACATGGTTGTCATGGATGTTGTCATTAAAGAGTCAACAACTGGATTTATTTACATGGAGGAGACTCTGAAACTGAAATCTGAAAAGGTGGTAGGTGGGCTTATTTTTTATTATTGGCTTGTACCCGGGTCAGTAGAGTAAGATATCTTCCCCTACCATGAATATCTTCCTACCCCACCATGAACAAGTGCAACACCATGGGATCCACTGCCACTTAAGTTCAATAAGCATGATACAGTTAAAACTAGAATTCATGTCACGAATAGTGTGCTTGTCTAGGCTTAATTGCGCGTTGGAATTGCGCGCAATTGCCATATCGAATGGCATCCAAAGCACGGCAGGTTCTCCTAGTTACTCATAGCAAACACATGCAATGTTTCTGCCAATGAACCTCCGGGTTGCCCGGAGGTCCATTGGCTGAAACATTGCTTGTGCACAGGCCATATGTACAGAATTTGATAGCTTTACTTGGGCGATAATGCATACATTAACGCGCATATCAACGTGCTATTCGTGCGCATTTCATGACAGGACTTCTAGTTTTAACTGTAACTCTGAAATAAATGCTTGCATTGGACACACTGAAGCTAAATAGGTCTATAACAAGGAGAATTACGAGATTGTCAGGTTAGTTTCTCGACATATCACATTATTTTAAATTCAACTACACGGAACTGTTTTAGTGAACTAAAACACGTCTCCCCTTCGATTAGCTCCATGCTTCCAACTTACGACTGACAAAGATCAAATTAAAGGTCAAATGTCAAGATCATGGAAGTTCAAGATAGAATGTGACACATCAGCCTGGCTGTTGCATTCATATGCCAAATATAAACCTAGCTGAACAATTCAATAATTTGATCTTGATGTCAAAGATCAAGGTAATCTGTCATCACAACAGTACATGATACAATGTTGTCTTACGTTGATACACCCATATGCCAAATACCATAAGCCTAGGTGAAAAGAAAAAAAAATCAATAATTTGACCTTATGGTCAAAGGTCAAGGTAGGTCATGATGGTACATGACACATCGTCTTTTGGTGATACACTCACATGTCAAAATCATATGCCCAGGACAAAAGATTAAAAAAAAATGTCAATAATATGACCTTGAGGTCAAAGGACAAGGTCATATGTGGATCATGATAGTACGTGACACATTGTCTCATGGTGATACACCGACATGCCTAATATCATAAACCGAGGTGAGAAGGTAAAAAAGTTCTGGCCCGGACAAGCTTACTTGCCAAAAAATCAATAATTTGACCTTGAGGTCATGAAGGTACGCGACACATCGTCTTATGGCGATACACTTTCATGTCAAATATCATAAGCCAAGGTGAAAAGGTAAATAAGTTCTTGCCCAGACAAGCTTACTTGCCACAAAATCAGTAATTTGACCTTGAGCTCAAAGGTCAATGTCATATGTGGTTCATGATGGTACATCGTCTCATGGTGATACACCCACATGCCAAATATCATAAACTTAGGTCAAAAGATTAAAAAAATAATTTGACCTTAAGGTCAAAGGTCAAATGTGGGTCGAGGTCAAAGGTCGACAACATATGTGGGACATGATGGTACATTGTCTCATGGTGATACACCCACATGCCAAATATAAGCCTAGATAAAAAGAGAAAAAAAAAATCAATAATTTGACCTTGAGGTCAAAGGTCAACGTCATATGTGAGTCATGATAGAATGTGACACATTGTCTCATGGTGGTGATACACCCACATGTCAAATATCATAAGCCTAGGTGAAAAGATAAAAAAAATGAAAGTGTCAATGACACTGTAGCTCAACTTGTCAATACATGTACATGTATAGTATGTGACACAGCAATGACAACCATCTGAGTAATGACCTGATAACAAAGGTACATATAAAGTATTGTAACGGCCTGTACATAAATACTGACCGTAGCCTGTAACAAATGTATAGGTAAAGTATTGTAAAGGTGGGTGACAGTCAGATGCTAAACTAGAAAAGAAATCTTTGAGTCCCAGAGTGGGTCTGACTGAACCCCAAAATATTTGTTCTTATAGCACAGTGATAACAAAGGCTCTCCAAAACACACTCATTCCTGTCCCAAGGTGAAAACAAAGGTACCCAAGAAGTTTCGTGAAGATCAGTTCATAAATACGAGCTGTTTTGAAGTTGTGACAAAAAACTGATTGGACCTAATTTCGGTACAAAATGGCCACTGGCAGCCATCTTGAATTTCGGACCGCACTCAGAAACACTCGTTCTCATCCCAAGGTGATAGCAGAGGTACCCAAGAAGTTTCGTGAAGATTGGTTGATAAATACAGTATTGACATGTGTACTTACTGTGTAAATAAATGTCGTATTGACATGTGTACTTGCTGTGTTTAAGTAGCACTGAAAAAATCAAAGTTCATCTAATTTGCATAATTTCTGCACGAGAAAAAAAAACGTATTATATGTGATGTATCCCATGGTACTAAACATTCACACAAAAAATTATTCAAATCAGTGCTTTCATGTGGAAGTTCTGCACAAAAATATGATTGCCCCTAATTTTGGACAAAATGGCTGCCATCGGCCATCTTGAATTTCGGACCGCACCCAAAAACACTTGTTCTCGTCCCACAGTGATACCAAAGGTACCCAAGAAGTTTCATAAAGATCGGTTCATAAATGCGGCCTCTAGCCCGAGCCGTATTGGCATTTGCACTGA
Organism: Pictodentalium vernedei; assembly: GCA_031216915.1. Classification (NCBI taxonomy): domain Eukaryota; kingdom Metazoa; phylum Mollusca; class Scaphopoda; order Dentaliida; family Dentaliidae; genus Pictodentalium; species Pictodentalium vernedei. The sequence continues at coordinate 33,355,121 of CM062288.1, read as the reverse complement.
CAGTGCCAAAAGTAAAACTAAATACATCAAAGTTAGTCTAGATTGCATAATTTACGTACGAGAAAAAAACCCATATTATATGTCATGTATCCCATGGTACTAAACATTCATACAAAAAATTATTCAAATCAGCACTTTCATATGGAAGTTCTGTGCAAAAAACAGATTTCTGCATCATCGGTACAAAATGGCGGCTGGCAGCCATCTTGAATATCGGACCAGACCCCAAAACACTCATTCTCGTCCCATGGTCATAACAAAGATACCCAAGAAGTTTCGTAAAGATCGGTTAAAAAATACGGCCTCTAGCCCGAGCCATATTGAATTGTTGACGGACAGACGGACAGATGGCCAGATGGCCAGATGGACAGACAGACAACAGACGACTGGCCATGGCATAAGCTCAAATTTGGCTTTGCCAAAGTTGAGCTAAAACTCAATAATTTGACCGTGAGGTCAAAGTTCAAGGTCATATGCGGGTCGAGGTCAAAGGTCAATGTGATATGTGGGTCATGATGGTACATCATCTCATGGTGATACACCCACATGTCAAGATAAAAAAAAATCAATAATTTGACCTTGAGGTCACAGGTATATGTGGGTAATGATAGCACACATCTTCTCATGGTGATATCATAAGCCAAGGTGAAAAGGGAAAAGGGAAATATTTTCTTCCCTGGACAAGCTTACTTGCCAAAAATCAGTAATTTGACCTTGAGGTCAAAGGTCAATGTCATATGTGGGTCACGATGCTACGCGACACATCGTCTCATGGTGATACACCCACATGCCTAATATCATAAGCCGAGGTAAAAAGGTAAATAAGTTCTGGCCCTGACAAGCTTACTTGTCAAAAAATCAGTAATTTGATCCTGAGGTTAAAGGTCAAGGTCATATGTGGGTCATGATGGTACACAACACATCGTTTCATGGTGATACACCCACATGCTAAATATCATAAGCCTAGAGCAAAAGATAAAAAAGTTCTGGCCCAGACACAGTTGTATGAGAAGAAGAAGAACAACAACAACAACAACGAGAAGGAGAAGAATTCAGGATAAAACAATATGTCTCCCTTCGGTGAAGGGGAGAGATAATTAACTGGTAGAGGGCTAAGTTTTTTTGGTTGTCAAAATTTTGTTCACAGGGCAAGTCCCCACAGACTAAATGAAATCACATCAAAAATTAATTGAAGCACATCCACAGAATTTGAAGCTTTCAAGCTGTGGTACCCACACTTCAGGATGAAGCCCAAAAATGAGCTTCCAGCACTCAACCAATTAACAGGAGTTTACTATATAACATATATGCAGTTAACAGGGGAAATTTGAACAGAAGGTATGGTAAATGGTTTTCTGTTTGGAAGTTGTATTCAGTTACCGGATTATTCAATTTGGAGATATCCAGTTAGACACGCTCCACTGTAATAAACATCTCATTGAAATTAGTTGACTTTGGTTCTTTGAAACTTCAAATTAAAGTGATGTGGGCCCAATTTGCTGACTTTGGACCACAGTTTCAGACTTTGACATAGAGGGGAGGAAGATAACAAGGACTGAATTCCTCCATCCATATCAAAATATATAGAAAACATAATTAAAATAAAACAGGTTTCATTGATGCTCTGCTATTGAAAATCGAATACCGAACTTGAAAACAGACAGTATTTAAACCTTCATAGGGCATTTTCAGGAATCGATTTGGTGGGAGGGGGATGAAGAGATAACCAGGCGTGGATAATATCTGCTCCCACAAACCCATGTCAAAAGTGAAAATACATACAAAATGTGAATAAAATAGGTTTCATTTAACTGGTAGAGTGTTAAATTATTTTTGATCATCCAAATTTGTCCACGTCTCTTTGCCTTGTTACAATTTATGGGAGAGTGCCTAGTGGCACTCTCCCACAAATTATAACAAGGCAAATCCTCACAGACTAAATAATTTCAATTCAAAAATAATATGAGGCACATCCACAGGTTATGAAGCCATTAAGTTGCAGCACCTGTTCTTCAGAATAAAACCCAAATATGGGCTTTCATCACTCTACCAGTTAATGTGAAACTACTGATTATTGAGCACTGAATTTGGAATATTTTCGGTCTCAACCCTATATGTAACGAATGGGATGGATCCGCCCGTGTAATTTTCAAATTTACCAGTTGAAAAAAAAAAAAAAATTCAAAAAATTTCAACAAAACTATATCATGTGACGCTTAACTGGAATGAGCCATTTGAGGCTGTTCCAATAAGAGGTCACATGATATGGTTTCGTTGAAATTTTTTTAAAAAATTTAAAAAAACAAAATAATAAATTTTGATATTCTGAGCATTGGATGAAGGTTAAATCTTTCAAGGCTCATTTTCAGACTCCGATATGGTTGGGGGGGGGGGGATGAGGGATGGAGAAGGGTCGGTGGATAACTAACCTTGGATATCTTCCCCCCTCATCCTTGACAAAGTACGTAAGTTAAAACTAGAAGTCCTGTCACGAATAGTGCGCTTATCTAGGCTTAATTGCGCATTGGAATTGCGCGCAATTGCCATATCGAATGGCATCCAAAGCACGACAGGTTCTCTTGGTTACTCATAGCAAACACATGCAATGTTTCTGCCAATGGACCTCCGAGGTCCATTGGCTGAAACATTGCTTGTGCACAGGCCATATGTACAGAATTTGATAGCTTTACTTGGGCCATAACGCGTACATTAACGCACATATCAACGTGCTATTTGTGCGCATTTCATGACAGGACTTCTAGTTTTAACTGTCTAGCAAATGTGGAAAGAAGGAAAAATGGTCCATCAGATCAGTGTTATGAGGGCTAATTTGTGATTTGAAGTTGCACAAATGAAACCATTTTCTGGTTTCTATTTAACAGTGAAAGAAACTTGCGGTGACTTAGGCCATTGTTAATATTTTTTCTGTCAATCTTTGGTTCTGATGGACAAATGTGAAGTGTGCTAATTATTACCTATTAACCCCTAGTGCTTTGGGGAAATAACAGAATTTTCATCAATCATTCTGTTTTTCTCTTGTTTAACTATGAATTTAACCAATTATATCTTGTCTAACAGAGCTCACTGAGCACAATGTACCGTATTTACTCTATGTATTGGGACACTCTATGATTTGGGACACACATTTTTTCCAGAAAACTATATTTTTTTATGCTCCAAAGTTTGGGACATTCAGGAGATTTGTTTCCAGTTGGCCCGTCACTAGTAGCAGACAACACTCATAAAAAAAATTCTGGAGTAAACTAAAATTTTCATTTTTTGCTTCCAAAACATAGCTTATGATCCCTCATTGGAACGATCGCAATGCGCACGTTCCAATGAGGGATCATAAGCTATGTTTTGGAAGCAAAAAATGAAAATATAAAAAAAAATTGGACGGCAGTTTTCATATATAGTGATGGAAAATGAATCACACACAACTTTATTCAGCATCAAATCAAGACCAGGCTGTGTTCTTTCCCTATTTTCTAAGAATTGGGACACCTGTGAAAGTTAAAAAATTTATAGTAATTTCTATATTTTTTATACTTACCAATGACCCAGACATAGCTGGTGCTAACTCTTAAAATATAGGGCCAAACACAAATTTTGCCCCCAATCCCCAAAATTTGCATCTAAAACCAAAGAAAACATGTCCTGAAAGGCCCTCCACACTTCGCCTCTACTGCGCATGCGCAGTGTCAAGGACGTTCCGAAATTGGCGCCATTAATCATTCTAAAAACCAGTGCCTGGTAAGCGCTATGTACTCAGCGGGGAGGCAAGAGTTCCCAACTCCTGGGAGGGCCATCCCCGTCTGGGTCATTGGTAAGTATAAAAAATATAGAAATTACTATAAATTTTTTAACATTTTTATACTGTACCAATGACCCAGACATAGCTGAATAGTAAAAAGGCTGGAGGGCCCAGGACATAGAGCAAGTTGGAATACGCTCAATTATATAAAATAGAGTCATCCCCTCTAGGGAAAAAGAAGTATTAGGCCTTACATGTATCTTTCTTATTTATGTTAAATTAGAAAGATACAACACCTTGCAAAATTGAGCATCATACATCCATGAACTCTATTAATATTTAGTATAATCCTTATACTAATAATTTTTAAAGTAAGCCAATAAATAAAGTAAGTCTAGAGAATAGAGACTCTTATACTCCTAAAAGTGTCTGAGGATTGCATAATCATGTCCGTTGACATATGCAATAATCAAAAGCTATACTTTAAAAACTAAGACTTGAATGAATTTTAAAAAACCTAAACTTCTCACTAAACAACCATCCCAATAACAGCTCAGAATTACTAACTCCGGAGGAGGTATCCCCTTGTTTTCATAGTAAAACAGGTGACCCAAGGGAACACCCTCCCCCCCCCCCCCCCCCCCCCTTTTTCTTGCCCTGGGTCAAATAGCCCAGAGCGAAGAGGGCAGCAGAACGGAGACACTGCCGAAACAGACAGCCTACCTAGCTATAGTAGCAACTGTTAAGTGAATGACATTCTGAGCAGTAGATAATAGACCTAAAAATAGAGGCCTCCAGAAATGGACTCGATATTTCTGAGATAAAAATTCATGAATGTGGATGGCTGAGCGCAATGAGCATCCTTCAAAAATCTATAATAGCGACACTATTAATGTAAGCCCAAGATGTAGAAGAACTCTTACTTCATGAGCCGAAATCTTAAGCACAACTGCTAAGTCAATGATATACCATAAGCAGTACCGATAGTTAATAGAATCCATTAACAACAGAATGGAGCGTAACGTCCTTCTACTAGGCATCAAAGACAGAAGAAGCTTACACCCATAGTAATAAACAGATATCTGTTATAAATACATAAACTCTACCCGGAAAGAGTAAAGGTCTATGCCCGTACGAAGACGGAAGGACCTTAATAACAATAGGTTCCGGATATTAGGAGCCTAACTCTTATGCAAAAATCCAACCTAAATAGTAACGGAATAGTAATTCCGAAACTACGAAAGTGAAAATCATCCATCGATAGTGCATGAAACTCACTGACTCTACAGTAAAAGAGAAACCAACAGGATTACTGTCTAGAAGGTCAGAATTTGAAAACTACTGTTACCAGAGGCTCAAATGATTACTTAGCTAAATAAGAACCGAAGTTAAAATCCATATAGGAATTTAATCTAAAGATTCTAAGTCTATATATCAAAAAGTTACTAACTGACTTAGATAAAGAGACATAAGACTCAATTGTAAACTATCGTAGAGTGCATAGGTATGAGGTAATATAAACCTATAACCTAACTAATAACAGGCTGCAGTAGATCTTGTGAAACAAGAATACTAAAAAAATTGCAATGAGTAGTATGGAGGGATCAACAATATGAACATAATGATCCCTACACCAACGACGGAAGAGCCTCCACTTTAGCCGCATAGAATAGCGAAGAAGAGGACCTCCTATAGTAAGAAATCGCGTCCAAAGCTCGTCCAGTACAATGCTTACAATGCAATACGGACCACACAACGGAATACATGAAGGTTGAGACCTTGCGGGTTGTGATAAAAATGACACGATTTACCCAGTGAAAAAAGATCCTCACATTGAGGAAGATTTCACGTTAAGACCCACAGTAGACAAGAGAGTAAATTACCCATGATCTCTGTGAAGATAGAGATGCTATCAACAGAAATGTATTGTGGTTGTTTATCTTAGCAATACCTGCTGAAACAACAGCGCCGGAGGATACGCGTATCCTATCATTCCGTCCTATAGATCAATAGAGCGTTAACAACATTAGCTCAGAGATCTGGACAAGCCAACACATACGTCTGCAATTGATTAGCAAGCTGTGTCGTAAATAAATCATCATTGGGCGCTCCCATAGATAGCAAAACTGATTGAATACATGTTTGTTGAGAGTCCATTCTGACAGCAACAAGCGACCCGTAAGTGAACGGGAGTCCGGTAAAACAATCAGACGACCCGGAATATGACGGACCAAAACAGAACTTGGTGTGTTATAACCAACAGACGGATTCTTTTCATTAAATTGAATAACGGAAAAGAAAGAGTGCCTCCCTGGTTCCGGAGATACGCCACTACTGTCGAATTAACGGACAGGATTTGGGCATGCGTTTCTGAATAATGTTCATGCAATGACATAAAGCAAGCCTAAAAAACATTATTCCGCGGAAGAAAATTGGTTGCTAAGAGACTGCGGAACCCAAAGACCCTGGCACTTCGAATCCGTTGGGATCAGTATTATATCCCAATCTGTTTGACTGACAACCGTCATAACAGCCACACTCGGGTCCGGCAACTGCGGTGGCACTCTTGAGTCAACCACCGAATGTTTGCCCCAGACTGAATCTCTTGTAACACTAGATAGACAAGAGAACGTGTAATCGAGCAATTCATGGATTGCCGAAAAGTTGCCGTCGAAGAGAAGCTCCTCCGAGAACGAAGCGACTCTGAGAGAGTTCTTAACCTTACTATCCACGCGTATGGATGTAGCTAGGGCTGCGTCACGTCAACCAACTCCAATCAGCCATTGAAGGGCGGAGTTATACGTGAACAAACTACTGCCCTCAAAAGAAATTACATTGAGAATAATATCCCGTAAATCTTTTCTTGAAAACGTAATGATAACGCCTCAGTAAGGCGGATTACGTATGATAAAGCGTCTAAGTTAAGTCTACTATACATCATGTCGTTTCCAACATTGAAGTTGGAAAAGACATAAACGGCGAAAAAGAATATATCCAGTCTTTAACCACACCGTCTAGACGCACATGAACTCTCGGTATGCCCTGCTCTGCCAAAATAAACTATTCGTATAAATGATAAAATGGCAGAAATGAGCAACGCGGACAAGAAACTAAACTATCATGCTTGGTAGCAGGCTTGTATATATATATATATATATATATATAGCGTCGAAAATAAAACACATGTTGTAATGACAATATTGGACTGCGTCGGTAAGTCAGGGACAATGTCCCTGAACCGATCGAAAAATCCGAGTCCAATGACGCTATAAGTCTCTTATCCAAGATCGCAGCAATGAAGTCCGAAATAACAATCACTGGAAGATAATGCCAGAAGATATGAAAGGCAGCTTCCGATACTACTAAAGGGAAAACTCGAAATCTTTCGAATCCCTTTCGCCATCCTGTCAGACCCTATAAAGCGTTTGGTCGTCCGTACCTGACGCACCGACCCAGCGCCATCGGATAATTCCTGATTCGACCGAGAAATTGTCAATTGCTGGGATGCTGCGAAACAACTGTGCTAACTCGGATAGCACGTCCGTCACTGAGGCCTGAGGAGAAGCGGTCTTACGATGCATTGCCGCTGGAAGCTCCGTGATCGTTACCCCGTGCATACTACCAATATGCGAGCGAACGGAGTGTATAGGCCTCGTGTCCCTTGGCTACCGGATGGCGCGACCTATTCGCCGTGGAATCACTGAATGACGAAACTGATCGGATACTCGAGGTCACGTAGCCAATGTGTGGTCGTGTGCCCTGCTGTGAGGATGAGGAAGCATTAAGGACAGTCTCTCGGACTGTCAATATAACGGAGCGTCCCGACCAACGGACATATGCTCCAAATGTAAAATATCTGAACCACAACATGCGGTCCCCTATGTTGTTGGACGAGAGAGGGACCTCTCTCGCTCACAGCCCGGACGGACCTGGACAAGCCAGGAACCGGACTAACAGGCTTCCTCCGATCTCTCCTCAATCTGCCGTCACTGGGTGAGTACTAAAGTAATTAAAGTGCTCGCATCACCCAAATCTCCTTCCTAGACCGCAACGGACGCACCCGGCAGCCGAACCATTCGATGAATGTACGCTACACCGGGTGAGCTAGCGAATGTCACTCCGTAGGCGATAGACATATTCCATGAGCACTTATTGCCGCTAGCTCTTCATTAACTATGATGACAGAGGCACACTTTTGAAAGACATCTCCGTAACTTTGCGAACAAGAAACCAGAAATGCTTGGTTATAGCAAGCATAAAATAATAATATATATAGCGTCGTTCAATAATTCGAAAGTTTGTGTGACATTATTGGACTATGTCGGAACTGAGGGACGATGTCCCTGAACCGAACCAAAAATTTCTAAGTCCACCGACGCTATCAGTTTCTTATCCGGCATCGCAGCATTCTGGTCCGACGAAAGAAGCTGTAGAAGACCAAGTCAGATGACATACACAACAGCATATGTTGTTCCGAAAGGGAAGGCTCAAAATCCTCCAAATCCCTTTCGGAATCCCGTCGGACCGGATGAAACTTTCAGACGTCAGTACCCGCTTCCGCGGAGCGTCCCGACCCAGCATCGTCGGATAAAAAATATGCGACAGATTCAGTTGATGCTGGGATGCTGCGATAAACTGTGCTACTTAGGAAAGCACGTCCGTTCCCGAGGCCTGTGCAGTAGCGGTCTTACGATGCATTGCCGCCGGAAGCTCCGTGTACGTTGACTCCCGCACACTTCCTATGCGAACGTCCGGAGTCTGCAGGCCTCGTGTCCCTGGCTACCGGATGGTGTGACCTGGTCGCCGAAGAATCGTTGATCGGCGAAGCTGGTAATATATTGGCGGTCACGCAGCCAAGGTGCGGTCGTGTGCGCTGACGAGAAGAGGAAGCCTTAGCAGTCTCCGCGGACTGCCTATACAACGGAGCGTCCCGAGCGACGGACGTATGCTCCGCTTGCGACACATTTTGTACCACAACATCTGGGGCCAGATGTTGTTGAACGAGAGAGGGGCCTCTCTCGCTTGCCGTCCGGATGGACCGGAACGAGCTATGAACCGGACTAAAAGGCTTTCTCCGTTCTCCCTCCGATCCGCCGTCACTGGGTGTGCAGTAGTGATTTGATTTATAGTGCTCGCATCACCCCAAAATTCCTTCTAGACCGCAACGGACGAACCCGGCTGCCGAACCATTCGGTGAATGGACGCTACACCGGGCGAGCTAGCGGACGTCAAAGGCCGTCGAACCTACTAGGGTCCTCTTAGGCAATTGGCGTATTTACATGAGCACTTTTCCGCTAGCCCTTCATTAATTGTGACGACGGAGGCACACTGTTGGAAGACATCACAGATACATCACCCTAATCTTGATCGTCTGAAATAGAAATTGATAAAGTAGAGTGACCCTGCGGGGAAAGGACCGGAGTGTCCAATTCCCCAATAACATACCGTGACATACGCTTCCCATATTGTCATCGAAATCATACGATACAGAACAGGAGTTAATGCGAGTACACTGACCACATATAGAATGATTATAAAGTCAGAGGAAGACTTCCTCTTAATACAATTGATCAATATCCTTTCAATGTGAAAAGAAAACAAGTCCTGGTACTCGCACTAACCCCTGGCAATCAAAATACATAATAATAATATGATCCATTAATATAGAAAAAATAATTGAAATCAAAATATTTTGAAAAAATATTTTTTTAGAACAGCCCAAGTTTCTGAAAAGTAACGTTGAGCCCCAATGGATCCCAAGCCTAAGTGTGGACAAAAATTTTAAAAATATTTTAAACAATTTATTCAACACTTACAAACAATAATAATGTATCTAGTTATGATTAAAATAACATCCAGATATTATTTTCCAGAAATCCCCCCCTCACACAGAGGGCTGTTGTAAATGTAAACAATGAGTGTAAAAACACTAAAATAAGACTCCAGGCACCCAGGCCCGAAATCAGTTACCAAAAATACACTATCTGATGCAAAACAGAGACTTCCAGGGAAGAAACTGCAGAACATCAGATGGTAGATGCAGAACACAACGCCTAACCACCCGTAGGTGAAGACGTAAACATGGGGAAAAGAACAGAATTCATTCTGTTATTCAGCTAAAACTCCCAAGAAAATTTAGTAATAATAATTACAAAAACTATGCCAAAAGCATGGGAGAATAGCAAGGGGGGACTTAAAGGACAGGGAGAGAGGAAAACACTTAAAAAACAGTGTAACTAAACAATCAGAATGACAACAAAATGGCTGCTGCCTCGAAAATAGGTAACTTAACATAATTTCATTAAAAAATGTTAAGTTACAGCCCTGATAATATTCTGTCACACATTTTTTCCTCTCCTCCTTGTCTATCCTCCTTAGAATCACCATTTCACTAATATTTATGTGTCTGGCATCATTTAAACTGAGATTTACAAGCACAAAGATCAGTCAGATGTTAACTGATGAAGGGCCAAACTTAGAATGATTAATGGCGCCAATTTCGGAACGTCCTTGACACTGCGCATGCGCAGTAGGCGCGAAGTGTGGAGGGCCTTTCAGGACATGTTTTCTTTGGTCTTAGATGCAAATTTTGGGGATTGGGGGGCAAAATTTGTGTTTGGCCCTATATTTTAAGAGTTAGCACCAGCTATGTCTGGGTCATTGGTACAGTATAAAAATATAATTATTTTTAGCTGTCCCAATACAGAGTAAATACGGTATATTGGGTTAAATATTAAACTACATTAAGAGAAATATTTGTGGCTTAAAACTTTGCCATTTTGATATCAGAGCGCAGAGGGTTAATTATCTGCTAGCAAGTATCCATTTTCGCATCTTAGTTTTATAGCTGTAGGTTTTTAGATTTCTTGTTCGGTTTCGGTTTTGGTTTTTCAGGTGGAGTAAAACCTCCGTTCGGTTTGGTTTTCGGTTTGTTCATGAGTCCAAGTAAAATTCAATAAAACTCATTCTTATGTTCGGAGTCATAACTGAATGGTAGTGAAAATGAGTGAAACTCAATGAATGCCCGAAATAAGCTATAATACATGAAGAATCAGGAAGGACAGTATAATAATTACCTAAATATACAGAACTTTTATTCTGCTTGGCCATTTTTCGAGGTCTGACACCTACACGCAACTTGAGGAAAGCTGCAAACACAACTAAACTGAAATGTCGGAAATTAACAGAATGTAGCCTTCCCAGAGTAGTGAGAGTACCCAGACACTGCCATTGGCAGTGTCTGGGTACTCTCACTACTCTGGGATGGCTACATTCTTTGAATTTCTGCAGCAAGAGAGTATTTAATAAAAAACGAAAAACCTTAGATTACGGGATGCCGACGGTTTCGGTTTCAGTTTTTAAAAAAACACTAAAAACCTCGGTTCGGTTTCGGTTAACCTACAGCTCTAGTTAGTTTGAGAGTTGTTTGAAGCCGAAATGGGAAATTTGTATAAAATTCTTCTGTCACATTAGTCTAAACTTGTATCCTAAGGCCATACACAAAAAGAATTATTTAACAGACTCAGGGTCCACATTTTAATTAATATGTTCTTTGAAGTCAGATCAGTGCTAAAAACACAGCCATGTACTTCATCTTCACGTGAATGCATGTAATGTTCACATGTATTCAGCGACATTCATAACACTATTGTCGATTATGCCAACCAGTTTTTAATAAAATACCGCAGTAAATTTACGATTTTACCAATAGATGGTCACAGGTTGTGAATTCTGTAATAGAATTACCTAAAACACACAAATATTTGGTGCCTACAATAAATGTGTGCATGTAAAAACAAAGTATTAACCCTTTACCCAACGAATCGCCCACATCCACCCACGTAATATGCAAATTCAGCAGTTGAAATTTCAACAAAACCATATCATGCGACCCCCTCTTTGGAATGAGCTCGTTCCAACGAGGGGTCACATGATATGGTTTCGTTGGAATATTTGAAAAAATTTAAAAAATGGTATTTAAAATAATAAATTTTGATATCGTCTGCGTTGGGTAAAGGGTTAAATAAGAGGTCTTACTAGTATAGATCAAGAAGATATATTTATTTATTTATTAAGGTTTAATGACACTTTAACACCCACGGTCATACCATGTCGGTGACAGTTTTACGGGTAGAGGAAGCCGGAGTACCCTGAGAGAACCACAGAGCAACGACGAGCAGCTGCCAGCTCCCCAACATCATAACTCCGCACAGCAGCACAGGTAAGGTTAGACTGGTTGAAGACATGCGTACCATCGACGTGCAGTATGCCTTAGCACATGGCGTCATCGTGACCCCCATGTGGACAATTGGGGTCAAGTGCCTTGCCCAAGGACACAACGCAGGAGTCCGAATCAATCGCTCAGACCGTCACCCATCCAAGGACTAACCAGGCTCAACATTACTTAACTTCGGTGATCTGATGAGAACCGGTTACCGCAACGCCCCCAATCAAGACGATAAATATGCAAGTGATTTTATATGTGAGAACATTATGAATATTCAATAACACATACATATTAATAGAGTAGGATATCATAACACATGTTAAAATCTAATATTGAGATATTACAATTGCAAATGAAACTTGCACAATAAAGGCCTGTCTGATTAAACCTTTACCTAATGAATCGGCCAAATCTGACCACATAATTTATAAAGTACACAGGTGAAAAAAAACCCACTATTTTTCAAAGCATTTCCAGAAAACCATATTATGTGACTCCTCATTGGAATGAGCTCGTTCAGCTCATTCCAATGAGGGGTCACATGACATGGTTTTGTTCAAAGTTTTAACACACAATAATTGAAATAATAAATTTTTATATAGTGTGTTGGTTAAAGGGTTAACAGGCACGTCATTCTGCATATATCAAGTGAACACTGAGTACCTGTCCAGAAAGTTGTTCTATAAATAGAAATTCAGCTGTGCTGAATAACTGCTAATTCTGGGAGTGCTAGATGGCTCATTGGTGAACTTCGGATTAGCTGTACATCATGGAAGTCAAACGTCAATTCTAACCCTGGAGATACAAATTATCTGCATTGTGTCCATGGCAAGACACTTAATCCTAATTGCCTGAGTGGGAGCCCAGTGGTAAAGTGTGCCAAGTTGTATAGCATGTTTGTGGTTTGTGCAGGCCTGGAAATAACTTGCGAATGATCATTTAGGTTACAAATGGGTTACGCCAATTGTAAAATGTACTAACGAACTACAGGTTACGACAAAGTAATTCAAAATAACTTTTATTAAAGTACTAAAGAAGCATGTTTCAGAACTATCTTGACTGAATAATTGAGTATCGCATCCACATATCAACAGAATGCCATGCTGTTTCCAGCTTAACCTTTTACCCATAATGGCCACAACTGGCCAGAGCTATTCACAAATATCACAATTCAATTTTCAATTGTCTCATAACCATAGCTTATGACCCCTCATTGGAATGAGCACATTGAGCTTGTTCCAATGAGAGGTCATACGCTATGGTTTTGATGCAAAAAAGTTAAAAAAAATTAGTTATTCAAGAATTTTATTCGCAAGTGTCATGTGCTTTTTGTGTTAGGTAAAGGGTTAAAAGAATTTCTACCAAAATAAATAGCAACAAGTAACATGTGAGCTTGCTTTGGCGAGATCACTCATTAGTTGTTCCTATTTATTCAGGTGGAAATCTCATTAAGACATAAAATAGCATGACTGGCATAGTAATAACAGAGAAGGCGGGCAAGCATCACACCACCATTTTTTCTATGGGTTAATGCCATGCTATATAATGTAACGTGCCAACAGGTTATGATACAAGCCCTTTATTTCTAGGATATGACTGGCTGTTGTAAAACACAAGCAAACAAACAACCTGCTTGTCAAAGTAGCTCCATCAACTAGAGGTGTGATTGCCCCAGATGGGCCTGTCGAACACCCCCCCCCCCCCATTCCCACTGCTATGACTAATCTAAGATGAAGAGGGGTGCAACTATGGTAAAAAAAATGTCTGATCAAAACTATAATTGCAGGTGCACAGGTTCCCATGGCAGTGAACAACCATACCAAGTTTCAAAGGAATCAACCCATAAACGTCTGAGAAAATCTCCGGACAAAAATCTCTGGACAAAATTCTGGCATTCTAAGATGAAAAGGAGCATAACTCTGACAAAACTAGAGGTGTGACTGTCCCAGATGGGCCTGTCCATCTCCACCTCCCCCCCCCCCCCCCCCCACTCCCATTATTCTAAGACGAAAAGGGCATAACACTAGCAAAAAAATGCTGATCAAAACTATAATCACAGGTGCACAGGTTACCATGGTAGTGAATATCCATACCAAGTTTCAAAGGAATCAACCCGTAAACATGTGAGAAAATTTCCAGAAAAAAATCATGGCAAAAAAAGGTCCTATCAAACCTATAATTGCAAGTGCACAGGTTCCCATAGTAGTAAACATCAATACCAAGTTTCAAAGGAATTGTCCCATAAACATCTGAGAAAATCACCAGACAAAATTCTCGGCCTGCTATTTCAAGTTGAAAAGAGGCATAATTCTGGAAAAAATAATCCAAACAGAACTATAATCGCAGGTGCGCAGTGAACATCCGTACCATGTTTCAAGCAAATTGGTCCATGAACATCTGAGAAAATCTCCAGACAAAATTATATCTATGGACGGACAGATGGATGGATGGATGACAAGGTGATTCCAGTATCCCCCCCCCCCCCCCCCACAATGTGGGGAGTATAAAAAACTAGGATGGACTATAACAAAATAATGAAAAAACAACACAAATACCATAAATAACCATTTTTTTTTATTAACCTGTTACACAATGCAGACGATATCAAAATTTATTACTTCAAATAGAATATTTTTTAAATTTTTCAAAATTTTTTAACAAAACCATATCATGTGACCCCTTACTGGCACGAGCTCAATGAGCTCGTTCCAATGAGGGGTCACATGATATGGTTTTGTTGAAATATTTTAAGAAATTTAATTTTTTCAACTGCTCAATTTACATATTACGTGGGTGGATGTGGGTGATTTGTTAGGTAAAGGGTTAATGAGTTGAACAATTTGTTAGATGACGGGTTACAAAAATTCTACTCACTTGAATACACTTCCAACAACCAGTCCATCAGGTATTATAGTTGGTAAATCTTTGAGTGAATGAACCACAAATTCTACTTGATTTGTTAGAAGAGCAGCTTCAAGTTCTCTGGTAAATAAATTTTTCTGACCAATCTGTCAAATATATAGCACTTGTCACCACAGTTACGATTTATTTAATATAAAATGAAATCATTTATAATAATAATAATAATTAATAATTATTTATTTATATAGCACTTTTCCCAGCGAAACGCTGCTCAAAAGCGCTGAAAACATAGGTGACGGTAACAATGGTATAATCAACGGCCGAAGGCTGCTTGAAAGAGATGGGTTTTCAGAGCTATCTTGAAGTGATCTGCATTTAGGGTTTTTCTAAGGTTCTGAGGGAGGGCGTTCCAGAGTGAGGGAGCTGCAAAAGTGAACGATCCCTTCCCTGCCGTTGATCGAATTCGAGGTACAACAAGGAGACTCTCAGAAGCTGATCTGAGATTCCTCGACGGTGTGTGTACTTTGATGACCTGCTTAAGGTAGATTGGTGCTTTGTCGCTACGTAAGATGTTGTGTGTCACCGCCAATACCTTATACTTAATGCGAGACTCAACTGGCAGCCAATGCAGAGATTTCAGGATTGGTGTAATGTGGTCATATTTTTAATAACGCATCAGTCTCTGTTAATTCCTTTACCCAATGCAGACGATATCAAAATTTATTAATTTAAATATCGTTTTTAATTTTTTTTTTCCGAAAAATGTCAACAAAACCATATCATGTGACCCCTCATTGGAACAAGCTCAACGAGCTCGTTCCAATGAGGGGTCACATGATATGGTTTTGTTGAAATTTTTCAAAAAATAATATTTTTTCAGCTGCTGAATCTGCATATTACGCGGGCAGATGCGGGCGATTCGTTGGGTAAAGGGTCAATCCCTTTCCTATCAGAAATGACATTTACACACTACATGTACTAATATTCAAATTACCCTTTTGCATTGGTTGGAAATAATGATCTACAGGTTGTGAGCTGTGATTAATTTATTTATTGGGGTTTAATGACACTTTCAACAGCCATGGGCACCTCGCATCAGATAGTTTTATGGGTGATGGAAGCCGGTGTACCTGGAAAGAACCAAAGAGCAATGGCGAGCAACTGCCAGATTCCCCAACGTACTAACTCCACACAAGCACGGTTAGCATTGGTTGAAGACAAGTGCACAATCAACGTACAGTATGAGATTGAGAATCAACTATGATTCTAACAAAATGTTCATTTGATTCTTGTAATAGATTCTGAAAGTGTCCTTAACCCTTTACCTAACATGAAAAGCAGACGACACTTGCAAACAAAATTTTTTGAGTAACTAATTGTTTTCATTTTTTGTTTCAAAAACATAGATTATGACCCCTCATTGAAACAAGCTCGACGAGCTCTTTCCAAGAGGAGTCATAACTTATGTTTTTGAGACAAAAAATAAAAACCTATGTTTTTGAGACAAAAAATAATAAAAATTAATTGGCCATTTTTGTGAATAGCGCTGGTTGGTTTTTGTAATTACGTTGGGTAAAAGGTTAAAAGGACTGGACAATTCTAGTTATTTTGTACTTTTATTATTTTTATCCTACCATTATTAACCTTTTCACTGCTATAGGTCTGTACTGAATATGGACCCAAATTTTGATGCCATGTGCTATATGTCCATACTGAGTACAGAGTTATTACATACATGGAATGGATACACTGCACAGTGTTATTCTCAATATTATAACAAATATAAGAGACAGACAATGTGACATCAAAGATTTTTTCCGGTATTTTCCATCATTTTTACAGAAATTCCCGAATCAACTGCATGTCAAGTTTCCATTTGGAGTTACATGTCCTGATGTTCTTGAAATGTAAATATGTCTAAAAAAATTTTTACAACCGATGAAGTTGTTACAGAATTATTTGCAGACAATGACAATGTTGTCAGCAATTTAGATAATTCATGTGACTTTAGCGAATCCAGACATTACTCATCAGCCTGTCCAAAAGGCATTGGACTACGTTATTATTTATTTATTAGGGTTTAATGACACTTTAAAAGTCAAGGTCATATCTTGTCGGTGACAGTTTTACAGGTGGGGGAAGCGGGAGTACCCGGAGAGAACCACCAAGCAATGACGAGCAGCTGCCAGCTCCCCAACATCGTAACTCTGCACTGCAGCACAGACAGGGTTAGATTGGTTGAAGACATGCGCACTGTCGCCGTGAAGTACGCCCTAGTTGCCGACGTCATTGTGCCCCCATGTGGACAACCAGGGTTAAATGCCTTGGCCAAGGGCACAATGCAGGTGTCCTAATCAATCGCTCAGACGGTCACCCACACAAGGACTAACCAGGTTCGACGTTGCTTAACTTCAGTGATCTGACGAGAACCGGTTAGTGGTTACTGCAATGCTGACTATGCTATTACCCATGTTTTGGGTTGTACCACACCAAAATTAGGTATTGGGTCTAAACATTAGACTCCAAAAGTGTTCAATTATGTTCTGACAGGTTTAAAATTCCAAGTTATTTTACATTTATGCCTTTTTTCAATTTGTTTATTGTTTTCTACCATTCTTCCCAATATACGGCTCAGCACAGGGAATTACAAAATTTCGCAGCAGCAACGGGGTTAATTTTGGTGGAAAAAATCCCAGCAATCACTGTTATTTCCAATCAAATATTCTGACCATCACAATTATTCAGTCATAACAATTATTAGGCAGGAAAGAATAACAAGGTAATACAGTGGAACCCTGTTAATTGAATAGCCACTTCGCCCATGAAAATTATTCAATTAACAGGAGTATTCAATTAACAGGGATTGCGTCACTTTCCTGTATTACAGAGATAAACTTAGCATTTATTCCATTATATCTTATTTAACAGAGCTCCATGAGCTCTGTCAAACAAGATATAATAGATTAAATACCTGTAATGGATGTACTGAGGTCAAATAGGTCTATAAACAAAGGAAAACTGGGGAGAGTCAGGGTAATTTCTTGACAGATTACAAGAATTTTTTTTCAATTAACAGGAGTTTACTCTATAACCTATATTCAATTAACAGATCAAATTTGTACTGGAGGTATGGTAAATGGTTTTGTGTTGGGAAATTATATTCAATTAACAGGGTTATTCATTTAAGAGATATCCAATTAAGTGGGCTCCACTGTACTTTGACTTAGCAGTGGTGTCTAGTGAGTTTTGGCTGCTTCTACAGGCAGCCAAGATTTCACTAGAAACCACTGCCAAGATACTGTAACTTCCATCAGCTAGATCACCCAAATCCTGTATGTAGTAACATGTGTTCTACATATACTTACAAGACTACTGACAGCCTGAATATGTATGTTGGAAGTTCCTTACCCAAGGACACAATGCAGATGCCCCTGCTGGGGATCTAACCATAGACCTGTCCTCGGTTCAAATCCCACCTGCGGCAACCGCGTTGTGTCCTTGGGCAAGACACTTCATCTCCATTGCCCATGTGGGAGCACGGTGGCGTTGTGTACTAAGGCATACTGCACGTCGATGGTGCACTTGTCTTCAACCAATGCTAACCCTGCTTGTGTGGAGTTAGTATGTTGGGGAGCTGACAGTTGCTCGCCATTGCTCGGTGGTTCTCTCTGGGTACTCCGGCTTCCTCCACCCGTAAAACTCACACGGTCATGATTAGCCATTGTGCATAAATATGTGACCTTAAACACCAATAATAAATAAATAACCATGGACCTTTCAGTTTGATGTCCAATGCTGTAATCATTGAGCCACTGTGCTCCCTATGGGTCATAATTGCATACAATACTTGAATGGAGACTGACAATATCAATGACTCTAAGAAGGTGGAATACGTACAACATTAAGAGCAGTGAGATTTTATTCAAGATGCAATTTGAGATTTGATACGAGATTCAAATTGAAATCCTCTGCCTTATTTGATTAGGGCATTAATTCAATCCAAAATTTGAGATTCGTAGGGCCCTATTGATAATCTGAACTGATGGTAGAGGATGCTGACTTGTCGTTTTGAAAATCACAGGAAAGTGACTAACGCTCTCCTAGGAAAAGGTTCAGATGTCCCCAAAGTATAACACAGTCACTTCACTAGAATGAGAAAATTTTATCATAGATTTTTCTTTAACCCTTTGAGACTTGAATTATCCTGATGTTCAAACATCACTGCAAACTCAGTTTCTTCAACTTTTTTTTCAAAATGAGACATCAAACGTCGGAAAGTACAAATAAGATATTTTTCATATTAGTGATTATCTGGTTGAGGGCCAGATTATTTTTGGTGGTCTGAATTTGTTATTCAAAACTTGTTTTATTACAAATTATTGGAGAGTGTCCACAGGCACTCTCCAATAATTTGTAATAAAACAAATTTTATATAAACAAAATATTTGCGTTTTATTGAATATGAAATATAAGCAAGGAAAGTGTTGGCTGTTGCTCTGGTAACCTCATTTTTCTGAAAGCCCTGATAGTGGCTTCTAGCACTCAACCAGTTAAGAAGTCTTGACAGCAGGATTATATTAGTATTTTAAGCTGCGATAACATTTGGATCAACGGTTGTCACTGAGCACTATTCGGGAGAAAATAGGAATTGAGGTTAAAACTTTAAAAAATCGAAATATAATAATAGAACAAATGACCACAAATTATCAATGCGCTGTTTGATTTCATACGTCATAAGACATACAAAAGTATCAAAGGATTAATACCATCCATTGGGAGCTGTTAACAGTCAAAGTTCTTTATCTGACTTCAACAAATCCAAGGGTCTCAGAACAAGTACTTCAACTGCCCGAGTAGTCAAATATTTTTCAAAGTGGATTTTTAACATGAGTATTTTTTTCCAAAGGTATCATGCTACCAGCAAAGAGAACCTTCCTTGTGCAAGATTTTGTTCATGTTTTCTTACAATTTATTGGAGAGTGCCAAAAGGCACTCTCCAATAATTTGTAATAAACAATTTCATGTAAAGAATATTTCCTACAGCTGAGAAGAGAGCAAGCCATGGTGCATACAGTGCAAAGCCACAAAAGTGGCTTTCAGCTCATTTCAATATAGCCTTGATAGTGGCTTCTACAACTCAACCAGGTAAAGTACATGTACCTGTTCTGATGTTATACAGCATGTGAGAAGGTGTTATATAACACAAAATCAAGCTGAGGTGGACAATAGTGAAATCATCTCAGCTTGTCACTGGTTTCTAGTCAAATCTTGGCTAAAAATCACTGCTAAGTTGTGAGCCTCACAAGGTTTGGTGAGTAGAAAAATTCAGACCATTGAGTTTTAAAAGAGACTTTGTATGTTTCCATGAGAGTTATTGTGCAAACATGTCTTTTAGATAGGGCTGTCACAATTAATCAATTGTTGAGCGGTCACGACGAAATCGATCAGTATTTTTCGTTGTCGAATAATCGGTAAATTGTACCCCATTTTAGACATTTAATAATCAAAAGAAAATTTCATGAAAAAACTATTGTTTCTAAAGATAAAGGGTTAAGAACGTCGAAATTAGACCTCAAGAAGCATTTGTATTTTAGGTACTTTCAACACATTGATGTTCTGAACTTCTGACCCGACAATGTAATAATAAAGACTGGTTGGGAGTTGTGAACTTGAGAAGTTGTGACAGTGTGTCTGTGATGTTCTTCCTTCGAAAGTTAGAACACTCAACTTTGAAATACCGATATGGTTATTTCACTTGTATAACTAAAATATCTAAACTCAATCATTTAAATAGAGACATAACTCCTACCTCCCCCACACAAACACACACACAGAGTAACACCTGTTTCCATGTTCGACTGGATTTGATCTGCAGCACAAATGGTGAATGTATATATCAATCTTGTAGTGTATCTGCCCCATTTTTATGACATCAGAAGTTCAGAACATGCACCAACAAAATGTAATTGAATGAAGGCCCCGGTATATGAGAAAGAATACAGAACCCGAAAGTACGGTTTTCTGAGATCAGCTTTTCCAGTATCTTTAAAATGCATTTTTATTTCCTTTACCCAGAACGTCGTTACTTGTTAGTCTTTTGTGATTGTTTTACACTACATTTTACTAGGGCTGTCACAATTAATCGATTGTTGATCAGTTATGCCGAAATCGATTACCAGTAGTATTTTTCGTTGTTGAAGAATCGGTAAATTTTACCCCGTTTTAGACGTTTAACAATTAAAAAAAAATTTGATGAAAAAACTATTGTTTCTAAAGGTAAACGGTCAAGAACGTTGACGTTAAACCTCAAGAAGTCATTAGAAGCATTTGTCTTTTAGGTACATTCAAAGCTTTGATGTTCTGAACTTTTGAACCGTCAATGTAATAATCAAGACTGGTCGGCAGTTGCAAAGTTCGCAACTGACGACCGGTCTTGATTATTACACTGTTGGTTCAAAAGTTCAGAACATCAAAGCTTTGAATGTACTTAAAAGAGGATCATCTCCATTGTTTACTTGAGGTAGGTCAACTGACTTTAACGACTTCAAAGAGAGGAAGAGGCGGAAGGTAATCTAGGTCTGATTGATTATTATCGATTATTTGCGATGATTAATCGATTCCTAAATTCAAAAATCGTGACAGCCCTACATTTTACAAGCCACCAATGACTCACTTAATAGGTTAATCACCTGGGCTAAAACATAAAATGTGCAATGTGAACTATGCCAGAAACCATGCCAGGAGTCCAGCAGGCAATCTCATTTTTCGTAAACGAAATGAGGATCGTCTTCGTTGTTTACTTGAGGTAGGTCAACTGACTTGAATTTTTGTTTAACGACTTCAAAGAGAGAGGGGGGGTCATCTGGGTGCAATTAATCGATTATTATCGATTATTTGTGACAATTAATCGATTCCTAAATTCAAAAATCGTGACAGCCCTACTTTTAGAATCCTTTATTTATTTATTTATTGGTGTTTAACCCTTTACCCAACACAGACGATTTAAAAATTTATTATTTTAAATATAATTTTTTAAATTTAAAAAAAAAATTTCAACAAAACCATATCATGTGACCCCTCTTTGGAACGAGCTCAATGAGCTCGTTCCAAAGAGGGGTCACATGATATGGTTTTGTTGAAAATTTCCGAAAAATAATATTTTTTCACCTGCTGAATTTGCATATTACGCGGGCAGATGTGGGCGATTAGTTGGGTAAAGGGTTAAGGCCATGTATTTCTACACAATGGCTAAGCGTGACCGCAACATGGATATAAACTTTAGTCCAGCCAGTCGTTTATACCCATGTTGCTCATTTTAGGGGACTTCTACCCCAGGTATTGGTTACCAGGGCCTATTTTAGCAGTACAACAGACCTTGTTTACAAGAGTAAACAAGATGCATCACTTCCCGGGGTGCCACCGGAATGAAAAGTTTATCAGGATTTTGTCTTTGAGAGTATTTATTGTTCTCCTTATTTTAAAACCAGGTAGGCTTTAAAGGGCAAGGGTGATCACTTGCCTCAACATGACAGGCAGAAGTATGGTGGAAGTATTTCAATATTGTTATTCAAATGTTTGTTCCAAATGGCAGAACATGAAATCAGAGTCATTCTGGTGTTGGGTGTAAAACAATTATGAGTTAGATTGAGAAAATTATTGATATATTTATTGGATTGATTGAGAAAATTATTGATTTATTTCTTGGATTGATTGAGAAAATTATTGATTTATTTATTTGACTGAGAAAATTATTTACTAATTTATTACCTCCCCTATTCACAATACTCACAATGTATACAGTTTCTGGAGAGCTCTGAATATGGCCTTTTCTAGAGACAACTGTACACAACAAAAATCTTACAATATCACTCAAATAAACTCAGCTGAATGACACAGAAATGGCTCAAAATGATCAAAATGTTCTCATTTTGGGGATAAATTTCCAATTTTCGTGCATCGATAGTGATAAAACTGTGTTATAGGAATTCCTCATTCCTCCACTGAGGATTTTACAGCATAACATGATCATTCTGACAAATAAAAAACATATGGGTTTCTTATTCATTTTTTCAGAAGGCATTCTCAAAGCAAATTTACACAAAAATTGTCCCATTTGTAAACTGCAAATTGTCAGGTCCCAAACAGGTCTGGGTTAGTCATTTAACACTTCCATGTGACCTTGACTCCCAATTGAAATGCACTTAACAGTACACAGTTTGAATCAAGACCATCAACAGATTATTTTGGCCATATCACCATTAATAAGAATTATTTACTAAATCCACACCACCATAAACTAAAACTATAGCTAGCCATTTGGCTGTGGATATCCAATGACCTCGGAAATGACCTTTTAATAGTAAACAAGACCTAAAGCAAGTAAAATGTTGAAGGAGTAGGCGACACAATAGTGTAATGTTTCAACTCTGGAAATACAAAATGGATTTACCTGCTCGTCACATACACAATGGCAATTGGTGATGCCCATGTGTGCAAAGTTTGAACAATATAGCATGTAAATTGTTGAAGGAGTAGGCGACACAATACTGTAATGTTTTCAGTACTAAAAGGGGGCATAACTCTGGAAATACAAAACAGAGTTACCTGCTCTTGTCACATGCACAACGGCAATTGGTGATCACCATGTGTGCAAAGTTTGAACAATATAGCATGTAAAATGTTGAAGGAGAAGGCGACACAATACTGTAATTTTTTAAGTACTAAAAGGGGCATAACTCTGGAAATACTAAATGAAGTCACCTGCTCTTGTCACATGCACACTGGCAATTACTGATCAACATGTCTGTAAAGTTTTAAGTACTAAAAGGGGCATAACTCTGGAAATACAAAATGAAGTTATCTGCACTTGTCACACGCACAATGGCAAGTGGTGTTCACCATGTGTGCAAAGTTTGAACAATATATCATGTAAAATGTTGATGGAGTAGGCGACACAATACTGTAATGTTTCAAGTACTAAAAGGAAGCATAACTTTGGAAATACAAAACGGAGTTACCTGCTCTTGTCACATGCACAACGACAATTGGTAATCAACATGTGTGCAAAGTTTGAACAATATAGCACGTGAAATGTTGAAGGAGTAGGTGACACAATACTGTAATTTTTTAAGTACTAAAAGGGGCATAACTCTGGAAATACTAAATGAAGTCACCTGCTCTTGTCACATGCACAACGGCAATTACTGATCAACATGTCTGTAAAGTTTGAACAATATAGCATGTAAACCTTTGAAGGAGTAGGCGACCCAAAAATTGTTTACGGACAGACCGACAGATGGACAGACAGATGGACAGACAGATGGACAACGCTATAACATAATACATCCGTCAAAAAAATGACGGGTGTATAAAAATGAATGTTTTTAGTTATATAGAAAATAATTTTTTGAAAGTGTCACCTGCTTGTCATGTGAGGTAAAAGGTTAACCATTTAGCTTTGCAAAGCCTTGTTGCACTCAAGGGACAAATTTATCCATGGTTACGGTATTATTTCTGCAAGTGGAAAAGCATGACTACAACATGGATATAAAGTTAACCCTTTACCTAACATGAAAAGCAGACGACACTTGCCAAAAAAATGATTGAATAACTATTTTTTTTCATTTTTGTCTCAAAAACATAGGTTATGACCCCTCATTGGAATGAGCTCAACGAGCTCGTTCCAATGAGGGGTCATAACCTATGTTTTTGAGACAAAAAATGAAAAAATAATAAAAATTGGCGATTTTTTAGAATAGAGCTGGCCGGTTTGGGCCGTTATGTTGGGTAAAGGATTAAGTCTAGCAAACCATTTATACCCATGTTGCCCATTTTAGAGAACTTTAACTCCAGGCATTGGTTTCCAGGTCCTATTTTACCAGTAAAACTGTGGTAAACATGCACTGCTTCACGTCCAGGAGTTCACAACAGGGAGTAAGCCCTTCTCAATGCTATCTTTAAGTTATACTCTGTTGCATTGTTTGATCTGATATTAATAAATTATTAGTCTATTTATTGGTGTTTAAGGACACATATTTCAACACAAAGGCTAATTGTGACTGCAACATGGAAATAAAGATAAATTTAGACAATCGTTAATACAGTAGAATCCTCTCAATTGAATATCCATTTTGCCAGTGAAAATTATTCAATTAATAGGGGTATACAATTAACAGGGATTTGGTCAGTTTCCTGTGTTCTGGGGGTAAATTGAGCATTTATTCTATTATATCTTGTTTGACAGAGCTCGTATAATAGAATAAATGTCTGTATTGGATGTAGTGAGGCCAAAAAGGTTGATAAATAAGGGGAATTTGGTGCGTGTCACAGTAATTTTTTCGACATATTACAAAAATGTATATACAATTAAGAGGAGTTTACTCTACAACCCATATGCAATTAACAGATCAAATTTGTACTGAAGGTATGGTAAATGGTTTTGGGTTTGAAAATTATATTCAATTAACAGGGATATACAATTAAGAGATATCCAATTAAGTGGGCTCCACTGTACCCATATTGCCCATTTTAGAGAACTTTCACCCAAAGCACTGGTGACTGGGCCATATTTTACCCGTAAAACAGAGATTGTTTACCACAGTAAACAGAGTGCTCACAGGGGTCTAATATTAATAAATCAAGATAATCAAATACATGTACTTTGACACCCATGTGATTTACGTAATGGCTTCATTGTTGTCACATAATCGACATGACTCTGAAGAAAACTCCCTCACACAACTTCATATTATTGCAAGTCGTTACATATTAAATCTGAAGCATTAGGCCCCACAAAGTTGATCTTCTGTTTCTCAGGCCATTTTTTGTAAAACTGCATGTGGGCAGGCGTTTTTTTATTTTTAATTTCTGTAATTATTACATCTTTGCCATCAAAAATTCATGTTCTTGGTTTCTTTTAGGCCTCATAATCTATAGAATAGCATGGGTGGTGTTGTATTTCAACCCTTGAAAAGCAGTGCAAAGTCTTCTTGCACTCAAGGGATAAATTTAACAATTTTATTAACTTTGGTAAAATATCAGACATAACTCACTCAATTTTCATTTTTTTTTAAGTTTGCATTGGTAATAATAAGAGGGCATGTGGCAGTCAAAAGACCATGCAGGAGGGCCTGAGAAACAGATTTTTAATTTTTTCCAGGCCTTATACTCACTTTAGATAAAGCAGCATCCAGGATTTTGTCACCAATCGTTTTCATACTGACTAAAATGATAAATATATAAAACTAAATAACATACAAGCAAGTCATTTATAGTGATTAACCAATAAAAAATTGCGACAGTCATCTCCTTACCAATTACTTGAGCACACAATTTGCCGGTTGTGAGTGCCAATGTCAGATAGTAACAACCAAAAGAGGCAGTATGTTTAAGAATGCATAGAATAGGGTTAATTTTACAGTTCAGTCAGGGTGATTGGTTTGTTGACCTCAGGAGTATGTTGGTGTGTGTATTAAAATAAAAATTGCAACATCGACGCCATAGCTGCAACGGGTGGTGCAATCTCACAAAATTCTAAGTTCATCAAGAGCCATAACTCCAAGACAAATATTTGGAACAACACATGCATTGAACAGTGGATAGACATCAATAAGATACACTTATATGCCAAATATAAAGTCATTCCATCAAGTATTTCAAAAGTTATTGAGTTTTGAAACTCGTTGGTCACAGACAGACCGACCAACAGACCGACAGACCGACCGACAGACAGACCGACATTGCCACTTATAGAGCTGCTAGTCGCAGCTAAAAATACAACATCAGTGGAAACAAGTTAACAGCGCAGCATCTTTGATCAAAGATGCTGCACTGTTAACTTGTTTCTGCTAATGTTGCATTTCACTGAGTCATCACACAGCATGTGGGATGTGTGTCATAGGCAGAAAACAAGAGGACGATCAGACCAATCAATGAGATTAGGTTAATCTTGAATCCTGCCAATCGTTGTGGCAACTTATTTACGTTTGTTACTGCTTGTATAGTTGTATGAGATTGTAAATCAAATGTAAATACAAACAATTTTGATCCAGTGGTGTTACATGTAACCATCGGCATGGACCGATGTTCAAACACCTCCACCGATGGTCAATCGATGGCTTAAAATCAGCCGATTTCAGAGGCGATTGCTGAACATCGGTCAATGATAATTTACTCAACAAAGATGTCAAAAACATCCATCATAATGAACAAATATGCTGTGCAAATTTTATTCATTTCTCTTTCTTCATCCAAACTATATATTTAAATGTTTCTAACACCTTTCAATGGAAGCAGTTTGTCAAGTTTATTCCATCAAGAGTAATAAACCATGCTCGGTTTGGAAGAAAAGTAAAATTTTCTCAAATGATTTTGTAAAAAAACATTTGGAACTTTTTTGTCTGCATTTTGTTAAGCTTGTGGTGGGCAATATTTCGAAAAACAGCTATTTATTTATTTATTTATTTATTGGTGTTTAAGGTCATATATTTCTGTGCAAGGGTGAAGGTATACCAGCTATAACCAGCAACAAGTTCAATACCATTAGCAGCATCACTCAATTTTTAAAATTTGATGTAATGCCAATACAGCTTATGCAAAAGTACTGCCACCTAACAATAAAGTAAATAGTTCCAAACAAAATGAAAATTATACAAATTATTAACTTGAGCTGGAGCCTGGAAGTCACTATTTGGGCTTTATTCTGAAGTGCAGGTATCGCAACCTGAAGACTAAATATTCTTTGGATTTATTTATTTATTGGGGTTTCACAATGCTTTCAAGAGCCAGGGTCACCTCGTGTCAAACAGTTTTAGGTGGATGGAGTCAGAGAACCAGTAGAAAACCACCATGCAATTGTCAGACTCCACACATGTAATGTGCAGTATGCATTAGTACACAGCACCCATATGCAAAATGTGAGCAAATCGAGATTAAATTTTGTGAAAGATGATCTGCAACATAGATATGAAAAATTGTCTCAGCATTATGATTACATATTCTGAATATTACATATTCATACATAGCCCATATATTCTGAATACAGAATAAAACCAAAATGAGAAAAAAAGAAAAGATAACAAGAGCAGCGCAATAACAAGAGCAACGCAAAGCGTGGTACATGTCCATGCCCCCCACCCCTCCCTCCCCCCCCCTCCCCGACAGTGTCATAAAAGGGTAGGTTAAGTCTCTTGGGGGCATAACCAAATTAATAGGAAGCTTCTTGCAGTCACCAATAATGCATCAAAAAAAAAAAATTGATTTGAGTCAGCATTCATTATAATTACTTATTGGATGGAAACCAAATTCAATATGGCCACCTTGATGGCCATATTGAATTGACTAGCTGATACAAAATCAAAAGGTAGCTTCCTCAGACACCAATAATGCATAACCAAAAATTCAAAATGATTTGAGTCAGTATTCATTAGTTATTTGACAGAAACCAAATTCAAGATAGCTGCCATGGAAACCATAATGAATTTGCCACTGGTGGCCATCTTGGTTCAGCTGACTGGTCCAAAACCAAAAGGAAGCTTCCTGTTGATACCAACAATGGATAATTAAACGAAAGTGTCAATGACACTGCAGCTTAACTTGATTGTCTGATGAAAAGGATAATGTTCAATGTTTATGAAAGGATTATGAAATAAGACAAGAATTGTGATAATTGAAAATATGTTAATTTCTGTTCCCTGTAGGCTATGTTTTTAATAAAAATAATTTGAGTGTAGACTGTACTAAAGAATTAAGACTCGGAATGATGTGGCCCTAACTGTTAACGTATGTCAACCAAAGTTACCAAGTTACAGTAAAATCATTCCAAAACGAGTCATCCTACCAAGCTACAATGAAATCCCTTCATAAATACGACCTATAGACTGTGCTAAAGGTTTTCAGGCTTCGGGCCCCTGTAGCCGTCACAGTTGCACAATCACGTCCAAAAGGGGACTTTCTCATCTAGATATTATATGAAGTCAACCCACCAAGTTACAATTAAATTCCTCAATAAATATGACCTGTAGACTGTGCTAAAGGTTTTCGGCTCGGGCAGTCATCATAAGGAGTCATCCTACCAAGTTACAGTGAAATCCCTCCATATTAAACATGACCTGCAGACTGTGCTAGAAGTTTTTGGGGTTTCGGGCTTGGGCAGCCATCACGGTTGAAAGATCATGCCCAAAAGGGGACGTTCTCATCTAGGCATTATACAGAGGCATCCTACCAAGTTGCAATGAAATCCCTTTATAAATATGACCTGTAGACTGTGCTAATGGTTTTCGTGTTTTGGGCTCGGGCAGCCATACCGGTTGACTGACCGTGACCAAAAGGGGACGTTCTCATCTAGACATGACCCCAAACCAGCATATGAAATTTTGTGAAGATCAGACAAGAACTGCAGGGTGTAGCCTGTGCTAAAGGAAAATGTGAACAGACTCACAGACTTGATGGCAACAGCTTTGATGACTTTGTCAAGTTAAGCTATAAATGATTCAAGTCAGCATTCACCAGTTATTGGACGGAAACCAAATTCAATATGGCTTCCAAGGCGGCCATATATAATTGGTTCACTGGACCAAAATAGAAAGGAAGCATTGTCTTGTCATCTAAAAGTTACCCCTAAAATTATGATTTGATCAAATAAGTGGTTCTTTAGTTATTTGACGGAAACCAAAAAGGTAACGGCCGGATGCCCAACGACGGATGGACATGGTGAAAACATAATGCCCAAGAGGTTCTAAGGGGGCATAAAAACAAACACAAGACTCTCGAATGACATACAATCAGTTGTCAGAAAAGCTTCTATGTTCATTTTCATGACTTCTTGTTGGGCTTGTTCCAATGAGCAGTCATAAGCTATGTTTTTGACCCAAGACATTTATTCAGAATTTTGCTTGCAACTGTTGTCTGCCTTTCATGTTAGGTAAAGGGTTAAATGCTTCTTTAGCTCATTGTATTATGTGATCAGAACCATTTTAGGGCTAAATATAAAGTACAGGTACAGTAGAATCCTCTTAATTGAATATCCATTTTGCCAGTGAAAATTATTCAATTTACAGGAGTATACAATTAACAAGGATATGGTCAGTTTCCTGTGTTCTGGAGGTAAACTGAGCATTTTTTCTATTATATCTTGTTTGACAGAGCTCATAGAGCTCTGTCAAACAAGATATAATAGAATAAATGCCTGTTTTGGATGTAGTGAGGCCAAAAAGGTTGATAAATAGGGGGAATTTGGTGTGTGTCACAGTAATTTTTTCGACATGTTATAAAAATTTATATAAATTAACAGGAGTTTACTCTACAAACCATATGCAATTAACAGATCAAATTTGTACTGAAGGTATGGTAAATGGTTTTGTGTCTGAAAATTATATTCAATTAACAGGGATGGGCTCCACTGTATAAGGAATTAGACGCAAATATTCATGTGAGATAAAGGATTAAAATACTTTTCTGAAAATCTGTTGAAGTGTCAACTCATGACAGTCTCTTAGGGTTTAACCCCAGGAATGGGAATTCCCTGGTTCCCCGTTCTGAAGTAGAGTTCAATCGATTACCAAAAATGGTTGCTGACTGATTACCGGTTCTTTGAGCTCACCATCGCCCAATTCTGATGCCAATTCAGATTGTAATACCGTGCACTACTAGACAAGTCGAGGCTCGAAAGAACTACATTAAACTGAACATTTTTCATAGTGTTAAACTTCATTGACCAGGGTCGCAGTAAAATAACCAGTTACACACACTTGGGCAGTAAACATGGCTCTTAGAGCCACATTTACCACCCACAGGCATGCAACTAGTAATTTTACTGCAACTGCTGTCAATGGAGTACAACCTTCATTTTTCCAGTATGAACTGGCAATTGCCGCAAGTAAGCTTTACATGTCGTTTAACTTGTATATCCCATAAAGGGGTGTTTGGAGAGATTAGGAATACACTTTGTGGTTGTTTCTCAACTTTATCAAATGGTATCATTGACATCATTTTACATAAACAATTGAACAATTGCAGAAGATAACAAAATGCGGCTAATGAATCATCACAAAATGCTTGGCAACAATCGGTTGAACGAATGTTCCAGGAGCTGTTGTCGTTATCATCCAATTGCCCACAATGAACCAATTGTGGTGGCCTGGTTCCGATCATCGGTTGAATACTATTCTTAAAGCCACTCCCGATACCTGTTAAATCTATAGCACGGAAACAGGAATCAAGCATGATACTGTTTGTGTGATTCACTGAAGTTTTCTGAATTAAAAAAAACTGCCGCAATGTAACACTGCAGGATTTTGTCAGCCCTTCCATGCCTGAAATCTTTACATTCCTGATGAACCTTTTTTCACCAAATCACTGTAGCTCTAAACCAATTCTGGAAGATCCCCTCTTCAACAGCAACATCTTCACCTACTTCAAACTCGTCTTCATTTTCAGAATCACTGATATAACTTTTCACTACCTCCTTCAACATGAGCCCCCTCTCCACAGCCATCACCAGTCTCCTCTGCTACAAGCAGAGGAGACTGGTGATAGCAGTGAAGAGGGTGTTGATGTTGGAGGAGGTAGAGGTGATAATACAAGTGATTATGAAAATGAAAACGAGATTAAGTAGGTTTGGGTTTTCACACTTCTCTTAGGAAAAGAACTTTTCCATTTGGAGATGGCAGATTCAAATTAACCCTTTACCCATCGAATCGGCCACATCTGCCTGCGTAATATGCAAATTCAGCAGTTGAAAAAATAATATTTTTCAAAAATATTTCAACAAAACCATATCATGTGACCCCTCGTTGGAACGAGCTCGTCAAGCACATTCCAACAAGGGGTCACATGATATGGTTTTGTTGAAATGTTTTGAAAAAATTTAAAAAATGATATTTAAAATAATAATTTTTTATATCGTCTGCGTTGGGTAAAGGGTTAAATATGTCCATTTTCATTAAAATAAATGCGTCTTGTTACTCTCATAAGTTTGCTTCATATTACCAGGGAAATTTCCCGGTTCCCGGTTCTGAGGGTAATTTCATTCCAATTCCTGGTCCCTAAAAACCACAGAATATATCAAACCTTACAGTTTCTACTTTGCAGCAAGTCTTTAATCTATACTGGATTAGAAAACTAATATGTCTCATCAGCATCAGTTGAACTTACCCACTTCAAATTTCAATTTTGGGTGTTTAGCTTTCAGTGCATCTATAATGGTATTAGTCTGTATCATAGCAAGCTGAAATAATGAAAAAAAGAATAAAAGAAAAAGTCATAATGGATCACTGTGAGTCAAGAGTCAATCTGAGAGGCAAAGAATACTGCAACTCATTTTTTGAGTTGTGTGTGTCATATAGAATATACCCATAGTCAAGAGTCACTGAGGTGTTTGGGTCAGTGGCGAGGGGGATGGGCCCGCAGGGCCCGCATTGCGGGTGGTGCCCCAGCTAGAAAGGAGGCCCCCAGCTAGAAGGGGGGGGGGGCCCTGTCTTGAAGGGGGACACCCCGTCTTGAAGGGCATCCCAATGCTGGAAGAAAGAAGGGAGGGAGAGAGACTGTGTACCAAATACACATAATTTCAAACTCTCACTTCCACACGACGTACTCTTTGTAGTCTATGTATTATTCTTTTAACCCTTTACCTAACGTAACGGCCAAAACCGTCGGCGTTATTCTCAAAAATCGCCAATTAATTTTCATTATTTTTTTCATTTTTTGTCTCAAAAACAAAGGTTATGACCTCATCGAGCTTGTTCCATCGAGGGGTCGTAACCTATGTTTTGAGACAAAAAATTAGTTATTCAAGAATTATTTTTGCAAGAGTTGTCTGCTTTTCAGGTTAGGTAAAGGGTTAAGTGAATGCTACATCATTGTAACTGATAGGGGTGAGAAACGAACAATATACATACATGGTGCATCTCAAGTCACACATGTTGGGCGTGCATGTGAGTATCGTTGGATGGTGGGGGTGAAACTTAAAACATGTAATGAAAAAATCTACAGAGTCGTACTTTTAGAATCGATCCTATAGGCTATACCTTCATTTAATTTATGGCGTATGTACTATGTGAAATCCTTATGCTGTGCACGGTAACAACACTAAATTTGCTCCCATTTTAAAGGCAACCACCATTATGAAAGGGCCCCCGTCTCTATCTTGCAGGGGGGGGGGGGGGGGGGGGCCACAAGATTTTCCACTACGCCACTAGTTTGAATTTCACTGTCAGGTTCATCAGGTTAGATATTCAAAGTACAATCTGAATTATCATCAAAGATAGCATTGAAACTACTTTCATTGGTCTTCAGTACATGTTTGTGCTTGCAATTTCTTCGCAGTTCAGACACATTTGGATTTTAGACAACATAAGATCTATTATTCAATACTTTAACAACTTTTTGCGGGTTTCCATTGTTTGGTAATATTTGTCAATTTGAACACGTACAATTTCTCCTTTCGAAGAAGGTTTCAATGTGGAAACACCAGTTTTGCCTTAATAATTAATACTTTTTGCACATTTGAATGATTTTGAAGGCTGTGATTTTTTTTGAAGGCTGAGTTTTTGTGGTCAGTGGATTTTAGATTTAAGAATGGCAGATGTACAAGGTATATTAGTTCTAAGCTCTCTGTTCATTAATAGATGTTGTCTAGAGGTGTTGCATGGTATTCCATTAATGCAACATAAATATCATTATTGCTTTGTTCTGCCTTTTGTAGAAGATTCTTCACTGTTTGAATGCATTTTTTCTATCTGCCCATAAGATTGTGGGAATCTTAGACTGGAGGCTGTACATGTATGTATAAAGTCCCAATCGTTTGCAAAGAGTTTAAAAGAGTTGCTTGCAAAATGAAATTGAGGTCCAATTTCTGAATATATATATATCTCAATCGGAACACAATGTCTGGCAAAGATGGATTTTAATGCAGATATAGTGCTCTGGGCAGATATGTTTGGTTGGAGTACTATTTCTGGAAATTTGGAATAGTGCTCAACACACAGTAAATATTGTTTCTGTTTGAATTCAAATACAGTATGTGGAGAATGTATTATCACTAAATCACCCGCAGGTGGAGATTCCACCCAAGCAATAATTGCAAATTTATTGCAAAGCATAACCAGTACAAGCAAAGTTTCAGCCAATGGACCTCCGGGTTAAACCCGGAGGTACATTGGATGAAACATTGCTTGTGTTTTTTGTCAATTTGTTCAAAATTTGAAAGTTATAGCTTGGCTGATAACTCCACTCTGTGGGTGATTTAGTTACAATCCACTCTCCACGTACTGTATATCAATACCAACGTTCCTCCAACCCACAGAAGCTAGGTAATGTGAAATTAAAGGTTCTTTTGGGTTTGATTGCTTGATACTTGTTGTTGCACACACTACACAGAGCAACTAACTGTTCTATCTCTTGATTCATGTGTGGCCAAAAGATAATGTCTCTGGCATGTTGTTTGCATTTAATAATGCCTAAATGTGATTCATGTAGCTTTGGCAAAACCTTGACATAGTTTTTCTGGTACTATCAGTAGCTGACCTTTGAAGATAGTTTAGCAGGTAACATTGGTAAATGTTCAATAAGCAGGGACGTGGCTAGAGGTTTCCGATTGGAGGGATGTACGGTAGTGAAACCCCCTCCCAGTCCCTTCCCCTAGTTTGAAATTCACTACCGAGAACAATTTTGAAAATGAAGCCATGAAAGGGAGCATAAAATTGATTCTAGTAACTGAAATGCCAACACATTTATGATAGAATTATCAGGTTATTATTATATGGTATCATTCTGGGAATTGAATTGGTGCTAAACAAATGCTCAAGCTTAGAACTTTGTACAATTCACACTGTCCTAATATTAAATCAGATCTTATGCAGGAATGATCAATTTTCGATGTTTCATCATTTTGTAACTGGGAATGATGGAATTCACTCTCAAGATAACGATTTTACATGATGCGATTTTCTTGAAGTACATTCTAGAATTTTTTTATTACAACAAGTAAACATACTATAAAAATCTCGTACCAATTGACATCATGCATACTTATGAAGCTCAATATTGCGTATACTGTAGTTGTAAATAGTAACAGTTGGAATTTTTGCCGATTTGAAAATGAGTTGGAATTTTAGGAAGTAAAGGAGACATCAGCAATCCAGCATCACCAAAGAATCTCTAAAATCCAGATAGATGGAATTTCCAACTACTCATGACTTGCATTCCAAATTTCCAACTTTTGGAAATTTTGGCCAGGATTGGGGTGAGACCCCTCCCCCTCCCCCCCTACACACACCCTTTCGCCACAACCCAGTCAATGAGAAATAAAGTACAAACATGAATATCTTCATCAAGCAAATCTTCCTTTGTTTCATTCAAGTAAGCTCAGCTCAACATGTCAGATATATCAGTCTGCAAGGGGGCGCGGTGGCCCAGTTGGTAGAGGTGCAGGCTGCAAGCCGAGAGGACCTCGGTTCGAATCCCACCTGCGGCAACCGCGTTGTGTCCTTGGGCCAGACACTTCACCCCCATTGCCCACGTGGGGGCACGGTGAAGCTGTGTACTAAGGCGTACTGCACGTCGATGGTGCACCTGTCTTCAACCAATGCTAACCCTGCTTGTGTGGAGTTGGTATGTTGGGGAGCTGACAGTTGCTCGCCATTGCTCGGTGGTTCTCTCCGGGTACTCCGGCTTCCTCCACCCGTAAAACTGTCACGGTCATGGTTAGCCATTGTGCAGAAATATGTGACCTTAAACACCAATAAATAAATAAAATAATCAATCAGTCTGCAAAATTTCAAAAATGACAAACCGACTGACCATTCACGTGGGTTGGAAATGGCTAACTGAACGCTCGGCTATTGTAAAAAGTCTTGGGAAATTGCTTTTTTTTATCATTAACAGGTATTCATATACAGTGTAGCCCACTTAATTGGATATCTCTTAACTGAATAACCCTGTTAATTGAATATAATTTCCCAACACAAAACCATTTACCATACCTCCAGTACAAATTTGATCTGTTAATTGAATTTTGGTTATAGAGTAAACTCCTGTTAATTGAATAAAAAATCTTGTAATCTGTCAAGAAATTAACCTGACTCTCCCTAGTTTTCCTTTGTTTATAGACCTATTTGCCCTCAGTACATCCATTACAGGCATTTAATCTATTATATCTTGTTTGACAGAGCTCATGGAGCTCTGTCAAACAAGATATATAATGGAATAAATGCTAAGTTTATCTCTGCAATACAGGAAAGTGATGCAATCCCTGTTAATTGAATACTCCTGTTAACTGAATAATTTTCATGGGTTAAGAGGCTATTCAATTAACAGGGTTCCACTTATTGCATGGAATTGAAATATATATAGCCTATATAACCTCTCACGGCAAGTCTAAAAATCTATCAAGACACAAGAAAGGCTGCTTACATGTAACTGGTAGAGTGCTAGAAGCCCATATTTGGGCTTTATTCTGAACTGCAGGTGCCAAAAGTTCAAGGCTTCAAATTCTGTGGATGTCCTTCATATAATCTTGTAAGTAAAATTACTTCATCTCCATCGATTTGCATTGTTACAATTTATGGGTTGTAATTGCAACAAGACAAAAATGTGTGAACAAATCTTGAGGCTGAGAAAAAATTTAGCACTAAACCAGATAAGTGACTCAGACTTTATCATTCAAGATACAACTTTTGGCTAACCGGTCATCCGTTCGCATAGATTTAAATTTGCGTAACCACCACGCGAATGAAATGAGAGCTCTTGTTAAATTTTGAACATTGTATATACATTTCTTTGCCAGGATTATACTTGAGAGAAATGTTGTATCTCTGTAGGTGTAACGTGTGCTGAAGACGAGGCAGTAAACGTTTGGCACGTATTGCGACAAGATGCTTGTATTCAGTCTCTACTACTAAATTTTGCCTGAAAACATATTGGGAAATTTTTCACATCCAAAAAGAATTACAAGCATTTCACGTTTGATTTACGTGTACCTTGTTGGAGTCTCAGTTGTTGTGCGTGAAGCGTACGCAACAGGTTGACCTTTTTACATTAGTGTCATGCCTAATCCTTTTAAACTGGCATCTACTGTTCTTTAAGGCCGCCGCCGGAGTGTTGGAAACATGATTTTTCAATTGCTGAAAGCATTCCTCTTGCTCACGATTCCATTGCCAAGCTAGTGAAGCCACCTCTTTCTGTAAGAGTTCTCAAAGGTGCTGACACATCTGATAAATGTGAAATAAATTTGGAGAGAAATTGTACAACTCCTAAAAATCTCTTAACATCTGTCTTTTTTTTGTGGTGTAGGCATATCTTGAATAGCACAAGCAAATTCAGAATCGACTTGTAATCCTTTATTATTTATTTACTGGTGTTTAACCCTTTACCCAATGAATCGCCCGAATCTGTCCGCGTAATATGCAAATTCTGCAGTTGAAAAAATTTAAAAAATGATATTTAAAATAATAAATTTTGATAACGTCTGCGTTGGGTAAAGGGTTAAAGTCACATATTTCTGCACAATGGCTAAACGTGACCATGATAGTTTTACAGGTGGAGGAAGCCGGAGCATCCGGAGAGAACCATCGAGCAACGACGAGCAACTGTCAGCTCCTCAACATTCTATCTCTGTTCAAGCTCCACTGAAGCAGGGTTACAGCAGTTGAAGACGTGCACCATCGACGTGCAGTACGCCTTAGTACACAGCATCATCGTGCCCCCATGTAGGCAACCGGGATAAAGTGCCTTGCCCAAGGACACAATGTGTGTCGTCCCGGATGGGGATCAAACTCAGGACCTCTACCATAAAAGTCCAACAGTCTTCCACTGAGCCACTGCACTCCCTTGTAATCCTTTGTCCGATATAATATGACATACATACATACTTTACTTGAGCCACTCAAAACTCAACTTTGTTTTTCTTCAACTTGGAAGTTTTTTTGGTTTTGCACATTGAAGTAACTTTTGTAAGCTTTCATCATGTGACTTATCTTCACCCCACACCAAAATATCATCAACTACAAGTAAGGTTCCAAGACTAGAAATATCACTAATGAAAGTGTCAATGACACTGTAGCTCAACTTGTCAAGACAAAGACATGTACATGTATAGTATGTGACACAGCAATGACAAACATCTAGGTAATGACCTGATAACAAAGGTACATATAAAGTATTGTAACGGTCTGTACATAAATACTGACCGTTGCCTGTAACAAATGTATAGGTAAAGTATTGTAAAGGTGGGTGACAGTCAGATGCTAAACTAGAAAAAAATCTTTGAGTCCCAGAGTGGGTCTAACTGAACCCCAAAATATTTGTTCTCATAGCACAGTGATAACAAAGGCACCCCAAAACACACTCATTCCTGTCCCAAGGTGAAAACAAAGGTACCCAAGAAGTTTCGTGAAGATCAGTTCACAAATATGAGCTGTGTAGAAATTGTGACAAAAAACTGATTGGACCTAATTTCGGTACAAAATGGCCACTGGCAGCCATCTTGAATTCTGGACTGCACCCAGAAACACTCGTTCTCGTCCCAAGGAGATAACTAAGGTACCCAAGAAGTTTTGTGAAGATCGGTTCATAAATACAGCCTCTAGTCCGAGCCGTATTGACATGTGCACTTACAGTGTATAAGTAGCACTGAATAAATCAAAGTTCATTTATAATTTCTGCACGAGAAAAAAAAACGTACTATATGTGATGTATTCCATGTTACTAAACATTCATACAAAAATATATTCAAATCAGAACTTTCATACAGAAGTTCTGTACAAAAGACTGATTGCATTAATTTTGGTACAAAATGGCTGCTGGTGGCCATCTTGAATTTTGGACCACACCCCAAAACACTCGTTCTCATCCCACGGTGATAACAAAGGTACCCAAGAAGTTTTCGTAAAGATCGGTTCATAAATACGGCCTCTAGCCTGAGCCGTATATAGAAGTTGTGTACAAAAAACTGATTAGACCTAATTTCGGTACAAAATGGCCACTGGCAGCCATCTTGAATTTTGGACCGCTCCCAGAAACACTCGTTCTTGTCCCAAGGTGATAACAAAGGTACCCAAGACGTTTCGTGAAGATCGGTTCATAAATACAGACTCTAGCCTGAGCCGTATTGACATGTGTACTTACTGTGTGTAAGTAGCACTGAAAAAATCAAAGTTCATCTAATTTGCATAATTTCTGCACGAGAAAAAAACCTGTATTATATGTGATGTATCCCATGGTACTAAACATTCACACAAAAAATTATTCAAATCAGCGCTTTCATATGGAAGTTCTGTGCAAAAATCTGATTGCACCAAATTTTGTACAAAATGGCTGCCATCGGCCATCTTGAATTTCGGTACGGACCCAAAAACACTCGTTCTCGTCTCACGGTGATAACAAAGGTACCCAAGGAATTTCGTAAAGATTGGTTCATAAATACGGCCTCTAGCCCGAGCCGTATTGGCATTTGCACTTACAGTGCTGAAAGTAACACCAAAAAACATCAAAGTTAGTCTAATTTGCATAATTTACGCACGAGAAAAAAACCCGTATTATATGTGATGTATCCCATGGTACTAAACATTCATACAAAAAAATGAAAGTGTCAATGACACTGTAGCTCAACTTGACAAACTTGAACTTGGTAAGTTATAAATGAAATGGCAAAATTGAAGATCATTGGGACCAATGTCAGTTTTTTTGCCAGTGGCAACATTTTTTGACAAAAACCGAAGAAAATTGATAGCTCCCATCTAGAGGCCTCCCCAAACAAGCATGCTAGGTTTCAAAGCAATCCAATCATAAATGTACCCTGTAGGGTGGACAAAAGGGAAATATTGTGGTCTGACTAGACTAAATTCTAAGAACGTTGGCCGTGGCAACATTTTTTGACGGAAATGGAAGAAAATCGATAGCTCCCATCTAGAGGTCACCGTAAATAAGCATACCAGGTTTCAAAGCAATCTAATCATAAATGAGCCCTGTAGGGTGAGCCAAAGGGAAATATTGTGGTCTGACTAAACTAAGTCCTAAGAATGTTGGCTGCGGCAACATTTTTTGATGGAAATTGAAGAAAATCGATAGCTCCCATCTAGAGGTCACCCCAAACAAGCATGAAAGGTTTCAAAGCAATCCGATCATAAATGTGCCCTGTAGGGTGTGCCAAAGGGAAATATCGAGTCTTCTGACTAAACCAAGTTCCAAGAACGTTGGCCGCGGCAACACTTTTTGATGGAAATTGAAGAAAATCGATAGCTCCCATCTAGAGGTCTCCCCAAACAAGCATACCAGGTTTCAAAGCAGTCTGATCATAAATGGGCCCTGTAGGGTGTGCCAAAGGGAAATATTGAGGTCTGACTGAACTAAGTTCTACGAACCTTGGCCGTGGCAACATTTTTTGCCGGAAATTGAAGAAAATCGATAGCTCCCATCTAGAGGTCACCCTAAATAAGCATACCAGGTTTCAAAGCAATGAAATCATAAATGTGCCCTGTAGGGTGTGCCAAAGGGAAATATTGTGGTTTGACTAAACTAAGTTCTAAGAACGTTGGCCGCGGCAACATTTTTTGACAGAAATTGAAGAAAATCGATAGCTCCCATCTAGAGGTCACCCCAAATAAGCATGCCAGGTTTCAAAGCAATCCGATCATAAATGTACCCTGTAGGGTGTGCCAAAGGGAAATATTGAGTCTTCTGACTAAACTAAGTTCTAAGAACGTTGGCCGCGGCAACATTTTTTGACAGAAATTGAAGAAAATCGATAGCTCCCATCTAGAGGTCTCCCCAAACAAGCATACCAGGTTTCAAAGCAATCTGATCGTAAATGTACCCTGTAGGGTGTGCCAAAGGGAAATATTGAGGTCTGACTAAACGAAGTTCTACGAACGTTGGCCGTGGCAACATTTTTTGCCGGATATTGAAGAAAATCGATAGCTCCCATCTAGAGGTCACCCTAAATAAGCGTATCAGGTTTCAAAGCAATCAAATCATAAATGTGCCCTGTAGGGTGTGCCAAAGGGAAATATTGTGGTTTGACTAAACTAAGTTCTAAAAACGTTGGCCGCGGCAACATTGTTTGCCGGAAATTGAAGAAAATCGGTAGCTCCCATCTAGAGGTCACCCCAAACAAGCATAAGAAGTTTCAAAGTAATCTGATCATAAATGTGACCTGTGAGGTGTGCCAAAGGAAATTGTGGACGTACGTACTAACGTACTAACATACTAACGTACTAACGTACGTACGTACGTACGTACGTACGTACGTACGTACGCCGACAGACGAGAAGTGATGGCAATAGCTCAGCTTGACTTTGTCGAGTTGAGCTAATTATTCAAATCATAGCTTTCATATGGAAGTTCTGTACAAAAAGTTAAAAAATTTATAGTAATTTATATATTTTTTATACTTACCAATGACCCAGACTTAGCTGGTGCTAACTCCACAAAAACCAGGGCCAAACACAAATTTTGCCCCCCAATCCCCAAAATTTGCATCCAAAACAAAAAGAAATCATGTCCTAAAGGACCTCCATAGTACGACTCTACTGCGCATGCGCAGTGACGCAGTCGTCCCGAAATTGGCGCCAAAAATCATTCTTACTGGCAGTGCCTGGTCAGCGCTATGTACTCAGCGGGGAGGCAAGAGTTCCCAACTCCGGGAGGGCCATCCCCGTCTGGGTCATTGGTAAGTATAAAAAATATATAAATTACTATAAATTTTTTAACATTTTTATACTGTACCAATGACCCAGACTTAGCTGAATAGTAAACAGGCTGGAGGGCCTAGGACATAGAGGAAAATCCAATAAGCTCAATTATAAAATAAAGAGGTAACCCCTTAAGGAGAAAAGGAGTATTAGGCTTTACATGTATCTTTCTTATTTAATATTTAAATTAGAAAGATACACTACCCTTAATAATTGAGCACAATAACATTCATGTTCTCTATTAACATCCAGTATAACCCTTATACTAATTATTTTTAAAGCAAGCCAATAAATAAAGTAGTCCAGAGAATTGAGACTCTTTATAATCCTTTAAAAGTGTCCGAGTATTGTATATTAAAGCCCGTTTGACACTTGACATATACAAATGCTTCACACCGAGCTACACTTTAAAAATAAGACATGAATGAAATTAAACATTAATATTACACTTTAAAACCATCCCGGAAGCGACTCAGAAATACTGTCTTGGAGGAGGCATTCCCTTGCTTTTCACTATAAAGCAGGTGACCCAAGGGAACACCCGCCCCCCCCCCCCCCCTTCCCCTTGCCCTGGGTCAAATAGCCCAGAGCGAAGAGGGCAGCCGGACGGAGTCACTGCCGGAACAGAAAGCCTACATAACTATAGTTGCAACTGTTTAGTGGACGACATTCTGAGCAACAGATAACGGACCTAAACAATGCAGGTCTCCAGAAATGGACTCAATATTTCTGAGATAAAAATTAGTAAATGTGGATGGCTGAGACCAATAAGCAGCCTTCATTAAATCTGTAATAGCAACACTATTAGCATAAGCCCAGGAAGTAGAAAGAGCTCTTACTTCATGAGCAGAAATCTTAAGCACAGACTGCTGAGAAGAAGATAAATCTTCATACGCAGTACGGATAGTTAACTGAATCCATCTAGCAATAGAATGGACTGAAATGTCCTTTCTATTAGGCATCAAAGACAGAAAGAAACGTTTCCGTCCCTTTCTGATGAACTGAGATCTCTGTTTATAGATACGTAGTGCTCTAACAGGACAGAGTAAAGGCCTACGCCCGTCTGAAGACGGAAGAGCCTTAATAACAATAGGTTCCGGATATTTATTAGGAGCCTGATTCTTAGCTAAAAAACCGACATTAGTAGTGAAGGTGATAGTGTTCCCAACACTACGATAATGAGAATCATCCACCGATAGCGCATGAAGCTCACTGACTCTTCTGGCAGAAGAGAAAGCTAAGAGAAAAGCTGTCTTATAAGATAAGAATTTGAAATCTACTGTCCCAAGAGGTTCAAATGGCTTTTCCTTCAATTTAAGGAGAACCCAAGCTAAATTCCACTTAGGAATTAATCTGAGAGTTCTGGGTCTATTTATCGAAAAGTTTCTAACCAATTTCGATAAAGAGACATTAGATCCAATTTGTAAACTATCATGATGTGCATAGGTATCAGATAACATAGATCTATAACCCTTTATAGTAACAGGTTGCAGTTTGATTTCGTCAAACAAGTATACTAGAAAGTTAGCAATGTCTGGTATAGAGGGATCAAATATATCAACAGAATGATCCCTACACCAACGACGGAAAACCTTCCACTTAGCCGCATAGTTTAGCGAAGAGGAGGTCCTCCTACAGTTAGAAATCGCGTCCACTGCTCGTCCTGTAAAGTGCTTGCCATGCAAGAAGGACCGCACAACGGAAAAACGTGAAGGTTGAGACCTTGCGGGTTGTGATGTAGTTGGCGCGATTTCCCCTGCCAAAGAAGATCCTCTCGTGGAGGGAGCTTCCGCGGTAGGTCCCACAACAGACACCTGAGTAGATTTATCCACGGTCTCTGTGGCGACAGAGATGCTACCAACAGAATCTTGCATTGAGATTGTTTTATCTTTAGCAATACTTGTTGAATTAACGGCGCTGGAGGATACGCATATCCTATCATTCCGTCCCAAGGGATCGATAGAGCGTCTACTGCAAATGCTCTTGGATCCGGACACGGGGACACATACGTCTGCAACTGATTGTTGAGATGTGTCGCAAATAAGTCTATCATTGGCCGTTCCCATTGGTAGCAAATCTGATTGAATACTTGTTTGTTGAGAGTCCACTCCGACGGCAACAAGCGACCCTTTCGTGAAAGGGAGTCTGCTAGCACATTCAGACGACCCGGTATGTGACGGACCGAAAGAAGAACGTGATGTTCCAACGCAAACAGAAGGATTCTTTCCGTTAGATTGAACAACGGAACTGAATGAGTGCCTCCCTGATTCCGTATATACGCCACTACTGTCGTATTGTCGGATAGGATTTGGACATGAGCATCGTGAATAATGTCCATCCAGTGACGTAACGCAAGCCAAATTGACATCATTTCCTTGATGTTTATGTGCTTGCACAGGAATTGCGGATCCCAAAGACCCTGGCATCTCGAATCCGTTGGGATTAATGATGCACCCCAACCTGTTTGACTGGCATCCGTCATAATGGTAAAACTCGGATCCGGCAACTGCAGCGGAACTCCTTGAGTTAACCACTGAATGTTTGCCCAAGTCTGAATCTCTTGTTTCACTTGATCTGACAAGAGAACGTCTACATCGAGCGAATGAATTTTCACACTCCATTCTGAGTCAGGAAAATTTGAAGAGGCCGTGTGCGTAGCCGGCCCATCGGAATGAGATCCGCGGCGGCTCCGCACAGACCTATCAGTCTCATAAATTCTCTCGCCGTGACTTTGTCTGTATTCAGACAATAGCGAGCGTAACAACTGACTAATTTCGCTCTGGTTAACGGCAGACGAACGAGATTG
This sequence comes from Pictodentalium vernedei, assembly GCA_031216915.1. Lineage (NCBI taxonomy): Eukaryota > Metazoa > Mollusca > Scaphopoda > Dentaliida > Dentaliidae > Pictodentalium > Pictodentalium vernedei. The sequence continues at coordinate 33,310,788 of CM062288.1, read as the reverse complement.
TTGTGCGTCTCGAAGCTCATTCCCAGATGAGTGAATGACTTGGACGGCACCAGATCCGACTTCTCCTCGTTTACTATGAAACCGAGACGTCGGAGCAATAGAAGAAGATTCTGAACATCGTTCTGAAGCGTTAACTCGTTGCCGTACCTCTGAAGAATGTCGTCCAGGTAGGCCGACGTTACCGCAGACGAATGAGCTCGGAAGTAAATCATTACCGAGTTCATTACCCGAGTGAAAGCCCAGGGTGCTAGATTCAATCCGAAGCACATGGCCCGGAACTGATACACCACTCCTAGGACTGCGAAGCGTAGATACTTTCGGAATGTCGGATGTACCATGACGTGAAAGTACGCATCTTTGAGATCTATGCTCGTTGCATAATCGTTCACCCGAATACTCGCTCTGACCGATCGAATCGTCTCCATATAAAACTTCGGAGCGACGATCAGCTTGTTTATCCAGCTCAAATCTATGACTGGACGGAACGAGCCGTCTGGTTTCGGAACCAGAAACAGATGGCTGTAGAATCCCAGCGATTCCTGGTTTTCTACGACCTCTACCGCGTTCTTCATTAAAAGAGACTGCACCTCTGATAGCAGAGCGTCTCTTTTCTGAGGGTTTGACGGAAGATGAGTCCACTTTGGACTTCGAGTTAATGGAGGCTTTCGTTTGAAGGATATCTTTAGACCTTCCGAAGTCACTCCTCTCACCCACGGGTCGCCCGTAATCGACGCCCACTCTTGAGAAAAACTCGACAACCTTCCGCCAACCGGAACGCGATAGAGGTTTGAGCCATCACCTCCTGGATCTGCGAGGCCTGCGGTAGGAGAAACCACGTCTTCCACGACCCGCACCTCGCCTCGTCGACCTCGGGGCGTCCGACCGATTGTCCCGGCCTGAAGGACGTCCCGAACGAGAGTCACTATCCTGACGGTCTCTCGAATAAGAGCTAGAGGACGCACCGGAACCTCTATAGGAACCTCTCTTGGGCGGATAAGACCCAGAAGTGCCCGCCTTATTCGTGTCTGCTGTATCCGACCTTTTAGGAGCGGATCTAAACAACAGAGAATCACTAGCTTTCTTTTTAATATTATCATAAATAGCGGAAAGCTTGCCGTCAAAGAGAAGATCTCCTGAGACCGAAGCGACTCTAAGAGAGTTCTTCACCTTAGAATCCACTAGTGTGGATGTAGACAGGGCTGCGTCACGTCTAACCAACTCCAGATTTGCCACTGAAAGGGCGGAGTTACACGTGGAATAAGCTACTGCCCTTGAAAGAAGTCTTAAGGCGGATTGTATATCCTGAAACTCTTCCCCTTGAAGACGCAGTGATAACGCCTTAGTAAGGTGATCTGCGTAAGATAAGGCATCTAAATTGGCTCTGTTAGACGCAATAGCTGTTTCCAACACTGCGGTTGGAATAGAAGCTGACGACGGTAATGATAGCTCTAAGTCTTCCGCCTCGTCGTCCATACGCAGAGGAACTCTCGGTATACCCTGACCTGCCGTGTCGAATTTATTCCTTGCATTAATGAAAGGCAGGTTGAGAGTATTTGCGGACAAGAAGCCTGCTTTCCCCGTCCTGGAAGCAAGTTTAAAAATAGCGTCGTTCAATAATTCAAATGTTCTTGCAACATTATTGGACTGCGACGGAAACTCGGGAGCGATGTCCCTGAACCGCTCAAAAAAATCAGAGTCCAATGACGCTATAATTCTCCTGTCCGGAAGCGCAGCAGTCTGGCCCGACGGAACAACTTGAGGAAGAAAGTGCCGGATGAAGTCCACGGCAGCTTTGTGTTGTTCCGAAAGGGATAGCTCCAATTCATCCGTATCCCTTTCACCATCCGGTCGGACCTCCCGATGTTCCCGGTCGTCCGCCCCCGATGCTTCGGCGGAGCGTACCGACCCAGCGCCGTCGGATAATTCTCGATCCGACACCGTTTCTGTCGGCTGCTGGGATGCTGCGATAAGCTGTGCTATCTGCACTAGAATGTCCGACGTCGAGACCTGCGGAGGAGCGGTCTTTCGCTGCTTCGCCGAGGGCAGCTCCGCATCAGATGGCTCCCGCATACTTTTCCTATGCGAACGTCCGGAGTCCATCGGTCTCGAATCCCTGGCTGCCGGATGGTGTGACCTGGTCGCCGAAGAATTCTTCATCGGCGAAGCTGGCAAAATATCGGAGGTCACGCAGCCAAGGTGCGGTCGTGTGCGCCGACGAGAAGAGGAAGCCTTAACAGTCTCTGCGGACTGCTTATACAACGGAGCGTCCCGAGCGACGGACGTATGCTCCGCTAAAGACACATTTTGTACCACAACATCTGGTCCCAGATGTTGTTGTACGAGAGAGGGGCCTCTCTCGCTCGCGGCCCGGCTGGACCTGGACGAGCTAGGAACCGGACTAAAAGGCTTCCTCCGTTCTCGTTCACTATCCGCCGTCACTGGGTGTGCATCTATTATTTTTATAGTGCTCGCATCACCCAAAATTTCCTCTTGGACCGCATCGGACGAACCCGGCTGCCGAACCATTCGGTGAATGGACGCTACCCCAGGCGAGCTAGCGGACGACATTTGTCTAATCTCCATGAGCACTTTTGCCGCTAGCTCTGTATTTAATTGTGACGACGGACGCACACTTGAAGAAGATAACATGGAAACATCACCCTGTTCTGGTTCCTCTGAAATAGAAACTGAGAGAGTAGAGTGACCTTGTGGAGAAAGAGCCGGCATCGCTCTTTCTCCAGAAACAACATATCGTGACACACGTTTCCAATGTTTCTCATCCCAATGTTCACATACAGGACAGGGATTAATGCGAGAACACTGACTACAATTAATGCAATAATCATGAAAGTCAGAGGAAGATTTCTTCCTATTACAATTTGAACAAGTTCCCTTCATTGTGAAAGAACAACAATAAGTCCTAGTTACTCGCAAAAACCCCTGACACAAAGATACATAATAACATGATCCATTAATAAATGAAAAAACAATTGCAAAACAAAATAATTTTGAAAAAATATTTTTTCAGAGAAGCCCAAGTTGCTGAAAAGTAACGTTGAGCCCCGATGGATCCGATGGCAAAGTGTGGTCAAAAATTTTAAAATTATATAAAATAATTAATGAGACACTTTCGGATAATATAAATGTATCTTATAATGAGATAAACTACCTCAAAGGCAAACAGCCCCCCTCAAAAAAGGCTGTTGCCAATGAAAACAAACAGTGTAAACACAGAAGAAAACATGACTCCAGGCACTGAAAAAACTGGCCCGGAATCAGTCATCAATTACACTCTATCTGATGCAAAACAGAGACTCCCAGGGGAGAATCTGCAGAACATCAGATGGAAGATGCAGAACACAAACGTTATACACCCATGGGTGAAAACGTAACTATGGGGAAAATAACAGAAAACATTCTGTAACCAAGCAACTCTCCCAGGGAATTTTTAGAAATGAAACTTCTCAAAAATATGCCAAAAGCATGGGAGAATTGCAAGGGGGGACTTTAGAAGGTTAGGGGAGAGGAAACACTGAATAAGCAGTGCAACAATTAGCAAGAATGACAACAAGAGGCGTTTGCCTCGAAAATAGGCAACTTAACATAATTTCAACAAAAAATTTTAAGTACAGCCCTGATTATTTTTTGCCACTTCTTTTTTCCTCTCCTCCTTCTATCCTCCTTAGAATCACATTTTCTCCAAGAATTACGTGTCTGGCATCCTTTAAACTGAGATTTACAAGCACAAAGATCAGTGAGATGTTGACTGATGAAGGGCCAAACAGAGAATGATATTTGGCGCCAATTTCGGGACGACTGCGTCACTGCGCATGCGCAGTAGAGTCGTACTATGGAGGTCCTTTAGGACATGATTTCTTTTTGTTTTGGATGCAAATTTTGGGGATTGGGGGGCAAAATTTGAGTTTGGCCCTGGTTTTTGTGGAGTTAGCACCAGCTAAGTCTGGGTCATTGGTACAGTATAAAAATACAGATTTCTGCATCGTCGGTACAAAATGGCGGCTGGCAGCCATCTTGAATTTCGGACCAAACCCGAAAACACTCGTTCTCGTCCCACGGTCATAACAAAGGTACCCAAGAAGTTTCGTAAAGATCGGTTCATAAATACGGCCTCTAGCCTGAGCCGTATCCAATTGTTGACGGACAGACGGACGACAGGCCATGGCATAAGCTCAAATTTGGCTTTGCCAAAGTTGAGCTAAAAATGATTTTACAGCTTTAGAGAACACCTCAAAGAGTGATGAGATTCCGAAAGGGAGTCTCAGGTTAGAGCAGAAATGGTTAACCGATTAATCGATTAATCAATGATCAACATCTTGGTCGATCCAAAAAGTACTTGATCGATTAACCGTTACTTTTGAACTAACTGTACTGTATTATATCGGGTAACAAACTTGCTCCAAAACAGGCAAACATTGTCATATTGACTCACATCAATTATATGAGACAGAGTAAAGCACACAAGTTGCTTGCTGACATACTTGTTTACTTGCATGAACATCATACTGTGTCAGTAGCTGGAAATGATCATTCTTAACCCTTTACCCATTGCGGGTAGCAGACAATACTTGCAAAATAAATTAAGGAATTACTAAAAATTTTCATTTTTTGTCTCAAAAACATAGCTTATGACTCCTCAATGGAACAAGCTCAATGAGCTCATTCCAATGAAGGGTCATATGCTATGTTTTTGCGACAAAAATTAAAAACATAATAAATTTGAATGGAGATTTTTTAAAATAGGCCCAGTCGGTTTAGTTTGTTATTTTGGGTAAAGGGTTCATGCTGTAAATCATCGACGGTATGGCAATTAATCAGATATCTATCTGGACAAGTGATTAATCAGGTAAGCAAGGTTAATCCATGTGATTAATCGATCAAGAAAACCCATAACCTCTTCAGCTCTATCTAAGGTATCGATATCTCCCAAAAGGAGAGTTAAAAGTTAACATTTTAGAGCTTTCATCATCGAGTTTGATTTGCCAGAAAGCCCGAGTTGCATAAAATTTGGAAAAAACTTGCATTTGGTACTCTGGACATGATTTCTTCCACCATCTCAAGTGGGTAGTGCTCGCATTTAATTGCTTGATTTAAGTCATTGGGGTTCAGATAGATGCAAATTTTATTCAGTTTTATAACCACAGCCATACTACTGACCGAATCAGTTTATTTTGTTTTGCAATGATGCCCACTGACTCCGAACTATCCAGTTCTGTTTTAACTTGATCTATAATTGCCGATGGCACCTTATGGAGCGGATATATGACTGGCGGTACAGTAGGCCCTACTGTAGGGTCACTCTTAATATGTACAGTTAAAACTAGAAGTCCTGTCACGAATAGTGCGCTTATCTAGGCTTAATTGCGCGTTGGAATTGCGCGCAATTCCCATATCGAATGGCATCCAAAGAACGGCAGGTTCTCCTGGTTACTCATAGCAAACACATGCAATGTTTCTGCCAATGGACCTCCGGGTTACCCGGAGGTCCATTGGCTGAAACATTGCTTGTGCACAGGCCATATGTACAAAATTTGATAGCTTTACTTGGGCCATAACGCGTACATTAACGCGCATATCAACGTGCTATTTGTGCGCATTTCATGACAGGACTTCTAGTTTTAACTGTATGTTTGCCTGGTATTTTGCCTGATCCAGTGAAAACATTAGCATTCCCTTTTATAATTATACATGTACGCCCCAGGCCTTTAAATTCTTCCCAACTAACGACGGTAAACGCTGTGCCCAAATAAGATAATTGCGTCCAAATTATGCGTAGTTTGAAACTCTTTCCAAAGTTTTGCAGTGTTTCGGCAATGTATAGTTTGGTCAGGTCTCCCTGATGCTTGCAATATAGCTTCGAGCTTACAGTTAAAACTAGAAGTCCTGTCATGAAATGCGCACAAATAGCACATCGATCTGCGCTTTAATTTGCATGTTATGACCATAGTAAGCCTATCAAATTCTGTACATATGGCCTGTGCACAAGCAATGTTTCAGCCAATAGACATTGCCTGTGTTTGCTATGAGTAACCAGGAGAATGGTTGAACCTGCCGTGCTGTGGATGCCATTCGATATAGTGATTGTGTGCAATTCCTACGCGCAATTAAGCCTAGAAAAGTGCACAGTTCGTGACAGGTCTTCTATTTTTTTTTAACTGTACCTTCGAATCAAACAATGCAACAAATAATTTTTTTTTTTAATCCTTTACCCAATGCAGACAATATCAAAATTTATTATTTTAAATATCATTTTTTTTTAATTTTTTGAAAAATTTCAACAAAACTATATCATATGACCCCTCATTGGAACGAACGCAATGATCTTGTTCTGATGAGGGGGCACATTTGTTGAAATATTTTGAAAAATTAAATTTTTTTCAACTGCTCAGTTTGCATATTACGCGGGCGGGTGCGGGCAATTCGTTAGGTAAGGGTTAAAAACCTCACAGAATTTGCCACAGAAAAGCAATCGGCATCGACAGTGTCGTATATGACACCGTCAACACCGATTGCTTTTCTGTGGTGAATTCCATATGATCATGCACTTAAAGCTTGTGATCTGTTATATTCATGCTTGTGGCATTTCTCAGTAAATGCCATGTGTAATTTACATTCAAATAGACCTTTGGCTCAGCACTGGGAAACGAAGAAGCCTTCTCGAGTTAGTCGAGTAAACTTACATCAAAGGGTGGTGGGAGGGAACCAGTGATAATGCTGAAGGCCTATAACAAGGGGTTGTAAACGAGCATTTTAAGATGGGGGACCTATAACAGATGCAAAGAAGAAGAAAATACGGGTGCTTTTCCTCCAACAATGCAGGCAACATCCATATTTGCCGTTGTGCCCAATTCAGACTGATCTATTTAAAGATCTTGTACGACCAGTTGTAAAAACGGTTGAAACTTATGGCCCTTTTTTTACTTAGAATTTAACCTTCTATTAAGATTTTTGGTTTCTGCCTGATAACTCTAGTTTGGATCATTTGATCTCAACCAAAGTTGGTACATGTATTACCCAGATTGCAAAGTAGACCAAGTGTGATTATGGGTTCCATCCGAGCATTTTTACATGAGTTATGGACCTTTTTGACTTAGAAATTACTCATTAACATCAACATTTTGGTTTCCGATGATAAAGAGTGCAGATTCATTGATCAGAACCAAACTTGCTTTCTGCCTCAGTTATATCAAAATGAAGGTTAAGTTTGAATTGGGGCATGGTCCGATGATTTTTACAAGACTTATGGGGCTTTTTGACTTGGAAATTTGCATACAGTTAAAACTAGAAGTCCTGTCATGATATGCGCACAAATAGCATGTCGAACTGTGCATTAATCTATGCGTTAGGTCCACAGTAAGGCTATCAAATTCTATACACATGGCCGGTGCACAAAGTAACCCGGAGGTCCATTGGCAGAAACATTGCCTGTGTTTGCTATGAGTAACCAGGACAATCTGCCATGTTTTAGATGATGTTCGATATGGCAATTGCACGCAATTCCTACGCACAATTACGCCTAGATAAGGGCACGGTTCATGACAGGACTTCTAGTTTTAACTGTATTTCAATCAACATTTTTTCAGAACTTTGTTCATGGCATAACTTGAACAATAGTTAATGGATTTCAATTCTTTTTGTTATATGTCTCTATAGCAAGTTGCAACAATGTCTTCGCCAAGTTCGATGACCAACCATATCCGACGAAAATTATGGGAGTTGCCCTTTGTTAATAAATATCCTGTAATGCTTGTTTATGTAATAACTTAAACATTAGTAACCAAATAGCAAATTTTTTCAGGGTTGGCCGATATAAATCAATCAATTTAAATCATTGATTTAAATCATGATTTAAATCAATGATTTTTTTTTTTAAAAATCATCGATTTGAATCAAAAATTTACAAATTGTCAGGAATATTTTCAAACATCTTGGAAATGAGCACAAACAAGATGGAATGTATATTAACTGTTGAAATACATTAATCAGATAGTGTTTTTATGACAGTTAAAACTAATTTGTAAAGTGGGAATATACACCCCACCGTGTCTTGTAGAGCTGTAGGTTTTTAAATTTCTTGTTCGGTTTCGGTTTTTCAGGTGGCCAAGTAAAATTCAATAAAACTCATTCTTATGTCCGGAGTCATAACTGAATGGTAGTGAAATTGAATTTGAATGAAACTCCATGAATGCCCAAAAAAAGCTATAATACATGTACATGAAGAATCAGGAAGGCCAATATAATAATTACCTAAATATACAGAACTTTTATTATGCTTGGCCATTTTTCGAGGTCTGACACCTACACGCAACTTGAGGAAAGCTGCAAACACAACTAAGCTGAAATGTCGGAAATCCACAGAATGTAGCCTTCCCGGAGTAGTGAGAGTACCCAGACACTGCCATTGGCAGTGTCTGGGTACTCCCACTAATCTGGAATGGCTACATTCTGTGAATTTCTGCAGCAAGAGAGTATTTACTAAAAAACGAAAAACCTTAGATTACGGGATGTCGACGGTTTCAGTTTCGTTTTTTTTAAAAAACTAAAAACCTCGGTTCAGTTTCGGTTAACCTACAGCTCTAGTGTCTTGCCTGTTGGAATGTATTTATTTATTGGTGTTTAAGGTCACATACTTATGCACAATGGCTAATCGTGACCGTGACAGTTTTACGGGTGGAGGAAGCCAGAGTACCCGGAGAGAACCACCGAGCAACGACGAGTAGCTGTCAGCTCTCCAACATCGTAACTCTGAACTCTGCACCGCAGCACAGGCAGGGTTAGATTGGTTGAAGACATGCGCACCATCGACGTGCAGTACGCCTCAGTACACAGCGTCATCATACCCCCATGTAGGCAATCGGGGTGAAGTGTCTTGCCCAAGGACACAACGCGGTTGCCACAGGTGGGATTCAAACCGAGGACCTCTCGGCTTGCAGCCTGCACCTCTACCAACTGAGCCACCGCGCCCCTGCCTGTTGGAATGTGCTGTAGATTAGTTAAATGTTCCTGAATAAGTTTAATAAGTTTATATAATTTTCTGCTCATATGAATAGAGTCATATTAACCCCCTACACACTGATGTCAAAATATCCAGATTTGAAGTAGCCATTTTTCCCATAATGCAACTGGGAATTTAACCAATTCAATCTTGTTTAACAGAGCTCACTGAGCTCTGTCAGACAAGATTGAATTGGTAAAATTTCTAGTTGCATTATGGGAAATATTTGCACCCTGAACTTTAGATATTTCGACATTCAGTGTGTAGTAGGTTAAAGTGAACATGAGATTTTAAACCATATATATGATAATCTTTCAATGAATCTATAAAAAATACAAAATCAACTCTGAGAACAAGGAAGAGATTTTAGAAGGTTGCAAGCAGCAAAAATGATTTTCAAGAAAACGTAAGTTTCAATGATTCCACTCTGCTTCCATCTATGCTGTCTATTCTAAGCCAAATGAAATTCTTCCCCTTATGCCTCCCCAAAGACTGAAATTGGTAATACGGGTGAATATTTTAGTATCAGTTATTACTGTCAATTATTTGGGTAGCTTTTGATACAACCTGCTACCAATACAATCTGTTTCTAAAAGGAATCATGTAGAAAAAACTATCCTCTGATGAATAATTTATGGTATGAAAATGAAAATCAAATAAATTGATTTAAATCGAAACTAGAGAGATGTCACACATGCAGCCCGACTGTCCCTGCAATGGCAATGCTTAGACACAAAATAGTCTGAGCCATTTTTTGTTAACCATTTACCTAATGAATCTGCCATATCTACACTTGTGATACATGCATACAAAAATTGCTATTCAAATTTTATTTATTTTTTCATTTGTCTACTCCAAAACATACCTCATCACCTATTAATGAAACAAGCTTGATGAGCTTGTTCCAATAAGGATTAATAAGCAAATATTAGAAGTAAAAACTGAAAAAATCTGATGTTTCAGAAAAATAATTTGTTTTGTTGGCTTCAACTTGTGTTAGGTAAAGGGTTAAAGATCCAGTGCATAAAACATTGTTGGGTTGTGGGGGGGGGGGGGGGCGGTTATACAGTACGTGGAGAGTGTATTATCACTAAATCGGGGGTGTATAGGAGTTGAAAAAATGTTCTGCATGTAGTCACTCTAACTTCAAAATGCATTTTGAAGCAAAGAAAAAAATGCCTAATTGGTGGGAGGGGGAGGAGGGTCAGGGAAATAACTTCAACAATTTTCATTGGATAACGGTAGTCATCAAAACTTAACATAGACATTGCTGCTGTAGAGACATGTACTGAAAAAAATTAAAATCCATTAAATATTGTTCAAGTTATGCCATAAACAAAGTTCGGACAGACGGATGGATGGACAGGCTGACAGACGGATGGAGCTCTATGCTATATCCCTCCCTTGTGGGGGGGGATAAAAAGTAACCAAGTATGTGGTAGAAGGCTAATTTGAAATTTAGAGAAACTAAGTTCGAAAGCAGTTTTAAAAAGGGTTAAATTAATGCCAATATTATTTGAAACCACTGTAGACAGGTTCAGTTGGCCTAGCCCCAAATGAAAAACAATGATGTTGTAACACAGTGTTTGAAGAATGAAAGGTACAACCTTGAAAAGCAAAACTTTAATCCGAAACTTTAAGCTGGGAATACAAAGTAAAGCTTATTGCCAAAAAAGGGTTAAATATTTCCAAAAATCGATAAAAGAAATCACTGATGTAAATGCAATCATTAAGTTGTATTGACTATGAAAGAATTAAAGTAAGAAAGTAGGTGGCAAAGCCTAATTTCAAATACAAAGAAACTAAGTCTGAAAACATGTTTAAAAGGGACAAGAAGCATGCCAATATTAAAGAAAATCACTGTAGAAATGTTCAGGAGATAGTAGACATTCTCCCAAATAACTTATAAGAAACACTGACATTCCACTAAACTGTTAGAAGAATTAAAGGTGTAATTTAATTTTAAACCACTCACCCCCCCCCCCCCCAAAAAAAAACTTTAACCTGGAGGTTGTAAGTTAAATTGCCAATCAAAAAAGGGTTAAATATTTCCCAATATAACATGAAACATAAAAAAACATAATGAGAATGATACCATCAATAGTAATATTAATTTAAAAGGAAAAAAAAAACTTTAAGGTTGACTAAAAAACTTTAACCACAAACTGTAACCCAAACTCCAAATGTCACCAGGCAGACAGGCAGAAGTCATAACTAAACATAGTCCAATAATATTAGCCTTTGCCTGTGCTCCGAATTTATTATTTTTTGATTTTTAATATGTCGCACCGTCGAAGTCTAATCTGATCTTTCGTTTTTCCAGCAGCAAAAAACGAAACTAGGCGACATAACACTAATATGATGAATACTCATTCTCCATACATGTTCCCACATTCGACAAGAATAATATGCCTTCACATTCATATTAGATGTATAAATTTCCTATACTTACTGTCGAATTACGTATTAAATACCAATAATTAAATAAAAACATTTTTTCAAGCGTTAATGTTACAGCGGTTGGAAAATTGTTAAAATTCATATCCCATTTCCGGGAACGGACCTCAGTGGTATTGCAACAACTGCCGCATCATTTGACTTGGTGTGCACTACATTATCGGTATCCCGTTTTTCACTCCGCATTTTCCTATCAACCCATCTTCCCGTTCAACAGTTTGTTTCGAGTTGAAAAAAGTGCAGTGCAAATGACGCCTAAATAATTCAAAATATCAATTTATTTGCAAGAAAATGACCACCAGAATGAAGAAAAATGTGTTTTACACAACTGTCAATCGGAAGTGGGAACCAGGTGGGGAAATTTGATTTTTAATCGAGGTCCAACCGTTCAGCGAGAGTCTCTCGCTGAACTTTGCTGCTGGAAAAAGGAAAGATCAGATTAGACTTCGACGGTGCGACATATTAAAAATCAAAAAATAATAAATTCGGAGCACAGGCGAAGGCTAATATTATTGGACTAGACTAAACAGTCAAAAAAAAACACTTGAACCTTCACTTCAGTAAAAAACTTTAACCACAAACTTTAACCAAAACTCTAAATGTTAACAGACGGACAGACTGTCGGACAGACGGACGAAAGTCATGACTATAGCCCTCACTGTAAAGAGTCGGGCTGAAAAGATCGAGCACGTACGTGTTCTTAACAGAACGTCAAGCTTGTACCCATTCGTAGAAACGTGATAAGTCGATCGTACCCCTTCAAACGGGCAGCAATGCATACCTGACTATCCCTGGACCCCACTCTGATTACATCGCCGCTTGACATTGTCACTTTATTCTTTGATTATCGCAGGCTTCTGAAAAATAAATCTTGATATCGAACAAGATAAAAAGATGAACTGGAATGAAGTCTGAGGCGGACAGCGTGTTTACAAAACGACGGTCATCCACGCGTCACTGAAACGAGAGGTGTTCCATTAGCGAGGAGTTAAAAGGGGGAGGTGTGGCGTATAACCTCCCGTCGATTTCGCCACCGAGCGTTTTCGTCACTCGGCCTTTTCGCCAGTGAGTAGTTCTTCAGAACACGCCGCAGTGAGAGGAATGTTATCACAATAAGTCAGCAGAATTTAATACACTGAGTGGAAGTTATGTCAATTTATAAATTGGATGTTTAAGATAATAACTTATTTAATAATTTGTTTATGCAAGGAATATTACTTGGGATGACAAAAACGCCACCATCGCAGAAAGTTCAATAAGGTAATATAATAAGAGGTTGCTTTCAAAAATCTTTCAAGCGTGGATGTGCTAAGATTTATGCCCCCAAAGGACTCTTGCTAATAGATATTTAAAATTTACATTGATTTAATTAGTTAATTTATTTAACCATAATAAATATAAGTAAAATTATGTTCATTATTCCACTATACATAAAATTTGAGATTCAATATATATGTATACTTAATGTTTTCAAAAATATAATAAGAGAATAAATTTACATTAAATTATATTAACAACTGTTATGTTTTTTTCTATTGTGCCTCGCCCTCCCTTCTAGTACATCATAGGTGGCGAAATCGCTCGATGGCGTAATCGCTCGCTGGCGAAAGGGCTCCGGTGGCGAAATCGCCGTATTAAAAGATAATTAGTCCTGACATCAAAATTGTAAACAATTTGCATCCTTACGGGATTTATGAGGGGAACTTGTAATACATAATTATTTAATTATTTAACCCCTAGTCCAGTGCAAACAGAACACTGTTTTCACAAGAAACGCTCTTAAATAGGATTTCCATTTATTTTTCTTATCAATCCTTTGACTTTCAATCCTAGCCCCAGGGACAAGGCCATGGCACTCAGTGGAATGACTCAATGAGCTCACTCCAGTGAGAAACCATGGGCCCTGTGTCGGAGGCAAGAACAGAAAAGAATAAAACCCGCACAGTGCGATCTTTGCGAACAGTGCAGGCCAGACACGACTATTGCGCTAGGTAAGGGGCCAAAGTATTGCAGAAATTGCATTACAGAAATTGCTCAAAAATGTAATGTTTAATGGTCTAATCAGCAAAGCCTAGATTCTAGAATGTTGAAATCTGATGGGGGACCTCACTTGAACTGTTTGGGACCCATACCTTCAGACTCAAATAGACAAAACAGAAAAGGTAAGCGACGAGCGGCAAGGCATGTCTTCCAAACAGTGGTCAATACAGCGACAAGACAGGGATCGACAAAGAAACAGATCCAGTTTCAACAACAAGCTGGAAAAACTAAAATGGTAGTCCATTCAAACTTGAAGAAATGAACCCGCCCAATTACGATGTACAAAATGGCCAACAACTTGGTGGCCATTGATAGTTCTCATCGATTATTTTACCAATCCCAGTAAAAATTCCTTACATACACCCAAATCCACTCCCATCTCTACCAACTTTAACCAAAGACTGTAGGAAATGGTTATTCTTCGTAAATATAATGAAGGACTGGAACAATCTACCCTTGATAGCGCTTCAGCAAAGTCACTTGGGATATTCAAATCTCAAGTGACCAAACAACTGGAATAGACTTAACTAGAGCTGAAACGGTTAAGTGTTTTCTTGATCGATTAATTACGTGGATTAACCTTGCTTAACTGATTAACCACTTGTCCAAATAGATCTCTGAATAATTGCCATACCGTTGATGATTTACAGCATGAACCCTTTACCCAACGTAACAAACAAAACCGACTAGGTCTATATACAAAAATCTCCATTCAACTTTATTATGTTTTCAATTTTTGTCTCAAAATCATAGCCTATGACCCCTCATTGGAACGAGCTCGTTCCAATGAGGGGTCATAAGCTATGTTTTTGAGACAAAAATTGAAATTTTTAGTAATTCATGAATTTATTTTGCAAGTATCGTCTGATACGCGCAATGGGTAATGGGTTAAGAATGACCATTTCCAGCCACTGATACAGTATGATGATCATGCAAGTAAATAACTATGTCAGCAAGTAACATGCATGCTTTACTCTGTCTCCAGGATCTCAGGTTCTCCAGAGTAAAGTGCGTGTGGGTGTCAACGTGTGGGTTGGAAGGGGTAGTTTTGGGGGTGTGTTCATGGTTGGGATTTTGTCCGCATGATTGGCTATTTTGGGTTCTCCAGGTTAGAGTTTAAACGGTAAATGTATAGGGGGACAATTGATCTTTTGGGATGGCGGTTTATTGGTCACTATTTGTTTTTGTACCGGCACGTCCCTATTGACATTGAGGGAAAGGGGTCAACAACGTTCCGCTTTCTTGTCTGACCTGGCAACAGAATGAAGTCAATAACGATTTTTATTTACCGTTGACTGGGTGTCTTACTGTAGTGGGTTAAGTGTGGCAGTAGTGGGTGTACAGAGAGCAGCAGTTTGTTCAGAGGGTTCGGATTGCCTTACTTCGGATCCCAGGGTTGTAAGGTGAGGGTTGGATGCGTCAGTTGATATTATCGCAGGATTTAGTGGTATCGGTCTGGTTTCAGTTTGGGTGTCTAATTGGTAGACTGTCTCCTGGGGGTCAGGAGACTGACATTGATGTGTATTATATATATTTCGTCTCGGTTCCTTTGGGTTTGTAATTGTGTAAGGTTTGCACGGAACTGTTGTTCTAGCAATTGCTTTTTGCTTATCTCCCTTTTTAATCATTGACTGCGCGTCTGCATAAATACGTAATCAAATCTCCACAGGCTGCTCATAGAACGGGGGCCTATATGTCCCTCCACACAAAAACTCCAAGGCTTCTATATTTCTCTTTTTCAGCGAGAGCAGGTCTTCAGTGTCTCTCTGTGAACGGTATTTCTCTCCAAGATCTATTTTGTTAGCTTCTCCATGCCTCTTCCTGTTGTATGATGGGGCAAATATCTTGTCACAATATCTACAGAGCCGAGAATTCCGCATTTCGCCACTCGACAACGGTCAGGACACAAATGAGCTCAAATCCGAAATCGCACCCTTTTTATGCCTTTCCCACTGATGTACCCGCATGTAGCGTAAAGTAATCTCTTGTGGAATCCCACTTAAGGAATACCTTTTACGGAATCCCACTCGGAGAATCCCTTTTGGGGAAACGTCTGTGGCTATAGAATCCCTTTTCCGAGATGAGCATAAGAGTCGTGTGTGGAGTCACTCGTTCGAGTAATTACTCGTTGGTTAATTGCTCGACATTCGTTATACACAGGGGAGATAACTCTGTATGGTATGTGCAATAAGATGGCGGCAGATTGGCAACACGGTTAATTTGTCGCTCCCGGTATCTTGGATGATTTTGATTTGATTCATTTATTTTCATCATTTGGAAATTTGATAATTTGTGATCCTTGGGGTGGAGAAGAGATAAATGAGTTTTGTTATCTCCGTTTGCATTCGTTGAAGGATTTTAGAAGGATATTTTCTTGTGACTTCTGAAAGTTAGTGTCTGAAGAAGCGAATCAAGGTGATTGTCTTTTCATCGAATTGAACATCAGTCGTGGTGAACTCTGTTCAGTTATTCAACAACCTTCACAATGAGTGGCAACAGAAGACAGAGTGTGAACAAAGGGACAAACAGACCAGCCGCAAGTCTCTCCACACCTTCGGGTTTAAAGCGAACTTCTGACAACATATCACCTATTGACTCAAGAGCTCCCAAGAAGATGAATGACCTGTCAAGCTCAAAATCAATAAGTAAACTACATACTGACACAGATACTACAGGAGGTGAAGTGAGTGGTGCTCAAGCTGCAGTCTCAGATTTAAGCAGGGAATCTAGGGGGCCTATTATAGACATGTCTGATGCCATTCTCTCAACTATCTGCCAAAAACCCTTCCTGGAGAAACTGACTTCTCAACTCGCAGAAGTGACTACGTCAAACGACAAAATGGACGCTCTTTATGATCTTTTCAAAATGGAATTAAAGGCACAAATGGAAGAGTTATCTCAGACGACAATCCCAAACGCTGTTCAAATGGGGCTAGAGACATTCATGAGCAAACACATCGCTCCACTTAAGCAAGAGATTAAGGACCTGAAAATTGAGAACGCCGAGCTGAGAGAAAAAATCCTAAAAGTTGATGAAAAACTCGAAGCACGATTGGAAGAACAAGAACAATACAGTAGAAGAAATTGTCTAGTTTTCCGCAATATTCCAGTCGCCACGACCAATCTTAAGGAAATTAACCAGACCACAGACACAAAAGTTCTGGAGATTTGTAATGACAAACTCGGTGTGCCACTTACAGAGAGAGACATCAGCAGGAGCCACGTTATTGGGAAAGTGAAAGCCATTCAAAATAGCTCCAAGAAGATCTGTAATGTAATCTGCAGATTCACAACATACAGACAAAGACACGCTGTATTTTCATCGAAAAGGGCTCTAAAAAATAAGACTGACAATATCTTCATTACTGAATCATTAACAACCTGGAGATCATCAATAGTTGGGCAACTCTCGGAACTGAAAAAGAACCGGACAATTAGTTCATTCTGGACAAGCGATGGACGTATATTCGTTATAACAACTGCCAGTGACAGGCCCTTGCTCATCAAATCAGAGGCTGATGTACGCAGACTTTCCTCATAGGACTGCTCTACAGGTATAATAGCACTAGAAGATCAGGCACAGTTTTTTCCACTTAGGATTTATTCTTTCATTGCTCATTAAATCAGAGGCTGATGTACGCAGACTTTCCTCCTCATAGAACTGTTCTACATGTATAATAGAACAAGAATAACAGACTCAGGTTTTTCCACTTACGCTTTATTCTTTCATTCACTCACAGACTCCCCTCACAGGACATTTCCCATAGGTATAATTCATTCATCCATTTAGGAGTTTAGGACTTATTCCTTCACTGCTCTTCAAGTCGGAGGCTGATGTATGCAGATTTTCCTCATAGGACTGTTCTACACGTGGAATGGAACTAGAATGACAGATACAGTTTTTCCATTTAGGAATTATTCTTTCCTTCACTCACAGACTTTCCTCACAGGACATTTCTCATAGGTATAATTAATCCATCCATCCATCCATCCATCCATCCATCCATCCATCCATCCATCCACATCCACATCCACATCCACATCCATCCATCCATCCTCCATCCATCCATCCATCCATCCATCCATCCATCCATCCATCCATCCATCCATCCACGAGTGAGTGGGTGGGTGGGTGGATGCCTGGGTTGGCGGGTGGGTGGGTTTTGCCTGAATGTATGCATATTTGTCTTCTCGTTAGGATTTATTCTTTCATTCACTCACAGACTTTCCTCACCGGACATTTCTCATAGGTATAATCCATCCATCCATCTATCCATCCAGCCATCCATCCATCCATCCATCCATCCATCCATCCATCCATCCACGAGTGGGTGGATGCCTGGGTTGGCGGGTGAGTGGGTGTGAGGGTTGTACATGAATGTATGCATATTTGTCTTCTCGTTAGGATTTATTCTCAATCTGCTATTGCGTTACACCTGATGCTTAAACGGAATTTACAACCAGAAAGACATGTTCTACCTGGTCACAATTTCTACACACTCACCAATTCCCTCCGCGTTACACCTGATGCTTAAACGGAATTTACAACCAGAAAGACATGTTCTACCTGGTCACAATTTCTTCACTCTCACTAATTCCCTCCATTGTGTGATAAATTCACCAATAATAATCACTAGTTATGAACATTTTTATTAACCGGACTAAACTAATGTATACCACTCTCAGTCAAAATTACCCCCCCCCCCCCCCCTTACAGTCTTTATGTCAGTCAAACAGGGAAAGAAATATTTTTCTAAAAGACCCCCCCCCCCCCCCCCCCCCCTTCCTTATAACTGCCATGGTGTAGTGCCAGACAAGACTCATTGTCAAAATTCATCAGTCAAAATTACGATAAGTTGTTTATTAATGTGTTCGGGAAACTGACACAAATTACAAAAGCTGTTTATTCCCATCCTCAATCACAGGGACAGGAGGGTCAGTTAAACAAAGAAAGAAATAGTATTCTCAAAATATATAAGGAACAGAGAGAGCTGTCAAGTTTCAGCCACTGTTTTACCGAAACATCGGTTTTCTTTCGTGGTTTCGTGATGGATTTTCGAATATAGTATTCAAAATAACTGAGTTCTGTGTTCGGGAATCTGGTACGTAACTACGAAGGGTAGTTTATTAATGTGTTCGGGTACCTGACACAAAATTGCAAAAAAACTATTTATTCCCATCCCCAAACGCATTGACAGAAGTGTTAGATTTTTTAAGTGTTGTTTGATCAACACATGTTTCCTGCTTTGTTGTATATTTTTGCCAAATGACCCCCCCCCCCCTCCCCCACCCCTACAGTCTTCATGTCAGCCAAACAGGGAAAGAAATATTTTTCTAAAAGCCTCCCCTGCCTTATAACTGTTATGGTAAAGTGCCAGACTATACTCATTAGAATTAACACCCAACATACCATTTAACAATGCCATTGTAGTTTAAAGGAATATATTTGTATTGAATTCGTATTTTCATGCAGGACATTTGAAAACGGTGGTCGCGAGAGCCGTGTTGGAATGTCTAAAATGAGAACTTGAATAAAAAGTCGTTCGGTTAATCTGTGCAATGAAACTTCTTCAACCGTTCATTAATTTATTGTAAATTAAAGGTATGAGTTCATCGGAGAATATCAGTAGCCAAACCCGGCACCGCGAACCAAAATTCTCTTATTCATCAATTCAACTGCTACTTATCCACTTACACATTCACTCATTCTCCTGATCAGTCACTAGAAGGAGTGAATTGGGAAGTTGATTCTTAAATTTACCTTATCAAATTTCATTAATTTATTGTTGCACCGCGAACCAAAATTCTCTTATTCATCCGCTACTTATTCACTCACATATTCACTCATTCTCCTATTCAATTACTAGAAGGAGTGAAGTGGGAAGTTGATTCTTAAATTCACCTTATCAAATTCGCAAAATATTCCACAGCTCTCATAGGACTGTTCTACATGTGAAATAGAACTAGAATAACAGATACAGTTTTTCCATTTAGGATTTATTCTTTCATTCACTCATAGACTTTCCTCACTTGACATTTCTCATAGGTATAATCCATCCATCCACCCGTCCATCCATCCATCCATCCATCCATCGATCCATCCATCCATCCATCCATCCATCCATCCATCCATCCATCCATCCATCCATCCATCCATCCATCCATCCATCCATCCATCCATCCATCCACGAGTGGGTGGGTGGGTGGGTGGGTGGGTGGGTGGGTGGGTGGGTGGGTGGGTGGATGACTGGGTTGGCGGGTGGGTGGGTGGGTGGGTGGGTGGGTGGGTGGGTGGGTGGGTGGGTGGGTGGGTGGGTTTTGCATGAATGCATGCATATTTGTCTTCTCGATAGGATTTATTCTCTCATTGACTCACATACATGTACTTTCCATCCATCCATCCATCCATATCCATCCATCCATCCATCCATCCATCCATCCACGAGTGGGTGGGTGTATGCCTGGGTGGGTGGATGTATGAATGTATGCATATTCGTCTTCTCGTTCACTTAGTCTTATTTGCATACTCGTCCATTCAATTTGCTATTTCGTTACACCTGGTGCTTAAACGGAATTTACAACCAGAAAGACATGTTCTACCTGGTCACAGTTTCTACACACTCACTAAGTCCCTCCATAGTGTGATAAATTCACCAATAACAATCACTAGTTATGAACATTTCTATTAACAAGTCAAAATCCCCCAACAGTCTTCATGTGAGTCAAACAGGGAAAGAAATATTTTTCTAAAAGCCCCACCCCGCTGCCTTACAACTGCAATGGTGAAGTGCCAGACAATTCTCATTGTCAAAATTTATCAGTCAAATCACGATAAGTTGTTTATTAATGTGTTAGGGAAACTGACACAAATCACAAAAAGCTGTTTATTTACATCCTCAACCACAGGGATAGGAGGGTCAGTTAAACAAAAAAAGAAATATTATTCTCAAAATATATAAGGAACAGAGATAGCTGTCAAGTTTCAGCCACTGTTTTACCGAAACATCGGTTTTCTTTCGTGGTTTCGTGATGGATTTTCGAATATAGTGTTCAAATTAACTGAGTTCTGTGTTCGGGAATCTGGTACGAAACTACGAAGGGTAGTTTGTTTATTAATGTGTTCGGGAACCTGACATAAAATTGCAAAAAACTATTTATTCCCATCCCCAAACGCATTGACAGAAGTGTTAGATTTTTTAAGTGTTGTTTGATCAACACATGTTTCCTGCTTTGTTGTATATTTTTGCCAAATGACCCCCCCCCATCCACCCGTCCATCCATCCATCCATCCATCCATCCATCCATCCATCCATCCATCCATCCATCCATCCATCCATCCATCCATCCATCCACGAGTGGGTGGGTGGGTGGGTGGGTGGGTGGGTGGGTGGGTGGATGGATGACTGGGTTGGCGGGTGGGTGGGTGGGTGGGTGGGTGGGTGGGTGGGTGGGTGGGTGGGTGGGTGGGTGGGTGGGTGGGTGGGTGCATGAATGCATGCATATTTGTCCTCTCGATAGGATTTATTCTCTCATTGACTCACATACATGTACTTTCCATCCATCCATCCATCCATCCATCCATCCATCCATCCATCCATATCCATCCATCCATCCATCCATCCATCCATCCACGAGTGGGTGGGTGTATGCCTGGGTGGGTGGATGGATGTATGAATGTATGCATATTCGTCTTCTCGTTCACTTAGTCTTATTTGCATACTCGTCCATTCAATTTGCTATTTCGTTACACCTGGTGCTCAAACGGAATTTACAACCAGAAAGACATGTTCTACCTGGTCACAGTTTCTACACACTCACTAAGTCCCTCCATAGTGTGATAAATTCACCAATAACAATCACTAGTTATGAACATTTCTATTAACAAGTCAAAATCCCCGAACAGTCTTCATGTGAGTCAAACAGGGAAAGAAATATTTTTCTAAAAGCCCCACCCCGCTGCCTTATAACTGCAATGGTGAAGTGCCAGACAATTCTCATTGTCAAAATTTATCAGTCAAATCACGATAAGTTGTTTATTAATGTGTTAGGGAAACTGACACAAATCACAAAAAGCTGTTTATTTACATCCTCAACCACAGGGATAGGAGGGTCAGTTAAACAAAAAAGAAATATTATTCTCAAAATATATAAGGAACAGAGATAGCTGTCAAGTTTCAGCCACTGTTTTACCGAAACATCGGTTTTCTTTCGTGGTTTCGTGATGGAGTTTCGAATATAGTGCTCAAATTAACTGAGTTCTGTGTTCGGGAATCTGGTACGAAACTATGAAGGGTAGTTTATTAATGTGTTCGGGAACCTGACACAAAATTGCGAAAAACTATTTATTCCCATCCCCAATCGCATTGACAGAAGTGTTAGATTTTTTTAAGTGATGTTTTATCAACACATGTTTCCTGCTTTGTTGTATATTTTTGCCAAATGACCCCCCCCCCCCCCCGCCCCCCCCCCCCCACCCCTACAGTCTACATAGGTCACAGGGAAGAAATATTTTTCTAAAAGCCTCCCCTGCCTTATAACTGTTATGGTGAAGTGCCAGACTATACTCATTAGAATTAACACCCAACATACCATTTAACAATGCCATTGTAGTTTAAAGGAGTATTTTTGTGATGGATTGTCGAATATAGTACTCAAAATAACTGAGTTCTGTGTTCGGGAATCTGGTACGAAACTACGAAGGGTAGTTTGTTTATTAATGTGTTCGGGAACCTGACATAAAATTGCAAAAAACTATTTATTTCCATCCCCAATCGCATTGACAGAAGTGTTAGATTTTTTTAAGTGTTGTTTGATCAACACATGTTTTCTGCTTTGTTGTATATTTCTGCCAAATGACCCCCCCCCCACCCCCTACAGTCTTCATGTCAGTCAAACAGGGAAAGAAATATTTTTCTAAAAGCCTCCCCTGCCTTATAACTGTTATGGTGAAGTGCCAGACTATACTCATTAGAACTAACACCCAACATACCATTTAACAATGCCATTGTAGTTTAAAGGAGTATATTTGCATTGAATTCGTATTTTCATGCAGGACATTTGAAAACGGTGGTCGCGAGAGCCGTGTTGGAATGTCTAAAATGAGAACTCGAATAAAAAGTCGTTCGGTTAATCTGTGCAATGAAACTTCTTCAACCGTTCATTAATTTATTGTAAATTAAAGGTATGAGTTCATCAGAGAATATCAGTAGCCAAACCCGGCACCGCGAACCAAAATTCTCTTATTCATCAATTCAACCGCTTCTTATCCACTTACACATTCACTCATTCTCCTGATCAGTCACTAGAAGGAGTGAATTGGGAAGTTGATTCTTAAATTTACCTTACCAAATTTCATTAATTTATTGTTGCACCGCGAACCCAAATTCCCTTATTCATCCGCTACTTATTCACTCACATATTCACTCATTCTCCTATTCAGTTACTAGAAGGAGTGAAGTGGGAAGTTGATTCTTAAATTCACCTTATCAAATTAGCAAAATCTTCCACAGCCCTCATAGGACTGTTTTACATGTGAAATAGAACTAGAATAACAGATACAGTTTTTTTTCATTTAGGATTTATTCTTTCACTCACTCATAGACTTTCCTCACATGACATTTCTCATAGGTATAATCCATCCATTCATTCATCCATCCATCCATCCATCCATCCATCCACATCCACATCCATCCATCCATCCATCCGTCCATCCACGAGTGGATGGGTGGGTGAGTGGGTGGATGCCTGGGTTGGCGGGTGGGTGGGTCTTTGGGTGCATGAATGCATGCATATTTGTCTTCTCGTTAGGATTTATTCTCTCATTCACTCACATACATGCACATACATACATGGGTGGGTGGGTGGGTGGGTGCATGGGTGGGTGCATGAATGCATGCACATTTGTCTTCTCGTTAGGATTTATTCTCTCATTCACTCACATATATGTACTTTCCTCATCCATCCATCCATCCATCCATCCACGAGTGGGTGGGTGGGTGGGTGGGTGAGTGAGTGGATGCCTGGGTGAAATACATGTGGTAATCAGAGACTCTCATTAGTCACGGTTTCTGGTAATTCCGTTTAAATTCTAAACTCGTCTGCTGAAGTGCCATTCAGTAACGGAACAGAATGATTTGTCGCAGTCCAAACTCCACTAAGTTAATAACTATTGTTATGAGTTGTTGTGTAACACATATTATTACTATTGATATAACACAATTATGTACGACCAGAAGTATACCTGATGTTTACCAACCAAACATTCTACAACCCATTTTTTGGATAACTCCAAGTTTCTATTCACCAATCCACTAATCGCATTTTTCACTGGCGTAATAATCCATTGATCTACCCCCCCCCCCCCCCGCCCCCATCGTCAGTACTGCACCACTGTAGTCCAAACTTTGCCCAAACTCACAACTATTGATGTGGTGTGAATTGCTGTCAATCAATCATTAGTGCTTCCAATGAAAAAAAAGACCCACTTAACAAGGCATCAGAGAGTACAAAAGAATTCGTTATTTGTACCCAATGTACATCGCGTACGAACACATTTATCTCGAGTTTCAATGCATGATATTTAAATACGGTACTAGTAAAAACCGTTATAGAATATGCGAAAACTCAATAAATAAATAAAAGTTGTTCACAAATTTCCCCATCGGAATTTGTTCAATTGCGAAAAAATTTATTAAGTTATATGTACTTGTTAATAAGTGACTTTCAGCGAGATTACATGCTTTGTTTTCTCCAGTAATGTATCAATCATTCACTGACTTGGCACCTAACGACCCGTGTTCTGTCACTCATCCATTCACCTGGTCAGGGTGAATTGTAAGGCTTCCATTTAAAGTCTAGTTTTTTCCTCCTATCCTCACATTATCCACTAAGTTCTCCAGTTAAGCTTCACACCCATCCAAGATACCAAATGACGTGATGCTGAATTCAGCAAATTTATGTACATATTTTAGTGTTTTTACCATATTTGTACAGAATTATTGTGTTCCCAATCTGACACCAAATCATATGCTTAAACCGAAACAGACTGTGACTACAAAAATAAAAACATTTTCGTCTACCAATTCAACCCTCATTAAACATTGCCACAGTGTCCGGATCTTGAACTCCTACTATATTCACCTTGGATTAATTCTTGAATTAAAACATCCAAAGAAATTACGGTATTCTTATCCAGCGGGAAGGTACGGTGACATGTCGACACATAATGGCGGGTAGCATTGCGCTCGACGAGGTGCAGATGGAAGCGGAGTACGACTTTATCCGACTTCACAATGAAAAAGTATGTTCCCTACCAGAAAATAATGAATCCCCATTCAAACACCACATAAACGATTGTAAATACTTTTCGCCTAGTGACTTTCGGTCTAAGACTAGCAATTTAGATGCCGGATTCTCACTATTTCACATTAACTGCCAAAGTCTAAAAGCTCACTGGGATTCCTTCCAACACTTGTTATGCAATTTACAAACAGAAAAAAATTCTTTCGACATAATAGGACTTACCGAAATATTCCGTATTCCTCCAGACACTTCGTTTAAACTTGAAGGTTATGCCCCTATTATAAAATGTATGAGACCCGATGATGATGATGGCCGGGGAGGAGTTGGGCTATACATTAAAGAAGGGATAACATATAAAGTCAGAAGAGACATCTCAGTCTTCATTCCTCATGTCTTCGAATCCCTATTTATAGAAATTTAAGATAAACATAACTCCAAAATTATTGGCATCATATATCGACCCAACACCCCACCTAAAGCCGACATCAACCTCTTCTTATCAAAATTAACTGAAATAACGGATGTTTTGAATTCCGAAAATAAAAAAGTTTATATTATGGGAGACCTGAACCTCGACCTTTTAAAGGCATCAACACACTCCAAGACAGAAGAATTTATTAATCTCATGTTTAGCCAGGGATTTTTACTTTATATTACTAAGCCGACGAGAGTTTCTAGACATTCTGCTAGTTTGATAGACCATATCTTTACAAACAATACTTCACAAACAGCACTACCGGGAATAATTTTATCGGATGTATCAGACCATTTTGGGGTTTTTTACGTTGAAGTTACACCCAAAATATGTAATGCACCACTGTTCACTCTGAAACAAATTATAAACGCAGAAAGAATCGCCGAATTCAAAACACTTCTCTCAGAGAGTGATTTTAACCCGGTAATGGAGTCGAATTGTCCCAACGAGTCATACGAAACTTTTCTTAGCATCTACATGAAAGCCTACGATAAAGCTTTTCCGTACAAATGTGTTCGTAAGAATAACAAATTTATTAAGAAGCAGCCTTGGATGACAAGGGGACTTATCATATCCTCTATCAATAAAGAAAAATTCTACAACAAAAAACTTAAGACCCCCAACGAACAGAACGTATTAAATTACAAAAACTACTGTAGAATCTTCAACAAGGTAAAAAAGCAGTGCAAAACCAATTATTACAGAGACATCTTAAACGAAAATAGAAACAATATGCGAAGAACATGGCAAATCTTAAATGAAGCTATAAATAAGGGAATACGCGAAAGGGGGTTGCCATCGTTTTTTATACAGGATGATATAGAAATAAAAGAAGCAAATAACATAGCAAACGAATTCAACAAATTTTTTATCAGCATTGGAAAGGCTGTAGCCGACCAGATTCAGAAACCAAACAAGTCGTATTTAGACTACATGGACACTAATATCTCCAATAACTTTTATCTGTTACCCACAGATCCCACAGAAGTCAGCCGAATAGTAAATAAAATGAAGCCCAAATTATCAAAAGACTGCGATGGTATAACTAGTAGTCTTCTTAAACAAACAATAAACGAAGTATTGGATCCCCTCACACATGTTATTAATAATTCTTTTATTAATGGCAAAGTACCTGATAGGATGAAGATTGCAAAAGCGATACCTATATTCAAAACAGGCGACGAGCATAGATTTACCAATTACAGACCTGTTAGTATACTTCCCGCGTTTTCAAAAGTACTGGAAAAGCTAATGGAAACGAGACTTACAAATTTTCTAAATAGATTCAATATTTTATACCCCCACCAGTACGGATTTAGAAAACGCCATAGCACCATTCACCCAATCCGCCAACTTCTGAAAAGCACCGCAACAGAAAACAATAAACAGGATAAAAACAGCACTTTAGCACTGTTCTTGGATTTGTCAAAGGCCTTCGACACGATAAATCACGAAATTCTATTATGTAAACTCGAAAAGTATGGTATCCGAGGCCTCGCGAATAATTGGTTCAGAAGTTACCTGTCTGACAGGCTTCAGTATGTTATGTACGAAGAACATAAATCAGATTCAGCGAAACAAAGCTGTGGAGTCCCACAGGGCTCAATTCTGGGCCCTGTACTCTTCCTTCTATATATCAACGATATTAGTAAATCAACATCACTCGATCTATTGTCGTTTGCGGATGATACCACGGTACACTGCTCCGGTTCAGACGGGAATGCCATAACTCACTATTTCAACAACGAAGTTCAAAAAATATTTGAATGGTGCTCGGCGAACCAACTGCTGTTGAATGCTAAAAAAACCACTTATATTATACTTAACCCAAATAAAGGTAAGAATAATAATTTCTGTCAAGAGATAAAAATAAATAATCAAAAGATAAGCAAAGTCGGGGGAAGTGAGACAGAAAAATCTCTAAAATTTCTTGGAATAAGCATTGATGAACACTTAACCTACAAAGCTCATATATCTAGGCTATGCTCGAAAATAGCTCACGCAAATTATAACCTCAACAAAGTAAAACACATTCTCCCACGCAAAGTCCTGAAAACATTGTACTACGCTCTGGTTCATAGTCATCTGGTGTACGGGATTTTAGCATGGGGCAATTCAAGAGCTGTTAATAAACTAGTTATCATGCAAAAGCGCTCATTAAGAATAATAAATAACAAAAAGTACAATTCCCATACAGACCCCTTATTTAAGGAAAATAAAATACTCAAAGTAGAAGATTTGTTCAAATTGCATGCATTACTGTTCGCGCATGACTGGCAAAATGGCAGATTACCGGCTTCTTTTAACGATACTTACAAGGTTACTGACAACCCACTCGGTAGGACAACCCGGCAGTCGGGACATTTATACATAGAAAAAACACGTACACGAACCCTAGATAAACTTCATCTATACGCCATCCCGAAACTATGGAACGCTTTAGACGACACAGTTCGAAATATCAGTAACAGGGCTACATTTAAGAAAACATTGACCACAACATTCCTTTCGTCATATTCGACGTATGTCCGTTGCGATAATCCCTACTGCCCAGACTGTACTTAGTAAATATTGATCATAGTGACACTTTAGCAAATTAAACAAATCCGCAATAGAAACATACTAGTCGTGCGACATGTCTTAATCTTGCACCCTCGTCCAATGCAACCTGCAGAGTTTTCCCCTCTAGTTGCCCTACTAACCTCGCGTAGAGACACACGGTTAAGAAGCTCCAAACAATACTCTTGAGGAACGAATTTGCGTTCTGGAACACGTATTTAAGCAAGTGCTTGGTCAAGTCGGTCGGCTAATCATGGGAAGTCGCATGCGGTGAACTGACCGACACCTAAATGCTGTCAGCTAGTTTACGGCATTCGCTTCCCATGGTGCGCCCACCGACATTGACCCCTCGTCCAATTATAAAGATCATGATCTTTCTAGTTGGAACGATATTATCCACTCGATTTGACTAATTGTGTCTCTTGAATTTAATGCGGAGCAATGATGGTAATTTAGCAAGCAGGTTGCTCTCTGCGGACTCTGCCTAAACAGAAACACCACCCTCCCGCTGGCTTCTTATCCTAGCCTCTCACACTTGAACGTAATTTCGACCCAAGGAACGGAAAAACCAGCATCCCTATCATAGACCGGACAAATCGCCCTATGTTTACTCATCTAGTCACAGTCTGTTCGTGAGTTATGTTTCCTTTAGGGGGTGGCAGGTAGACAGCCAATCTGGCTATGCCACTTCCCACGGTATGCTATTTGTTACTCATGCATAATCTTTATTTTTGTTTACATCATACATATATGTATATCGTGAATAAAAAAAGAATCAGATTACGGAAAATGAAGCAATTTGACTGCAGGTTGTAAAACTTGGACGAGGGCAGAGGTCAGGGCAGGTCCAGATATAGGTGGAAGAGGAGCTAAGACTACACAGACTGCTAGGATATAGGGAGGGGGATTCGAATTTTCATGAGAACCAAAGGCGTATGAAACGGGAGGGTGCGGATGCCGCCCCCTTCGCGTTATCAGGTAATTCAGCTGTTTCCGGAAAGGAGAGAGATAGAAATCCGCTATTGTTTATTGTGATTGTTGCTATTGATGGGGTGAGTGGTGGGTCTCTTCGTAGCCCACTCCTCACACGCTGAATATTTGAAAATATTTGAGCGGATTCTCACCATGAATTTGGCTACAAAGAACCCACCCCTCGCCCCATCAGTAACAACAATCACACAACAGTCACAATATACAATAGCGGGTTTCTATCTCTCTCTACCCATAACTTTCCTCTCTGAACACGTTCAAATTTTCTTGAATCAGACGAAGCGCAGAAGGGATTGGAACAACATAACAAACGTATATGAATAAAGATATAAGTAGTATGTCATGTACCTTTGAGGGATCATTTGGGGGACCCCGGTGGGGGACGCCGGAAGTGACGTCATGCCACGTGACCTAGTGGCGCCATGTTGTGTTGTCATGGTAACCCACGTGAGCGGCCATGTTGTGACGTCATCTCCATAGTGATACGTGGTGTTAGTGCGCATGTGCAGCGCGTGTTGTTAGGGTGATAGTATTTCTGTCGTCCATTTTGTATACTGGAGGCCGCCATCTTGGTTTCTATGGTAGCACGTGATTGCTATGTTACTTAAGGCCTACAATAGGACAGGGGTATGTTCGGAGGGTATGTTCGATTGAATCGGAGTATTTTCTGGAACGACTTCCCTGGATAATTACCACAAACAACCCGACAACTTGTATTATTTCGAATTCTTCCAGAATTCTCTGCTTCTATCTATATATGCAATAGTTATCGTTTATCTGGCCATGTTCCTTTATTCTAGAGTATACTCCAGTAGCGTAGAAGAGCCTATCAACTGGAACAGTATACCTTATTATTGCTATATTTAGCAATTTCTGGTCTATTCTTGTTAGTTCTGACCCTATTCCAAGTACTCTTGTTGTTTCATATATCTAGATTATAACAAACTAATCAGATTGCTTGATTTCCCATAATCTGTATGCAGGGTTATCTCCCTTGTGTACAACAAAAACCTATATCCAATGGCACCCCAATTTTAGCACCCCTTTTTTGAAAACACCTGTGGCTATGGAATCCCTTTTTGTCACATGTGCTTATGTGAAAAGGCACAATGTGACACAATATGCCCTATGACATAGGCACATGCTTTATGTGCCGATATGTGCTTATGTGAAAAAGGCACAATGTGACACAATATGCCCTATCACATAGGCACATACGGGTATTTGAGGATACCTGATATTGTATTATTTGAGGATACCTATCGAGGATACCTACTGGAGAATCCCGTTTTGTCATATGTGCTTATGTGAAAAGGCACAATGTGACACAATATGCCCTATCACATAGGTACATACGGGTATTTGATGATACCTATGGCCCGGTATTGTATTATTTGAGGATACCTATTGAGGATACCTATCGAGGATACCTTTTATAGGATACTTATCTGAGGATACTATATAGGCTGTACATATCCCTATAGGTCTCTTGCTGGCCCTTAGTACTATTAATCCACCTGATGCATTATGTTATCCTATGACTGGTATAGGTAGTATGCAATGCTAGGCATAGGGGTATTGTGGGTATGGGTACTGCCTGGTAGTTTACAACGGTACTATAGTATGGCGGTATATACACCTATAGGCCCCTGTTAGTGCTTGGTACTATTAACCAACCGATTGCTTTGTTTTATTATATGGCTGGTTTATGTAGTACGTTATGGTAGACCTAGTGATTTTGTGGGGGTGGGGGTAATGCTTGGTAGTTTAGAACGTTAGTATAGCATAGGCTGTACATATCCCTGTAAGTCTCTTGCTGGCCCTTGGTACTACTGATCCACCAGGTGCTTCATATTATTGAGCGGTATTCTGGGGTGGGGTCAATGCTTGGTAATACAGAACGGCAGCAGAGTATGGTTGGTATATTCCCCTATAGATCCCATCCTAACCGTTGATAGTATTAACCTACCAAATGCTTTGTTTCATCCTGTTACTGGTAAGGTGGTACGTAATACCAGTAGTTCCTACCTTATTCCGAGTACTCTTGTTGTTTCATTTATCTAGATCATTTATATAAATTATAATTAACCAATTAGATTGCTTGATTTCCTATAACCTGTACTTAATTGTACAGAGTTATCTCCCTTCTGTATAATAAAAACCTATAACAATGGCAATTTCCCCGGCACCCCAATTTCGGCACCCCTTTTTTGAAAAAACATATGACCTTCGGCAATCTAATTGGTTAATTATAATTTATATAAATGATCTAGATAAATGAAACAATAAGAGTACTCGGAATAAGGTAGGAGCTACTGGTATTACATACCACCTTACCAGTAACAGGATGAAACAAAGCATTTGGTAGGTTAATACTATCAACGGTTAGGATGGGATCTATAGGGGAATATACCAACCATACTCTGCTGCCGTTCTGTATTACCAGGTATTGACCCCACCGCAGAATACCGCTCAATAATATGAAGCACCTGGTGGATCAATAGTACCAAGAGCCAGCAAGAGACCTACAGGGATATGTACAGCCTATGCTATACTACCGTTCTAAACTACCAAGCATTACCACTAGGTCTACCATAACGTACTACACATACCGGCCATATAATAAAACAAAGCAATCGGTTGGTTAATAGTACCAAGCACTAACAGGGGCCTATAGGTGTATATACCGCCATACTATAGTACCGTTGTAAACTACCAGGCAGTACCCCTACCCATAATACCCCTATGCCTAGCATTGCATACTACCTATACCAGTCATAGGATAACATAATGCATCAGGTGGATTAATAGTACTAAGGGCCAGCAAGAGACCTATAGGGATATGTACAGCCTATATAGTATCCTCAGATAAGTATCCTATAAAAGGTATCATCGATAGGTATCCTCAATAGGTATCCTCAAATAATACAATACCGGGCCATAGGTATCATCAAATACCCGTATGTACCTATGTGATAGGGCATATTGTGTCACATTGTGCTTTTTCACATAAGCACATGTGACAAAACGGGATTCTCCAGTAGGTATCCTCGATAGGTATCCTCAAATAATACAATACCAGTCCATAGGTATCCTCAAATACCCGTATGTGCCTATGTGTTAGGGCATATTGTGTCACATTGTGCCTTTTCACATAAGCATATATCGGCACATAAAGCATGTGCCTATGTGATAGGGCATATTGTGTCACATTTTGCCTTTTCACATAAGCACATATGACAAAAAGGGATTCCATAGCCACAGGTGTTTTCAAAAAAGGGGTGCTAAAATTGGGGGTGCCATTGGATATAGGCTTTTGTTGTACACAAGGGAGATAACTCTGCATACAGATTATGGGAAATCAAGCAATCTGATTGGTTAGTTATAATCTAGATATATGAAACAACAAGAGTACTTGGAATAGGGTCAGAACTAACAAGAATAGACCAGAAATTGCTAAATATAGCAATAATAAGGTATACTGTTCCAGTTGATAGGCTCTTCTACGCTACTGGAGTATACTCTAGAATAAAGGAACATGGCCAGATAAACGATAACTGTTGCATATATAGATAGAAGCAGAGAATTCTGGAAGAATTCGAAATAATGCAAGTTGTCGGGTTGTTTGTGGTAATTATCCAGGGAAGTCGTTCCAGAAAATACTCCGATTCAATCGAACATACCCTCCGAACATACCCCTGTTCTACTGTAGACCTTAGGTAACATAGCAATCACGTGCTACCATAGAAACCAAGATGGCGGCCTCCAGTATACAAAATGGACGACAGAAATACTATCACCCTAACAATACGCGCTGCGCACTCACATCACGTATCACTATGGAGATGACGTCACAACATGGCCGGCCACGCGGGTTACCATGACAACACAACATGGTGCCACTAGGTCACGCGACATAACGTTACTTCCGGGGTCCCCCACCGGGGTCCCCCAAATGATCCCCCAAAGGTACATGACATACTACTGATATAACAGCCCTTTTAAGGGCTTTGTGGTGTATGTTTGTGAATGTTTTTTTTTCTCCGCCCATCACCCCGTCATCTGTTCCCCCTGAAGGCAGACCGGATGGCCAAGGCTCAGCATCCACTTTCCCATAGGCTGATGGATGACTCCCAGCTTTCAAAAACACATATTGGTGGGTTTCTCCTTTTTTATGACCGTTATGGATAATATGCTGTAGTTGCTCCCATACCAACGACTGTTTGGTTTCTTTTTCTTTTTTCTAAAACAACCATCAAACTGCGGTAAAACACACAGCAGAATTCTTGTAGTTATGCACAATTCCTAATCACCTTCCAGTTCGAGGTTCTCGGGGTCTGACCCAGTACCCTACTGCCAGTGCGCACACTCAAGCCAAATAAGATTATTTTCCCGACTCTCATGGATTCATAAGCAAATAAAGTTATTCGAGTCGCAAATTATTTTAAATCTCACATGGTCCCTGTGCGCCTTCCATGCGCCCAAATGTTTCATTCATTCATCCCAGTCATAATTTTCAGTTGTGGCAGTGTGCAAGATAGTATTACCAAACCATTAATATTTAAATACTTTTATTTTATTCTACAGCTTGACCCTGAATGCCAATGCAAATTTTTGTAACAATTTAATATTTCCGGTAAACAGTCGATTGTGTGCGCTTTGTCTTTGCGATTTGGTTTCTTTCGGGTTAAGGAAGTTTTGTAAGTTGTACTCATTCGTGCTGTACGAGTTCGGCGGGCAATTTCTCTGGTCTGATTCATTCTGATCTTGGACGTTGCCAATATCAGTACTGATTTATGTGGCGACAAACCTTACAAGAAATTTATAAAGACCTGTATCGTTTTGTACGACAGCGTAAAACCGCCACACTAACTTCACTGATGATCTTGTTAAAACAGTTTAATATCGTGTTAAAACAATTTATTTATATTGTTAAAACAATTTAGTATCCTAAATAAATCGTTTTAACAAAATAAATATATTGTTTTAACAAGATATTAAAATGTTCTAACAAGATAAATAAATTGTTTTAATAAGATATTATTAATTTGTTTGAAAAAGATAAATAAATTGTTTTAACAAGATAATAAGTGAAGTCAGTGTGGCGATTCTACGCTGCCGTAGTTGTGAGATGGTAAGTTGTTTTATTTATTGCTTTCAAATTGCATATCAGTATTACGTACATCTGTAGTTTGATCAGCGTTTCCAGCCACGATAAACGCGGAGATGAACATATTTTGATAACAGGAGTATTCTACTTTTTTGGCGAACCGAGATTGTATATTCCCTCCAGTGTATAAACTGAGTACTGATGTTTAATATTTTTCTATTTTGCAGGGTCAGCTATAAATTGTTATTTGTATTGTACTTGAAATGGTGAATGAGTAAATATATGGATGACGTGTAAGTAAACAAAGAACTGTGATGTTTTCATAAATTGTACAGTTAACCCTTTGCCCAACGTAACGACCAAAACCGGCCAGCGCTGTCGCCAATTAATTTTCATTATTTTTTCATTTTTTCATTTTTTGTCTCAAAAACATAGGCTTTGATGTTCTGAATCATTGAACCGTCAGTGTAATAATCAAGACCGGTCGGCAGTTGCGAAGATCGCAACTGCCGACCGGTCTTGATTATTACACTGACGGTTCAAAAGTTCAGAACATCAAAGCTTTGAATGTACCTAAAAGTTGATCGTCTTCGTTGTTTACTTGAGGTAGGTCAGCTGACTTGAACTTCATTTTTATCGACTTCAAAGAGAGGGAGAGGGGTGGGGGTAATCTAGGTACGATTAATCGATTATTATCGATTATTTGCGACGATTAATCGATTCCTAAATTTAAAAATCGTGACAGCCCTAAACAAGTGTAAACGGTTTCAATGTTATGTACATAACTCTCAGTGAATACAATTAACACATAATGTATCAAACGAAATTATTGTAGTAGGGAAATTCGGAAGAAACCTGAAAGCTTGTGTGAATCACCTACCAAGTCTGTAAGATTACACCGTTTCAATTTGACAGATAGAATGGGTGGGTTCGTTGGATATTTTTTAAACCCTGAAAAAATGAAGAAAGTAGAACGAGAAGACGAGTTAAAGAGAAGGTGGGGTTTGGAAAAGGCCAACTTGAAGGCACAAGACATCAACATTGATCAACAACAGTTTGGGAACTGACGCCCTTGGACATCATAGCCTAACACTAGTATGTTAGGGGAATATTCTAAAGGACAGCGGGCGGGGGGATGGGGGGGGGGGGGTGTTCACTGTTAAAGTTTTTCATTCAATGACGGAACAAAGCTCCGGAAGACCGCCGCCAGCACCATTCACCACTGGGAAACGAACAATGTCTCGCAAGTGTAAGACGCATTATTTCATTAGCATGCAATATATTGTTCAATAATATACGAACATTGTTCGCCTCCCGCGGCGCACAGCACCGGCAGCAATTCCCCTAAACTCCGCTCCTCCTTCAACGAAAAACCTCACAAGTCTGAAGAGCGGATAGTGAACCAGGTACTCACCCCACAGATATTTCATTTGATGTGGGTGTTTCACTAAAAACCCACGTAAGACAGACAAGCAAAACCTCCGCCACCCGATCATCAGGTTAGCTTGATGGTCCATTGACAGAAACAGAAGCTCCACTTGTCGCTCTTTTAGAAGAGATAGTTGGATAAGATGCGCGATAGGAGCTCACTTGGAAGAAATGTTGTATTGAGAGATCGCCTAGTAGGCGACTTGGCCCAGATTCCACCCATTGTAAACTTTAAGGAGAGCAGCGGTAGGGTTGCAGTCATTGGAAGCGTTTACTAAGTAGAATAAAGTTCTGCACCATTTATTGGGCATGTTTTGAAAACGGTGCTCCCGAGCCACCTCAGTGTTTTCCAGCATGTTTATATTTGAATAACACTTCAATAACTCCAATTATCTGCACCAGCGAATTCGCAATAAATTTCTTCCATCATTCCAACATAAAATATATCCGTTCCTCAATCTAGCACCCTTCAATTCACTTCTAACTACCAGACCGAAATCTCCCCGTTGCTCAAGCCGGGTTGCCGTGATGACATCCCTTCGTCATACCATCTACGACTTACCGAGATCATGTGACGTTTCAAATAATGTCACATACGGGATTCCCCAAAGAGCCTGGGTTATGCTTAAGGTGTGTTACCTTTGAAGGGAATTTGCTCTAAGTCATGAGAGTATGTTTGAGGTGTGTCGGTTCCAACATGATTGTTTTTTTTTAAAGACTATGGGGTGTGTTTGTGGTACTTTTGAGATACCTTTGGTTTGTGCCTTGCATAAATATGAATTTGGACTGGTTTCTGGCAGGTGTGGATGAGGTGTGTGATAAAATTATGAGGTGTGGTTAAGGTGTGTACCCCAGACATTTGCATAGCAGGTACCATACCTTAACCACACCCTAACCATACCTTTGGGTGAGGCGTGACACCTGAAAAGTATAAGGGAAATACAGACGAATTTTCAGTATTGGTAAGGAATTCGGATCCAAATAGGAGTGTTGTCACATCTGGTGCAAATGGAAGTAATTTTATTGTTGACCTGTGTGCCTCTTCAAAGACAGGGCACGACAAAAGAAACTGTTCGCTTCCCTCGAGTTCCCCACACTGACATGGGGACGATGACGACAGATGGTTATTGAATAAAGGCGCTAAGGTTACTACAACACAACCGCAATCTGCAGTGATAGATTTGTCCTATACGTGCTTTTGCATGCCCATAAAATGACGGGGGCCACATATTGCCCCGGTTAAGATAACTTGCAAAAATACTCACCGATGAGTTTTCTCTGATTAATAACGGTATGTCGTTCCATAGACTTGTAGTTCTCATATTTAAATGAAGACTGATACAGTTGGGTGTTGCAGAATGGAACTCGGATATTATTACTTGCTCGGAGATTTAGACATCGGCTGGTAGCCGAGACTGTTGGAGGAACTTTATTGGCAATATATGGGGGCGTCATATGGTGAAACATACCAGAGGCAACATGGGCCGAGGGCGAGTTGACCCGTTCCCAAACAACTCACTTGACTCGGGTGGAACGACTCAATGCGCAACAACCAGGGGCTAAACGACTGATAGTAACTTCACACTTTGTAAATTCTCTTTGTTTCAGAATGTAATATATTAAATTAACTTCATAATCAATTTGAACAATTTTCAAACTGAAAGAGTGAAGATTTTTATTCCATTTTTTACACAAAATAGTGGTATTTCAGCGAACCCATGGTACTGTAACCCAGTGGCGGCGCCAGAAATTTTTTTTTTGGGGGGGGGGGGGCAACTAGGGGGGCAGACTCCCATGAAGGGGGGCAAATACGTAAAGGATCATATCATTACTTTGTTATGAGGTAGTCCAAACTTGGACCCAAAGTCCGTAATATACTTTTTTGGTTTGGTACGTCCTGTGGACGTACCAAACCAAAAAATTATATTACGGACTTTGGGTCCAAGTTTCGACCAAATGTAATGGTAATTAGCGGTCCTCCTTTCAAAAAATCCTGGATCCGTGTCTGCTGGATCTGTACGTGAGAGAGAGAGAGAGAGAGAGAGAGAGAGAGAGAGAGAGAGAGAGACTCATAATGCCCGTCTGTCATAATGCGAAATCCATGAATTTTTTTAGACAAGGGATATGGATAGACATGCCTTTGTTGGCTCATAACTTAATTATAACTTATAAGTATCTGCATCCGTGTCTTTAAATCTCTACTGCCTGGATGTGTTCATCAGCTAGCCTGAGGCTTTGGGCTAAGTGTGTATGGGAAATTATTGGGAATAAAAAAGAGAGGAGTGTGTGTGTGTGTGAGAGAGAGTGACTGAATGTGTTTGTGTGTGAGGGTGGATGGAAATGCATTAGAGATGGTTGGGGGGAGGAGCAACTGGGGGGGGGGGGGGGGCAAAGCCTTCGTTTGGGGGGCATTTATGCTCCCCCGTAGCGCCGCCACTGCTGTAACCCAATTAGTACCGCTTTTGCCTGTTTTTTTGTATATAGTGTTTGAATTGTATCAGGACAACTCGTACCCTGGACGATTCATACCCTGGACAATTCGTACCCTTTCCTTGGATAATTCGTACCCCACCTCTGGACAACTCGTATCCCGCTCTGGAAACTCATGTCCAGCCTCTGACTCGTAAAGGATCCATAACTGGGACGACTGGAGACTACATGTAAAAAAATAACGAAGACTATTCATAAAAATCACATTTGACATTTATTTTTTCAAAAAATAGATTCAGAAAGATATAACACACCAGCACAGTGAAGCACTCTCGTTCGAACAAACGAAAACAGAAAAGAACAAAACTGAGTAAAATCCACGTGTTTTTTCTATATTAAAATGAAATAAAACCTGAAAGAAAATTGGAATATTTGAGGTCAAGTACAGTTTAATATATAATGAACGATTGGTTGAACTTCATATGTTGTGTATGCTGAAAGTTACCTTAAACACCAATAAAAGAAAATAATGCATTCATCATCGGAAAGTTATACAGGGAGCGGGTCTTTTCGGCCTCGGGAACATTCGGCCCCGGGAACATTCGGCCCCGGGAACATTCGACATTCGGCCTGGGAACATTCGGCCTCCGTTTTCAACAAGGGAGACTAAGAGGGACGCGGTTTAATATGAGTTTAAATACCTTTATTACAACTAACAACAAAAATAAATACCGTGTAATATAAAATATACACAAAATACATTTACACTTTATATATACTGGCACACAACCTCAAAAACCTAGATGTAGTTATATCATTCTCTTTATATTTCTCCGATGCTTCCTCTAACTTCTTGGATACCTTTGGACAAGCAAGTAAGCGAGCAAGATTGATATTGGACTCGAATGAATGAAAAGTTTCAGCGCGCCGAAGGGGCACGGGGATGATGTGGGATTTAAATCCCGGCCTTGCATGACCCGAATAACTTTGCTTGGTATCAGGACAACTCGTACCCACGGCAACTCGTACCAGTCAAGTCGTACCCAAAATTGGACGGCTCGTACCCAATTTCGGCTGGACAGCTCGTACCCACAGTTGGACAACTCGTACCCAAGGTGGACAACTCGTACCCACAGTTGGTCAACATGTACCTGGTCTTTAATTGTATGGGCGAAGGCGAATATTGGCCGAAGGACTTGATAAGATTTGTGTCTGCTTTCAATGGGTGTGCAGAAAGGCAAAAACGTTCCATTTTTAGCATTTATCTCAGCAGAACAGTCTGAACAGACTTCACCGAAAGTCAATTTCTCCGGTATGGACATTTCATCAAGAGAGCAATTCGAAGGAAACAGGAAATATTTAAATTATATATTAATACAGAGGTGTAGATACGTGAGACGCCCCCCCCTTCCCACTCCCCCTCCCCAAAATCGGGTAATCTTTGGCTCTTCGTTAAACTTCTGAGGGCTTTTCTGCGTAATATTTTGTTGTGCTGGTAGTCATACCCAGCAGTTCACGTGTTGCAGGGTTAATGCAAAATCAGATGCGATCGGGGCTCATTCCCCCATCCTAACCCACCCCTTCATTAGTTGAAGGATTAACGCGATGTCGGACGCGATCGTGGCCACCACAAGTCCTTTCCTGGTCAAATTACATCGATATAGACCTGTGCCAATTTTTGTTTCGATCAGTCGAGGAACGAGAGTCAGGTGCCTAGAGAGAGAGAGAGAGAGAAGAGAGAGAGAGAGAGATTCACTTTTATTCACATTTATAGTCTAATTGCAAACCTTACAAAAATGCTAATTACCATTTAATTTTCATGATTGTCATGGAAGATAATTGTTAGAAAAACACACCTCCCAACTGGAAGATTAACTTAATTGGCGAAAATAATATGCACACATAATTGGAAGAAAATTAAACACCAATCGACTATAAGGTAATAGACGACAGAAAATAATTCTTCGTGATATCACACCTGGCACTGCCGGGTAAGTCTAAATTAAATGGCTGTCGAGTTTTCAGGTGTGTCGGTATTGACCATAAAATTTGCGACAGAAATCAGTTGATGCGAGGACAAACCGAATCACATACTGTTAAAGAGGGTCGAAAGGGGTTTGCCCCCAAATCGTCCTTGCGCGCCTTCGGCGCGCGAAACCATTTCATCCGGTCTTGATGCGAGCTGGTGGACTCATAGAGAGAGATGTATTAGAGATTTTTAATTACATTTTTTTTAAAATGAACATCATTTGTGATCTTCTTGATTCAGTCTATCACTGGTCATTGTTTGCCGTTTTTCTTCCCAGCGGGTAAATGTGCTACGCTTCAAGTACAAAATCCGGCTGGACTCTCAATTTACAATGAAATCCTTTCTCGCCTGACCGGAGTGGCGCCTCACCAGTGATGAATCTTTGCCACACGAAAAATAATGTAAAGGTGGAGAGTGGCATTATTAATTACGAAAGGCAAGAGTTAATGCGACGAAGGCTATGGTTTTCACCCTGATAATTTGCAGAGCCTAGGCCTAGATGCAAGGCCTTTTAGTTTTTTCCAGTACTCTATTTCCCAAAACTGAAGCACAGAAACCGGGTGTCGGGGTTGGAGGGGGGGGGGGGGGGGTGTCATTCACGCCAGTTCTGGAACGAATACGATTGCAGACTTTCAGGAACCACTGGTGCCTGCTATCAACAAAGTACGACCAATGAATATATGTTTCCTGTTCTGTGTATCACAGACGTCATTTAGACGTAAACTTTGTGTATATTTCATTCATATTCATGGAATATCTGACGAAGGAATTTCAAAGTAAACTGATTTCCATTACTATTATAGCACGTCCAACGTTGGGTACGAGTTGTCCAATTGAGGGTACGAGTTGTCCAGCCGAAAATGGGTACGAGTTGTCCAATTTTGGGTACGACTTGACTGGTACGAGTTGCCGTGGGTACGAGTTGTCTAGAAACCCTTTGCTTTATAATTTTATTTCTTTATGAATACTGAAATCGCAGTTTGTTGGTTGTTTTAGAAAAAACAGAAAAAGAAACCCAAACAGTCACTGGTTTGGGAGTAGCCCCAGCATGTTATCCATAACGGTTACAAAAAGGAAAAAAATCCACCGATGTGTTTCTGAAAGCTGAAGCAATTAATGAAATGAAAAGGTTTCAGCGCGCAAGAGCCGCACGGGGACGATGTGGGATTTAAATCCCTTGAGCCCCGAACAACTTTATTTGCTTTATAACTTTATTTCCTTACGAATCCACGAGAGTTTTTTTAAAGCTGGAAGTCATCCATCAACCTATAAGGGAGAGGTATATAGTTACATCTACATAAAAAGGTTTAAGTGTTCAAAGAAACTGTAAAAACAGTATATATGATCGCCTAATCAAGTGCGATTAAATCAATAAAGCTTCAGTCGAACTGTAAAAACGCTGTATGAGTATCTCATCAGAGGCCAGAACTTTGATCACTACTTCAGAAGAACTTATAAAAACAAACTTTTAAAGCTGAGTTGTGCCAAACAACACCCAAGAAGAAGTATATCATTTCGGGTTTGCATGTCGGCATTGGAGCACACATATTGTCATTCTGTTATTCAATACAGTGGATTTTACACAATGGATTTTATATTTCATTATTCATTATGGATAGGTCTCGTGCTTAATATATTTCGACTTTAGGAATAAAGGTAGGTCATATATATTATTCTTTAAAAAAAATATTCTGGAAAAACACCTAATATACAAAAAACACAACAAAATGAACTAAAAAAATATATTTTAAAGTTATTTTTCAAATCCCAAACTCAGAAATGTTTTACCAAAAGTGGGAACATTCGGCCTCAAAAGTGGGAACATTCGGCCTCGACTGAGGCCGAATGTTCCCGGAAAAATACCTGGGGCCGAATGTTCCCGAGGCCGAAAAGACCCGGACCCGTTATACATTGTATTTAATCTCAGGAGAGCTTACTAAAATATATGCAGTACGCGGAGGGTGGATTGTCACTAAATCACCGTGATTTAGATTTTCCACCCGTAAAATATTTATAATTTCTTCTTTTGTGTACTGCTTTCAATAAAATAAAACAAACAATGGAACATATGTCTTTTTATTGGTCGCCCTTTGAATATGTTTCTTTTTATCTCTTTGATTCTGTCTAACTCATTTGACCACTGAAGGTTCAAGACTCAAATGTACTTTCTGAGATTTTGGACTTCGGCGCTCTAAAACATGTTTTACATTTTTATGATAATTAATGAGACTGTTCCTACCTTTGCACTAGACAATTCGTACCTTTACATTGGACAATTCGTACCTTTATGCGGGATAATTCGTACCTTCAGGAGAGACAATTCTTACCTTCACATTAGGGTACGAATTGTCCAGGGGGGAAACGGTCAAATCGGCCGCCAGCCAAATCGGCCGCTGACAATTTCGGACGAATCGGCCGCCAGTCAGTACGAATCGGCCGCCAGCATTTTCGGTCGAATCGGCCGCTGATATAATATTTGAATATAATAAATGAAGAAGATTATCAGTGAAAATATTTTTTATTCCATTATTTTATCAGAATATTTTCATACAGATAAAATATTTTTTTATTCCATTATTTTATCAGAATATTTTCATACAGACTATAGAATAAAAGAAACTTTTAGATATTTACATTCAATATTTTAGCGGTATATTTTCAAAAAATACAAAAAACCTCAAGACATGTATGTGCACAATTACACAAATATTGTTACCTTTGCAGCATTTTTTTAAAGGCTTCTTTGAAAGGCGGTTAATAATGCACTCATCCTAAGGTTTACTCCACTTTTACTATTAGGTAAATTACTGGCGTGTGATCCAATTACTGCTATGACTTACTTATTGCATTCCAATTTGTTTGTTTCTTTATTTATTCAATTTTTTTTCTTCAGACAATTCGCTTTATTAAGAGCCGTCCAATGATGACTACCAGCCTGGCAATTAATGTCGGACTGATTATCATTATTGAAGGGCTGTTAATAAAGCGAATTGCCGGAAAAAA
Organism: Pictodentalium vernedei; assembly: GCA_031216915.1. NCBI lineage: Eukaryota > Metazoa > Mollusca > Scaphopoda > Dentaliida > Dentaliidae > Pictodentalium > Pictodentalium vernedei. The sequence goes on along the minus strand of CM062288.1, from coordinate 33,267,953 downwards.
TACTTCGACTTCATCTATTTAAGTAAAGTATAAATTACTTACAGCATTCATTTTTCTTCTTCAGACAATTCGCTTTATTAAGAGCCGCCCAATGATGACTACCAGCCTGACAATTAACGCCGGACTGATTATCATTATTGAAGGGATGCTAATAAAGCGAATTGCCGGAAAAATTACTTATTTACTTCACATTTACTGGTATAAATTACTTCCAGCATTCATTTTTTTTCTTCAGACAATTCGCTTTATTAAGAGCCGTCCAATGATGACTACCGGCCTGGCAATTAATGCCGGACTGATTATCATTATTGAAGGGCTGTTAATAAAGCGAATTGCCGGAAAAAATACGTCTACTTCATCTCTTTACTGGTATAAATTACTTACAGCATTCAATTTTTTTCTTCAGACAATTCGTTTTATTAAGAGCCGTCCAATGATGACTACCGGCCTGGCAATTAATGCCGGACTGATTATCATTATTGAAGGGATGTTAATAAAGCGAATTGCCGGAAAAATTACTTATTTACTTCACATTTACTGGTATAAATTACTTCCAGCATTCATTTTTTTCTTCATGACACCGATAAAGGAACTTCACGAGCTAGCAAAAATAGAAACTATTGATACGCGATTAAAAGACCTACAAACCAAAACCCTCAACAGACTCCAAGATAGTGAATTAATGGTTGAGTTGAACGAACACCGATCCCTTAACAGAAAAACAAGATAAGTTTCCAGAAAATAAAAAAAAAATAAAAAAAAAAAAATAATAAAATAAAATAAAATAAAAATTATACAATATAACTAAATCGCGTGGAGTCAGTGAGGATTGCCTCGCTACTCATTGGGAACTTTAGGATAGAGTCTGTGAGGACTGCCTCGCAACTCTGCTGAAGCGCGATTGAAACGCGTTTAATAAGATCTATATAACAAAACCCTCCACATACTCCAGGATAGTGAATCAATGGTGAAGCTGAACGAACACCGAACCCTAAACAGAAAAACAAAATAATCCACAGTAAATTAAAATTACTCAATAGAATTAAACTGCGTGGAGTCAGTGAGGATTGCCTCGCTACTCATTGAGGTCTTTAGGATTGAGTCTGTGAGGATTGCCTCGCAACTCTGCGCGTTGGGAGTGGACTCCGAAGAAACACACCCCTTACCCCATCCATAGCAACAATCACACAGCAGGCACAATATACAATAGCGGATACCTATCTTTCTCTCTACCTTTTACTTTTCTAACTGAACATTCTCAAATTTTCTTGCAACACTCTTATCAAGAAGACGCATGGAAATGGTAGACAAAGCGTAGGAGGAATTGGTGCAACCTACCTTTCTGCAACATATACAAGAAACCACCAAACGCTAGGCAAGGATTGAAACAAGCTTGTCTGGCTGGGAACGAGTGTACATTTGATATAAATAAACATTTGAATAAAGATTTAACAGCCCTTTTAAGGGCTTGAGGGTGTGTGTCAGTGATTTTTTTTTTTTTTTTTTTGGGGGGGGGGGGGGGTTGGGGTGGGGTGGAGGAGGTCATTTGGGATTCCCGAAGGATAACCAGATACCTCAAAATCACATACGGCATCCTATCTCCCAGAAGGCTTGATGGATGACTCCCGGTTTCTTAAAACTAAACTGTTGGAGCTTTCTCCACTTCTTTTTTGTAACCGCTATGGTCATATACCGGGGCCGCTACCAAACCGGCGTTGCTGTTTGGTTTTCTTTTCTCTTCTTCCCTTAAACTTGCCATCGCACAACATTACATTCTGGCTCGCCACCATGGTGGGACTCAAACCTCTACCATCGCCGAACTGGAACCGAACAGAGCTCGCTCTCTAATAGTTTTAAAGGCGTTGGGGGATTGAGTATTGACCATCTAACACTCCAGCTTAAACTGCCGGGTATTCTAACCGCGTGCATAACCCCCTCAGACTCCATTTTGGGCAATAGGAAAGCTAGGCCTGTGTGATCCAAGGAAAAAAAAATAAGGTTAACCGGGTCGCAAGGGATTTGTAAATCCCACATCGTCCCTGCGCGCCTTCGGCGCGCTAAAACCTTTCATTCATCATCATCTTTTTTCTTCAGACAATTCGCTTTATTAAGAGCCGTCCAATGATGACTACCGGCCTGGCAATTAATGCCGGACTAATTATCATTATTGAAGGGATGTTAATAAAGCGAATTGCCGGAAAAATTACTTATTTACTTCACATTTACTGGTATAAATTACTTCCAGCATTCATTTTATTAAGACTTGGCAATTAGAGAGGCAACAGCAGAGAGAGTTTGTCTTGGAGTTTTTACATTATTTTGATACTCTCCCCAAATAGCTTCTAAATCTGCATTGAATTTCCTAGTTTTTACTGAGACATGACGACTCAACTGCCCCCAGTTCACAAATTCCCGAACACTTGGGATGGAGGTAGCTTCCTTATAGAGCAAATCTACCAACAAGAAAAACTGCAAGTTACGTCGGCCGGGGGCCCCATTAATGCTTTTGTGCCAAGCTTCGCAGTCATTGTTGGTCCGTACGGTAAGTCCAAAGACTGACCATGTATGTGCAGGCCACACATTGGAACACACCCACTGATTTTCTGCATAGATAAAAAGTTCTTTCAGAGCAGATTCCCCAGCTTCCTCTTTCAAAACCATAAACTCTTCTTGAATGTGGGAGTGGTGTAAATAAGGAATGGCCATGAGTTTTTTAACAAGTCTGTAAATGTCTGACCGTCTACCATATTCTACCTCAAGCCCTAAAGTTCTAACCTTTTTATAAACTGCTTGTTGCCAATGAAAAGCACAGCCCTTCAACTCGACACTTGGCAACAACTCTCTCAGTGCAAGCCATACACCGCGCTCAAAATCAACCATGCAACGTTGAACACGAACGTTAACATAACCACCCATCTTTTCAATCAAAGATGCGAACACTGCACGGTAATCTAGCTCCCTTCGCCTCGACATGAACACAAAAGCAGTTGGCACTTGTTTCATTTCACCTGTTTCTGATGCAAGGAAAGTGTGTATTGTGTATAATTGTACAAATGGAGAGCGAACAACTCTAAAAGTACCATCTAAATACCATGTTTTAGCCTTACTCATTGTCTCCAATTGATGCGGGGTGGCAAAAATTAAGTGTCTAGCACTACTGACTGAAATGTCGTCCACCCAAAAATCAGGTGGAAAATAACTAGGGTGGAAATTATAGTCCAAGTCTTTAGGATCTTCGGGCCTTAAAGCTTGTCTTTTACGGTTCGCCCTTCGGTACATTGCATCCATTGATGGTAGAGCAACTGAGCTACCAATATTATTTGCTCTAAAATAGTCTTTTACAATTTGTGTTGCTGGCTTGTACAAATCCAAACAGGCAGTGTTTTTTATTTCAACTGTAGCGATTGATAAAGTGTCAATGCCAGGCTTACCGTCATGGTTGTGAGTCCTAAGTCCAGGTGAAAAACAATCACCAATTTGTTTCACTGTTGCGAGACAAGGGTTTGTTTTAGTCCTAATGGAACACCTCCAATAAACAATGCCCTTTTTCACCTCTTTTTTGGTATAAGCATAACCGGCATTGTCAACTAAACGATTCTTTCCATGTTGTGTGCCACCAGAGATAATTCTATATTCTGGGATGAAATTGCTATCATTTATTTGGACATCACCAATTGGCTCTGCTTGTTGGTAACTTTCATTGAGAGGAGACGGTCTTGTGAATTCATTTGGCTCTGTTTCGTTGGCTAAAATAGTGTCGACATCATATAATGTATCAGGATCTGTATCGATTAAAATAGTATCTGCTTCAAAGGGGTCGTTTTCATTAGTTTCTTCTTCCAAAATGGCTGTAGCATTACTGGTAGACGGTGAACTACAATCATGGCACCGCCAATCATTTAAAACCTCTAAGCCTTTATTCATCCGACGGTAAAAAGTCTGTGAGATATTGGTTTGGCAAGTTCTGTGTTGCCATCTATGACAAAAATCACATTGTAGGCTTTCCTGTCTCTCTCTGCACAACCTTGCACAATATACGCAAAGTGCAGGTTCCATGATGACTGACTCCAACACAATATTGGGGCAGATTTATCATAATTCAACTAGCTTGGCGATTCTTTGATATTGAAAACAATGCTCGAGATCAAAAACCGATTGATATCTTTTCAATAACAATGTTCAAAGGTAATCTATTAATCACAAACTCTCTTCGCAACAATAAAGCAGATGAGAGTATGAGTATCTAGGGGTAAGCATAAATATAACGGGAAGAGGGGTGTACAGAAATTACTCAGCCAAACTGATTCTGAAGGGGAAAAGAATTCTGAACCAACTAAAACTTTTAGGGAAAAATAGTTTCAACAAGGTCTTTGTGGGGAAAACACTGTGGGAGAGGGTGGGTTTACCAAGTATAACGTATGGCACGGACGTGATTCCATTAAACCAAACCGTTATTAAGAAGTTGGAAAATACTCAAAATGATGCCGGCAGATGGATAACAGGGTCGAGTAATGCTGCAGCTTTGGAGGCAGTAAGGGGGGAGCTTGGGTGGATGAAAATCAAGGACAGGGTAGATTTGGGAAAACTGTGTTACTTTAACTACTTGAGAAACCTGCCTGACAACCGGTGGTGCAAATTGATGCTCGATACCATTTGGAATTCCAATATAGAAACGGGGTGGTCAAAACATGTGAGGGAACTAATGGACAATTACTCTATAGAGGTCACAAACATAGAAGTAGGAATGAAAGAAGGCAAAAGGTTTGTCAAAGAGAGAGTCATGGAAGATTGCAATCGAAACTGGCGAGCAGGGGTTAGCGTGAAAAGATCACTGCAGGGGTTACAATATAAAGAAAAGCCAGCTTTTGAGAAGTACCTAGATGGCACCTTTGGAGGGTCACTGCTGTTCAAACTGAGATCAAGATCACTGGAGCTTCGGGGAAAAATTGGGAGAGATGGGGAAAAGGGATGCCAAATGTGCCACTCTGGAGTAGTGGAGACCCTGGAACATTTTCTCTTGGAATGCCCACAGTATATACCTCATAGAATAAAATTTACTGGAAGAATAATGCAGAAGTGGGGTGAAGAAACAAAGGATAGATGGCTGAAGGGGGACACGAGGGAGAGGGTAGGAATGCTTATTGAAGAAATTGAAAAAGAGGAAGTGAGGGACACTATTAAGCAGTTTATATCTGAATGCTGGGAGGAAAGGAGGGGAAGGGGGGTGGGGTGCAGGGGGAATGATGGCCTTCTCTTATGAGGACCGCGACAAATCAGCGGCTGGCCAAAGAGTTATTATTATTAGTAAGTTAACTGGTATTCAAAAACAATATACCTGCCGATTTGCAATGCCAAAATGATCATTACTGTACAAACAAACACAAACAGTGCATCAAAAAGTTTGCATTGTGATTAAATTACTGTCCAAACAACCTTTTCTGAGAGACAGTTGAGTGAGTGATGTCAAACAGTAAAACAGACCAGTCAGTGACAGTCGTACTGATCGGACGTGTCTGTGAAAGCTCCTGACTGAACACATCTCACAGCTTGGATATTAACAAAGCCTATTGTTCTCTGTACCACTTCTGTGCACTCTTGTGTAATTTTGTAAGTGTTTATCTTTAACTCTATCTATTTTCTGTCTGCTTTTCTTTTGTTAAAACTAAAAACGAATATTTAAGTCAATACAATTTAAGTCAACACAATTAAATTAAAATCTTTAATAACTTAAAAAATAAAATTTAGAATTTTAGAATTATTTACAAATAAAAATAATGGATAAACAAAGTCAAGCTCAGTTAAACAGTTCTGCCTTTAATTCTGGTAGTCTGAGTAACAGTGGAAATTCCACTTATACTGATATGACATCGATGATGTCGATGATGTCTGGCTTCCAGAAAGAAATAGCCAGATTAAATGACACCATAGAGGGTTTGCGGTCAGAGCTTCAAGCCCAGAAGCGGCAGGCAGATAAAGAAAAGGCTGAATTGAGAAGGGAATTGGAAAAGGCAATTCTGAAAGCCAAACCAGGTAAGGAGGACCATGCTCCTCCTGTTCCCGAATTACCATGTATTGACGCTGCTACAGAAATGAGAAGACCTGCGTCCGCCGGCTCACTGTCGGGGATATCTGAAATAGATTCAGATCTAATTACCCCCAGCCAGGATAACTGGCTGCGTTCCATAGTAGAAGAAGCTACCAACACGGTCGCAGTTTCCCCGGCCATGGCGGTTGAAATTCAATTGGATGAAAATTCAGCTAAAGTCCCCAAATCGCAGCGACAGAAAAAATCACCAAACCAAAATCGATCGAAAAGGAAACTCTCCAATGAGTTCCGTGAAAATGATGAAACCGTGGACGTCGAAGACGAAAATGGTTTCTGTATGACTATTGATCGGCATGTCAAGAAGACAAAAATCATCAAGAAAAATTCACAGAGCACCGCTACTGAAAAGGACTCGGTGGTCACACCAAGAAATGGGGACTCTGTTAACGCAACAGAGTCTACATCACCGGAAATAGTGAATGCGACAGCTAGCCCAACCAATAGAGCGACGTACGCCGATAAAGTAAAAGCCAAAACGCCCCCTAAGGTGACCAATAAAACCAACAAGACACAGGGCCACCCGCAACCAAACCCCTGTGTCGTAATCACACGCGTCCACCCCAAAACGGAAAAAATCTCGATTGATAAAGCCCTTCCAGGATGCTCGTGGGAGAGACTAATCTCCAAAGCCACGGGTAACCATACTTGGAGAATAAAAGTAAAATGCCCTAATAGAGCAACGAAATTAAATCTGATAAGCAAAGGGGTAATTATTAATGGCAAAAAATACGAAACCGAGGAATATCGTGTTCTTCCGCAACCCGTTCAGTGTCACAAGTGTCAGAAATTTGGGCACCTGTCACACAAATGCAACGGGGAGCAACGATGTATGAAATGCGGTGACAAACACATCGCGAAGGCATGTAGTGCTAAAACTCTGAAATGCCCGAATTGCGGTGGTCAACACCCCAGCAACTACCGGGGTTGTAGCCACTTCAAAAAAGTTAAAACAAACATCCAGCTTAAAGCTCTAAATGTAAGTAATGTCGAGAACTCATCTTCCCCTTATCCCACGTGTACTCTAATGGCTGGCTCTATTTTCAGCATAATGAAGAAACACTTGGACACTAGTCTTTCGGACGTTTGCAAAGAGATTAGTAAAACAGCTTCTAAGTTATATAATACTCAAATATCTCACACGCTATTAGAAGCGGCCGTCAACAGAATATAATTATGTAACAATATTACAAATAGTAATTAAACTTAAATAAACTTAGTACAGTTATTCCTAAACCATTCATGGATACACTAAAAATAGTCCAGTGGAACGCTCGAAGCGTTAATCAGAAAAATTTGCAAATGTCACATTATTTAAAAAATACGGACGTAATTGGAATTAGCGAAACCTGGCTTAAACCAAACAAACAATTCTCGTTAAGTGGTTTTGATATTATTAGAAGAGATCGCCCCGCCCAAAAAGGCGGCGGTGTCGCTCTGCTAATAAGGCAGGAGATTAAATACAAATCAATACCATGCGACCACCTCAATGCTGAAGTGATTGCAGCTGAAATTGAACTTGACCACAAACACGTGGCCATCATATCATATTATAACAAGCCGCAAGCAACAGTAGACAGTAAAGTATTTGAATTTTTTACCAACAAGTACAAGCACTGCATATTCTTGGGTGATTTCAATTCCAAACACCAGGTATTCGGTTGTCATAAGACTGAGCCTAATGGTGACGCCCTTTTCCACATCATTGAAGAACTCGATCTATTTGTGGTAAATAACGATCAAGACGTAACATACATAAGCAACAACCCACTCCATCAATCAGATATCCTAGACTTGATTATCACCAGCAAATCACTAACCAGCCAAATGCAAGACATATTTGTAGGAGATGATGATCTAGGCAGTGATCACCTGCCGGTTCACGCCACTCTGAAATGTAATACTGGTCCCTCAAGGTATCCTCCCGTGAATAGGAGGAACCTATCAAAAATTGGCTGGAACCTCTTCAGAAACATCATCGAAGTAAAAATAAAGGCAAATGACCCCTCAAATGTTCATGAACTAGAAAAAGCCTGCACCCACCTTAACGAGGTCATCAACAGTACACTAGACGAAATCTGTCCCAAGCAAACAGTAAAGACGCGGATAAACAGAATAACCCAAACAACTCTTCAAATAATCAAACAAAAAAGAAAAGCCTTCCGGGCTTACCAATCAGAGAATGATCAAATGAAAAGAGCAGAACTTAAAACCGCGTATAATCGCCTTCATGGGGAAGTAAAAAAGGCCATAGCTAACGACAATCGCGTGAGATGGGAAAAAGCAACCGAAAACCTAAATGGGCTGAGAGAACCTAAGAGGTTCTGGGATACATTTAAAACTCTTACTGGCCAAAAGAGCAAAATTGCCAATAATAATGCGCTAAAGACTAGCGACGGATCTATGGCCATAGACGACAAGGCAAAGGCCAGTGCTTTTGCCGAACTTCTAAAGAAGGCACATCGTCCACAAGAAGGGAACAGATATGACAACGATTTTAAGGTACGAGTAAATAAATTTGTCCGAGATAACAACTCAATCTTCAATGAACCGAACTTCGACCAAAGGCATGAAGACGGGGACGACCATGAATTAACCGAACCAATAAGCGTAGAAGAGGTCATGGGTATAATCAGAAAATGCAGGTCATCTTCGTCCCCAGGAGAAGACGAAGTCTTTTACAAAATAATGAAACAGTGCCCCAACATCTTCTACTGCAGACTTACCAAACTCTTAAACTGCTGTCTCTCCTGTGGGTACTTCCCAAAATGCTGGAAAGTGGCCACGGGAGTCATGATACCTAAACCCGACAAAGACCTTACCAACCCTTCCAACTACCGCCCAATCAGCTTGCTTAGCTGTGTTGGGAAAATATTTGAGCGGATTCTCACTACGAGACTTCGCAGCTATCTCGAATCAATCAACTTTTTCAACAAATGGAAAAGAGCGTATAGGAGTCAGAAAGAGGGAATCGAACACGTATATAGACTGGTCGATTATATGAAAACAGCATTTAGTCAAAACGAAATCGGAACCGCGCTTTTCTTGGATGTAGAAAAAGCGTTCGACTCGGTATGGCACAATGGCGTGAGATATAAACTAGCGAAAATGGGATTACCCACTAAAATTCTAAGGATCATATCATCATTTCTAACTGAACGAAAAATCAAGGTGAAGGTTAATCGCGAGGTGTCAGAGGAAGTAATACTCGAAGCGGGAACACCACAAGGGTCGGTTCTAAGTCCGCTTCTTTTCATAATATATGTGAATGATATAGAAAAAGTAGGGAAAAACTTTGTTGAAATATCGCAGTTCTCAGACGACAAAGGCATTTGGACAGCCAGCAAGTCCAGAAACATAATTAAAAATCGTCTACAGGATACCATTCGCGATCTTGAGAGCTGGTGTGCCCTGTGGCGCATCAAACTCAATGCCGCCAAAACTCAAAAAGTTACGTTCTTCAAAAAGCAAAGGAAAAAACCAGTCCCGAGTATCGATCTCCAGTTATACGATCACAAACTAGAAGCAAACAAAGAAGCCAAATTTTTGGGATTTATCCTAGATAGCAATCTCAGTCTAAACAGTCACGTAAACTCCATTACGGTTAAAGCTACTAAACGTATCAATTTTCTGAAGATGATCAGAGGTAGAAAATGGGGAGCAAACAAAGATGTGCTTCTCAAGCTCTACAAAACATTTATACGTCCGGTACTAGAATACGGTGCCATAATAACAAGTGACCTAAGCAAAACCAACATTCAGAAGCTACAGAGGGTTCAAAATTATGCCCTGCGAGTGGCACTATGCAAACCCAAATGGACACCGATAAAGGAACTTCACGAGCTAGCAAAAACAGAAACTATTGATACGCGATTAAAAGACCTACAAAACAAAACCCTCAACAGACTCCAAGATAGTGAATTAATGGTTGAGCTGAACGAACACCGATCCCTTAACAGAAAAACAAAATAAGTTTCCAGAAAATAAAAAAAAAAAAATAAAAAATAAAAAAAAAAATAAAATAAAAATTATACAATATAACTAAATCGCGTGGAGTCAGTGAGGATTGCCTCGCTACTCATTGGGAACTTTAGGATAGAGTCTGTGAGGACTGCCTCGCAACTCTGCTGAAGCGCGATTGAAACGCGTTTAATAAGATCTATATAACAAAACCCTCCACACTCTCCAGGACAGTGAATCAATGGTGAAGCTGAACGAACACCGAACCCTAAACAGAAAAACAAAATAATCCACAGTAAATTAAAAGTACTCAATAGCATGGAGTCAGTGAGGATTGCCTCGCTACTCATTGAGATCTTTAGGATTGAGTCTGTGAGGATTGCCTCGCAACTCTGCGTGTGGGGAGTGGGCTCCGAAGAAACACACCCCTTACCCCATCCATAGCAACAATCACACAGCATGCACAATATACAATAGCGGACACCTATCTTTCTCTCTACCTATAACTTTTCTAACTGAACATTCTCAAATTTTCTTGCAACACTCTAATCAAGAAGACTCATGGAAATGGTAGACAAAGCGTAGGAGGAATTGGTGCAACCTACCTTTCTGCAACATATACAAGAAACCACCAAACGATAGGCAAGGATTGAAACAAGCTTGTCTGGCTGGGAACGAGTGTACATTTGATATAAATAAACATTTGAATAAAGATTTAACAGCCCTTTTAAGGGCTTGAGGGTGTGTGTGTCAGTGATAGTTTTTTTTGGGGGGGGGGGTGGAGGAGGTCATTTGGAATTCCCGAAGGATAACCAGCTACCTCAAAATCACATACGGCATCCTATCTCCCAGAAGGCTTGATGGATGACTCCCGGTTTTTTAAAACTATACTGTTGGAGCTTTCTCCACTTCTTTTTTGTAACCGCTATGGTCATATACCGGGGCCGCTACCAAACCGGCGTTGCTGTTTGGTTTTCTTTTCTCTTCTTCCCTTTAACTTGCCATCGCTCAACTTTACATTCTGGCTCTCCACCATGGTAGGACTCAAACCTCTACCATCGCCGAACTGGAACCGAATAGAACTCGCCCTCTAATAGTTTTAAAGGCGTTGAGGGATTGAGTATTGACCATCTAACACTACAACGTAAACTGCCGGGTATTCTAACCGCGTGCATAACCTCCTCAGACTCCATTTTGGGCAATAGGAAAGCTAGGCCTGTGTGATCCAAGGGAAAAAATAAGGTTAACCGGGTCGCAAGGGATTTGTAAATCCCACATCGTCCCTGCGCGCCTTCGGCGCGCTAAAACCTTTCATTCATCACATGTGTAACGCCCCTGGAGATGTCAATCATTTTCCGTTGTTTCTCCAATCAGGGCACTAATGGGATTGCATTTACTCAGACAAGAAAAAAATGTTACTTTTTACACATTTGGATTTTGGGATTCAGTGCATAATATTCTTACTTTTTGGGTGAGTCTGTAAAAAATTACTTAATTTTTGTTTATTTTTCCCTAATAAAATATTTTTTTTTCAGCGGCCGATTTGACCCAAATTGTCGCGGCCGATTCGTCCGAAATTGCAGCGGCCGATTTGGCTGGCGGTCGATATGACCGGTAGCCGTCCAGGGTACGAGTTTTCTTGGAACCGTTTGAATCATATCCATTTTTTTTTTAATTATCCAATTTCTCGATTAGTAAGTTTCATTGTTGTGAAACACGTCCTGGTGAAGAGATGAACAAATTTGGTTGACCCCGAATAGTCACTCCACTCACAGGTAACTACTATTATTTTCATTTAGCAGCTCTATCGTACTGAAAATAGAAATAAATTTTTGGTAGTAAAGTTTTCAATGCCTGAGGCAGACATGAAACGAGACCAAATTTCCCAACTCGTGCGTTTCGGTCATAAACACCGAAATTACCCGTTTTACGTCGTATTTTTCACTCTTTACTTATTATTTTAAGGGGACGTCCAACCTAACTTTGGTCAAATTTCATGTAATTTTCTTTCAAGTCTAAAAAAGGCCCAAAATGAATAACCCCAATAAATTATATACCAAAATGCTTGGAATGAAACATAGAACATGTGGAAACTGAAATTTGCCATGGAACTGCTGCCATGTGTAAATAGCACCACCTGAAAGTCTGCTATGGCATAAGTAAGAGAACAAAATTTTTACAATAAAATACCTCAAAATAAAATAACAGCTGTATTCTATAAACATTTAAGTACATACTCGAAGAAATCTTTTCCTAATTCATGAAAGTAATGAAGATTGAGACCAAATGTTATAAGTGGAGTGCTCACTGATTGAAGGCAGACATTTTCTTTTGTTTATGTTTTGATTTGGGGAGTTCAACAAAGGTCAACTTGAAGGAGTCCAGCAGAAGAAGTATGGAAGGACAAAAGAGTGTCTCCCAATATCAAGATGTATGTGTTACTGTAATGGTTTGGAAAGAAAATATGATATTCTCCTATGTAGAATGCACTGCAAAGTCATACATTGTAGTTGAATAAATATATTTACAAACCCCTTGCACTGTAACCCCTTTTATCCCATGCATCAATTTGATAGTGATTAAATTGTTAAATTTGTCTGGTTTATCAATAAGTACATTAGCTTTGTTTAACTCTTGGACACCAATACACTCATGATATCTGTTGGAGAAGAAATAAGGGTAACTGTAACCTGTCACTGCAATAAACCATCTAATGTACTTAAAAGTACATTGTTATTCAAAACACATCAAATCAACCTTACATAACCATTATTGCATGTACTTTCCCCAAGGAGGCTTACTGACATATTGAGATCAGAAGGGCACATCCAGAGGGTCTCACATATTTTTTTCAAGAACGCAGTACACAAAGCAATCCCCAAAAGATGACAAGTGAGCTCCATTTGACACAGAAAATTTGGGGGGGGGGGGGGTGGGGGCTCTCTTCCTTGTATGACTCTACCTCCGGCACTCAAGGCATATGCCTTTTTTCTCAAAGTTTAACTCTTTTTTTCTTTTTGAAGATCCTGGCCACACATGTTCCAAACACTATCAGACAGGTAAACCTCCAAATAAGTGTATCTGCAAAAATCATGTTACATTGCAAAACATTCTTTTTAGAGTTTTAGTTCTGGACCTTTCATGCTTCTTACTTCCAACTATAACACTTAATTTATCGATTCATGGGTGAATAGAAAAGTCCTGCCATAATCAACATTTTGAGTTCCATAAGCCTTCAAAACAGCTCCAATAAAAGTGTCAAACATCAGATTGGTGGCTTTATACAGAATATTCATTAGGTTGTTGCTTGATAAGTAATAGGAACAAAATCTTCACAAGAAAATTCTGCAGCAATACAATTGAGGGTATTAGCAGGCACTCTGCAACAAATTGTAACAAATCAACTAGTTATAAACAAAATTTTCTAACTCAAAAGAGTGAAAAAGTACCACAACTCTGAAAAAATGTGGGAAGAAACACATGCTACAGCAGCTACACAGGCATTGTTTCTCCATGATGCTCGATCACAAAACCAAATATCCTTCAAATTGGAGTAGCAATGGTTGAGATACAAGGGGGAATGTTGGTACATGCAATGATGAATGGGTAAGACTAAGATTAAGAGGACAGGGGGTCACCACTGCACGGCCCTAGATGCACCTTTGATTTTCCAACTTCCACTAAGTTCCAGGTCTGGGGCATAATAATCGCAACACACCCAACTTATCAGTTCATAATTTCAGTTAAATAAAAGAAATTATCAATTTGAATTAAATAATAGATGATGTAAAAATATTTGGCTTCCTTCGCCTTCTCGTACTATTTAATTACCACAAACAATATCAGTTTGATGCCGACAAACGAAACTGAACGCATGTGGTTTGATTAAAAAGTAACTCGGCATGAATAATGAAGAAATTGCGAATATTTCGTGTATTTCATTTATTTAAAAGCCAAGTGCAGCTAATATTGACCGTGCATTCGATAATTCGTTTCGGTTTTGACCACACGGCCACGCTGACACTCCATGACAGCGGTTATGTTTATTGTGATATGCAAATTGGGGGATGGTTTCCGGTGAAGGAGATTTGTCACATTTGTCAGTGTAAAACGATAAAAAAAAACCACTGATCGACGCTTGTATTACTATGGTTGGTTGGAAGAAAAAACTAAATTCTCAGCATCGTCCAAGCGCACCTTATTTAAAAGCACGAATGCATCATTTTCAACCCATCTTCAATCGGTCCTTTGCAGACATCAAACATACCCGTCTTCAAATTCCATGGTTACTAGGACGTAAATAACTTCGCAGCGACAGGGGGAAATTAACACACTCAATATAGTTCCAGGTCACTTGGAATATACTTCGTGAAAAAGTGATTTCTGAAGCATTCTGCTTACTTTGTTATGAATATTGCCTTATTTTATGTGTATCGTCCCGATTTTATACACTCGGTTATTTTTTTTACAAGTGGTTCATGTTGTCTTTCTAGTGCGCAATAATTCAGATTTTTTGTCAACAAAAAAGTTCAGACGGCCTGTAAACACGAGAGGGAATTTCGAACCATATTTTGCAGTTATGACATTAACAGCTCAAGTACTTGCTGTCACCTGTTTGCAAATACGCTCATACATTGTCTCGAACAAATAAAGGGCGTGATCACGTCCTTGCATTCTTACGATTGCCCAAATTGAGTATTTCTGCAAGAACCACATCGTAATCACATGACCGGAAAAACATCGTTGAAACATGGCCACCTCCGGAACATCAAAAATTTGTGTTGATGTTATTACATTCAAACGTCAAAACCCACCAGAGTGTGTGTCAAAAAAATGCTTTCTCCGAGTCTGTAGTATGTTATCATTATATTGAGGACAAGGCTTTCGAATTACCGGTTATTTTGTGGTTTTACCGGTTCGTTACTTATGCCATTTGCAAATTAATCTTCTTCAAAATCATAAAATTCACTTTTTTTCCTGAAAAAAAATATATGTACCTTTTCTATGCACTTTACTCATTATTTTGATATATAATTTGCCTTTCCTTACTTCTCTTAACTGTTTCTGAGGCATTGGGAAAAATGTCAAAAAATTGACCAAAGTTAGGTTGGACGACCCCTTAAATATTTAATCACAAAGTTGTGAAAACTGTTCTCATAAAGTATCCAGAGATGGGGTCCAGGGCGTTTCGTCCCTGGACGTTTCGTCCCCAACTTGGTGGGACGTTTCGCCCCCGTGACCGGGTGGGACGTTTCGTCCCCAGTTGGGGACGGAACGTCCCACTTCAATACCAAATTATTGAGAAGATATGGGATTGGATTTTTGTTTCATGTTCATGTTAACCTTTTACCTAAAATAGCGGTAACAAAACCATTAACAGTGACAACATAAAACTGAAACCATATAAACATGTTTTATCATTAGAAAAGGTTTGTCGAACCAGTTCTGATGATATCCATGCTTATTAGTTATATGATTTTATTATTATTTTATTTTTAAAACAAAAAGTATTTTTTAAGAAAGTCGTTAGGTAAAGGGTTCAACAAATAAAATTTATGTAGATATAATGTATATATTATATGGTATAATGTAATGTAAACTGTAAACTTTGTTATTGATTGTTTAACTTTTGGAAATCAATTAAAGTTATATCAATGAAATATACCTCTGTTAGTTATTTATAACACACATCCTTTACAGGAATTTGCATTGGGGATGAATCGTCCCAGGGACGAAACGTCCCACCAGTAGGGGACGAAATGTCTCAGGGACGAATCGTCCCGGGGACGAAAGAACCCAATCCCCAGAGATGTTCCATGTTCCATGAACATATTTGTGATGTCAGAATTCTCCGGTTCACTGCATCATTGCCATCAACAAGCCGTTGGCCACAAGGGTGTCGGGTCGTTTCGTCCCACTTTCCGTACGCCCCAAGTCGTTTTGCCCTCTATATTGGGCCAAATCGACCCGGGTATGAGGGGCGAAACGACAATGATTTTCTTCATTTTTAGCTCAACTTTGGCAAAGCCAAATTTGAGCTTTTGTCATCCGTCTGTCCATCTGTCCGTACGTCAACAATTGGATACGGCTCGGGCTAGAGGCCGTATTTATGAACCGATCTTTAAGAAACTTCTTGGGTACCTTTGTTATGACCGTGGGACGAGAACAAGTGTTTTTGGGTGCGGTTCGAAATTCAAGATGGCTGCCAGCTGCCATTTTGTACCTACGATGCAGAAATCTGTTTTTTGTACAGAACTTCCATATGAAAGCTCTGATTTGAATAATTTTTTGTATGAATGTTTAGTACCATGGGATACATCACATATAATACGGTTTTTTTTCTCGTGCGTAAATTGTGCAAATTAGACTAATTTTGATGTTTTTTGGTGTTACTTTCAGCACTGTAAATGCAAATGCCAATACGGCTCGGGCTAGAGGCCGTATTTATGAACCGATCTTTACGAAACTTCTTGGGTACCTTTGGTATCACCGTGGGACGAGAACAAGTATTTTTGAGTCCGGTCCGAAATTCAAGATGGCCGATGGCAGCCATTTTGTACAAAATTAGGTGCAATCAGATTTTTGCACAGAACTTCCATATGAAAGCGCTGATTTGAATAATGTTTTGTGTGAATGTTTAGTACCATGGGATACATCACATATAATACAGGTTTTTTTCTCGTGCAGAAATTATGCAAATTAGATGAACTTTGATTTTTTCAGTGCGACTTACACACAGTAAGTACACATGTCAATACAGCTCAGACTAGAGTCTGTATTTATGAACTGATCTTCACGAAATGTCTTGGGTACCTTTGTTATCACCTTGGGATGAGAACGAGTGTTTCTGGGTGCGGTCTAAAATTCAAGATGGCTGCCAGTGGCCATTTTGTACCGAAATTAGGTCTAATCAGTTTTTTGTACACAACTTCTATACAGCTCAGACTAGAGGCCATATTTATGAACCAATCTTTACGAAACTTCTTGGGTACCTTTGTTATCACCGTGGGATGAGAGCGAGTGTTTTTGGGTGTGGTCCGAAATTCAAGATGGCCACCAGCAGCCATTTTGTACCAAAATTAGTGCAATCAGTCTTTTGTACAGAACTTCTGTATGAAAGTTCTGATTTGAATAAATTTTTGTATGAATGTTTAGTAACATGGAATACATCACATATTGTAAGGGGTTTTTTTTCGTGCAGAAATTATGCAAATTAGATGAACTTTGATTTATTCAGTGCTACTTACACAATGTAAGCACACATGTCAATACGGCTCAGACTAGAGGCCATATTTATGAACCGATCTTCACAAAACTTCTTGGGTACCTTTGTTATCACCTTGGGATGAGAATGAGTGTTTCTGGGTACGGTCCAAAATTCAAGATGGCTGCCAGTGGCCATTTTGTACCGAAATTACAGTTAAAACTAGAAGTCCTGTCATGAAATGCGCACAAATAGCACGTTGATATGCGCGTTAATGTACGCGTTATGGCCCAAGTAAAGCTATCAAATTCTGTACGTATGGCCTGTGCACAAGCAATGTTTCAGCCAATGGACCTCCGGGTAACCCGGAGGTCCATTGGCAGAAACATTGCATGTGTTTGCTATGAGTAACCAAGAGAGCCTGCCGTGCTTTGGATGCCATTCGATATGGCAATTGCGCGCAATTCCAACGCGCAATTAAGCCTAGATAAGCGCACTATTCGTGACAGGACTTCTAGTTTTAACTGTAGGTCCAATCATTTTTTTGTCACAAGTTCTATACAGCTTGTATTTATGAACTGATCTTCACAAAACTTCTTGGGTACTTTTGTTTTCACCTTGGGACAGGAACGAGTGTGTTTTGGGGTGCCTTTGTTATCACTGTGCTTTGAGAACAAATATTTTGGGGTTCAGTCAGACCCACTCTGTGACTCAAAGAGTTTTTTCTAGTTTAGCATCTGACTGTCACCCACCTTTACAATACTTTACCTATACATTTGTTACAGGCAACGGTCAGTATTTATGTACAGACCGTTACAATACTTTATATGTACCTTTGTTATCAGGTCATTACCTAGATATTTGTCATTGCTGTGTCACATACTATACATGTACATGTCTTTGACTTGACAAGTTGAGCTACAGTGTCATTGACACTTTCATTTGGTTTTAAAGTACTTTTCACCAGTCATCACCAATTAACAGTAAAATGCATATAACCTAATGTATTTGTATCATGTTTTCTTCTGAATGTCGGACAACACTCTACACTGCCGATCACATCGTCATTCTTTATAAATCTCCTCTAAATAAGAGTAAATTCATTTATTCATCTCCTGTAAATTCAAACTACAGACACAGCAAATTTGTCAGATTCATGTGTGGACTGTAATAGAAAGGTGAGACGAAGGTTACTGGTAGCATGCTATCACATGTGATGTCTGCGGGAATTGGCAGCACCAATTATCTGGAAGAATGTGTGTGTTTTTGCCACAAGGCGATTTTGCCACCGAGCATTTTTGCCACCGAGCAATTACCATGTGGAACAGGTATCTCCTTAACTACGTATAGGAATGATATAAGTCGAGACAGCTCCGGCTTGCACTTTGAGCATGTGCCATGTAGTCGGAGAAGAATGGCGTATTCAGAAAGGGAAGAACAAATCCCACTCACATATGCGGAAATTGCAGTGCTGGAGGAAGTCTCCGAAAATAAGCATATGGATATTGAGGCTCCAGAAACATGACTTTCAGAATTTGAAAACAGAGACACGGAGATTCCTCAATCATTTGATGAGACTTAACGTCAATGGTAGGGCTGTCATGATTTTTCAATTTAGGAATTGATTAATCGTCGCAAATAATCGATTAATCATACCTACAGTTAAAACTAGAAGTCCTGTCACGAAATGTGCACAAATAGCACGTTGATCTGCGCGTTAATCTACAAGTTATGACCATAGTAAGGCTATCAAATTATGTACATATTGCCTGTGCACAAGCAATGTTTCAGATAATGGACGTCCGGGTAACCTGGAGGTCCATTGGCCGAAACATTGCCCGTGTTTGCTGTGAGTAACCAGGAGAACCTGCCATGCTTTGGATGCCATTTGATATGGCAATTGCGCGCAATTCCTACGCACAATTAAGCCTAGATACGCACGCATTTCGTGACAGGACTAATAGTTTTAACTGTAGATGACCCCCCACCCCTCTCCCTCTCTTTGAAGTCGATAAAAATGAAGTTCCAGTCAGCTGATATACCTTAAGTAAACAACGAAGATGATCAACTTTTAGGTACATTCAAAGCTTTGACGTTCTGTACTTTTGAACCGTCAGATCTTCGCAACTGTCGACCGGTCTTGATTATTACACTGACGGTTCAAAGATTCAGAACATCAAAGCTTTGATGAATGTACCTGGAAGACAAATGCTTCCAATGGCTTCTTGGGGTTTAACATCGATGTTCATAACTCAATACCTTTAGAAACAATAGTTTTTTCATCAAATTTTCTTTTAATTATTAAACATCTAAAACGGGATACAATTTACCGATTATTCGACAACGAAAAATACTAATCGATTTCGCCATGACTGATCAACAATCGATTAATCGATTGATCGTGACAGCCCTAGTCATTGGCCACACCCACCTTTGATTCATTTTTTGAAATTTCGCTGTCTGAAACTACCCACCTCCGCCTGTGGGACGAAACGACCCGGGGCAAACGGGGATTGAGGTGAAACGACTCAGGGGGGAACAGAAATTGTGGCAAAACGACCCGGGACCGCCACAAGCATTACCCAGCTGGCTTATTGTCGGTCTTCCTAAACACTGGAATTACCCAGAATTACTCGGAATTACCTGTTTTATGTCATATTTTTCAGTCTTCGATTATTATTTTAAATATTTAATCACAGAGTTAGTAATGAACTGATTATCAAAACTTGCTATCAACCGATTACCAGTTATTTCTCTGCCGATCATGCCGATTCTGATGGTTGAAGTAGGACACTGAAGAAAATCTGCTGGTGCCTGTTATACTACAGAATTTCGTTGATAAATCATCAGTCACAAAAGCTTATTGCCACATAAGTTCTCTGAGTATGCATATTTAGTGCTGGGCAATATTAGCCAAAATAATATTTGCATTTTGGTTGGGGTGTGGGGAAAAGATTGTTATTAACGATACAGTCAAACGATATTGTTCTCGTGAAGATTGTGTTTTATTCCGGTAAATAGTGTTAATATGGTCTTGTGTAAGGATACAATACACTTGGCTGTATTAACCAGGAATATATTGCGCACACATACTTTGTGTCTTAAATGAATAGTAATTTTAATGTTAATGTGTGTTGTGAAGTCATATGATGTATGGTTAACATGTTTGTCATAATGTATACAGTGTTTTTTTTCAGCGTGTTACCTCCCTTGATGTATTTCTCTAATGTTTACATGAACTCTACAATCTTCGGGAAATAGTGGCGATCTCGTACCGATTGCAGTTGGTAAATTCCGTAATATCTCTGCTCTGCAAATCCCTAAATTTTCGGCTATGCACCACACTCGTTTTTAATGGGGAAACTTTATTGAAAGGGCGAGATATCAAAAGGATTTTTAATAGTCAGTGTTAAATATACATGAAGAATAACCGAAACTGCCGGTTGTCATAATCGGCCGATGCCCCATAACTGATCGATTCCGATTATCGATTCATCACTACACAGAGTTGTTAAAACTGTTCTCATAAAGTATCCAAAGGTGTTCTATGTTGCCATTCCCCTTATAATTTACCCAACTGCGAACCGATTTGTGGTGTCAGAATTCACTGGTTCACTGCAGCAACAAGCTGTTGGCCATAAACATCATCCAACTGGGTTATTATCACTGTCTTTGTTGGCAAACCTTGAATATACCGTATAAAGATAATTTTATATGTATGCAACGCCAGCTATGAGAGGAGTGTGATAAACAGAACGGTCATCAAATTTTTTTTCTGTATTTGGTTCTTATTTATCACCTTGCACACACCACTCGCATTGCATTCAGTATGCACAACACTCGAGTGGGTTTCGTGTGATGTCATTCCTGAGAATGGGCAAGTGCTCCAGTTCTATGTCCTGTACCTGGGATTTTTTTTTATTGAGATTGAGGCTCTAGAGTACTCATAATTAGACCCATCATGCCAGTCTCATAATCAAAATGGCATTATTTGGTGTAATTCCGGTGTTTACGAGAACTCGCTTATTGTCCCCGTCTTTGTAGTCAAACCTTTCAATATTCTATATAAAATTTATTTTATATGCATGCAACACAAACTATGAGAGGAGTGTGATAAACACAATGATCATCGATTTTTTCTGTATTTGGTTATTATTTATCACCTTGCAAGTCCGAACATTACAAAATTGGTCGAGTTTGACAATGACATTATGAAACCATTGACGATACCATCGTTTTACCAAAATGAAGTCAGATGAAGATAACCAAACATGGAAATTAACATTAATCCTGCCACTAAAGCTAAACAACAGTAAACATGTTGTAGGTTTTGATTTGCTATATTCATCCTTCGTACCAGGTTTCAGAAAAAATATATCAAACTGGAAAAACATGCTCTCCATCTACATGTAGTAAAAGTTCATGTAGCCTGGCTGTAGTGCAGTGTAGGCCTGTTGACAGAGTATTGTACATGTACAGCTGACTTCAAATCAAACTCAGAATCAGACAGCCAAAGGCTGAGTTCAGTGATCTGAACATAGTGGCTACACCTCCACGTTCAGATTCCTTCCATTCAAATCTGTAGAAAAATTCTCCCAAGTTTTTATAGGAACTCAAAACTCAAAAATAGGAATGTATATATGTATCAAGCTTATCAAATTATGCCCTTATGGGTTAACAGGATGTTTTAATCTATACTACAGTACAAGTTAAAATAAGTTGTAGCATAACCACAATAAACTAAGAATACTGTTGCTTCTGCACTGATAAGATCAGAATGTGACATCATTTTCTGGAAAGCTCTCACTGTAGCTTCTGGTTTTATCATTGCAGGAAGGGAAAGATACATAGTTTATTGTGGTTATCCTACAGTTTATTTTGACTTGTATTGTAGTTGGTTTTTAAAGAAGACTGATACAGTGTATGTTAGAATTCACTTGAGTATAAAGAAAACACAAACAAAAGACAGCCAATTTTCATGAATTGGTTAATTGTTCTGAATGATTGTCGATCATTGTTCTTTTTAACCCTTTACCCAACGAATCGGCCGCATCCGCCCACGTAATATGCAAATTTAGCAGTTGAAATAATATTATTTTTAAAAAAATTTAGACAAAACCATATCATTTGACCCCTCGTTGGAACGAGCTCGTCGAGCTCGTTCCAACGACGGGGTCACATGATATGGTTTTGTTGGAAATATTTTGAAAAATTTTAAAAAATGATATTTAAAATAATAAATTTTGATATTGTCTGCATTGGGTAAAGGGTTAACATTGGTGGTTGAATCTCCCTTGACATGAATGAAGATGTTTTCTCATGATTTACTCACTTTACGGATATTTTTCTACTGAAATATTGTCCTTGTACACCAGTTTAAGGGCACCAGTAGTGGGTGAAAGTGGGTAAGTATTCAGTTATCAGCATTCTTATACAGTGGAGCCCATTTAATTGGATATCTCTTAATTGAATAACCCTGTTAATTGAATATGATATCCAAACACAAAACCATTTACCATACCTTTAGTACAAATTTGACCTGTTAATTGCATATAGGATAAAGAGTATACTCCTGTTAACTGAATAAAAAATCTTGCAACGTGTCGATAAATTACCCTGACAATCTCCAAATTCACCTTCCTTATTGACTTATTTGGCCTCATACATCCAATACAGGCATTTAATCTATTATATCTTGTTTGACAGAGCTCTATGAGCTCTGTCAAACAAGGTATAATAGAATAAATGCTCAGTTTTTGTCTAGAAACAGGAAAATAATCACATCCCTGTTAAATGAATATTCCTGTTAATTGGATATTTTTTACTGGCAAAGTGTCTATTCAGTTAACAGGGTTTCACTGTACTGAGGTACAGTAAGGCCGCCGTGGACTGGTTACTTTTCTTGGGTGGGCAATATTTCCACAGGCACAATAATATTAGATTCCAGACACTAATTATAGGCATAATCATCAAGAATTAAATTAATGACACACTGGGTACAACCTGGTGCTTCATTAATTAAAATTTTGCTGATGCTGATTTTTATTACCTGGTAAACGCATGAGTGGCCATCACTGCCCACCAGTGCACAGCGACTGTAATGTATAGATAAGAAGATCTTGACAGGAAGTTTTGATTAGACTCTATACAACACCCCAATTCTACAGTCGAATCACCAGCATTGTCCGCCGGTCAGTGTGGATTCTGTATAGGACAGTTGTTGATTTTTAGGTTTTGCCACTCAGGTGAGCTTCTCAGTAGAGCTTGAGGTTTTTAAATTTCTTGTTCAGTTTCGGTTTTGATTTTTCAGGTGGAGTAAAACCTCGGTTCGGTTCGGTTTTCGGTTTGTTCATGAGGCCAAGTAAAATTCAGTAAAACTCATTCTTGTGTCTGGAGTCATAACTGAATGGTAGTGAAATTAAATGAAACTCAATGAATGCCCGAAATAAGCTATAATACAGTTAAAACTAGAAGTCCTGTCATGAAATGCGCACAAATAACACGTTGATATGCGCGTTAATGTACGCGTTATGGCCCAAGGAAAGCTATCACATGTTGTACATATGGCCTGTGCACAAGCAATGTTTCAGCCAATGGACCTCCGGGTAACCCGGAGGTCCATTGGCAGAAACATTGGATGTGTTTGCTATGAGTAACCAGGAGAACCTGCCGTGCTTTGGATCTCATTCGATATGGCAATTGCGCGCGATTCCAACGCGCAATTAAGCTTAGATAAGCGCACTATTCGTGACAGGACTTTTAGTTTTAACTGTACATGTACATGAAGAATCAGGAAGGCCAATATAATAATTACCTAAATATTCAGAACTTTTATTGTGCTTGGCCATTTTTCGAGGTCTGACACCTACACGCAACTTGAGGAAAGCTGCAAACACAACTAAGCTGAAATGTCGGAAATCCACAGAATGTAGCCTTCCCAGAGTAGTGGGAGTACCCAGACACTGCCATTGGCAGTGTCTGGGTACTGCCACTACTCTGGAATGGCTACATTCTGTGAATTTCTGCAGCAAGAGAGTATTTAATAAAAAACGAAAAACCTTAGATTACGGGATATTGACGGTTTCGGTTTTTAAAAAATACTAAAAACCTCGGCTCGGTTTCTATTAACTTACAGCTCTACTTCTCAGGCCTTCAGTGGCCTCCTGTTAACAATACAGTTTGTCCTCACCTGCATTCAAGAGAGGCTTATAATCAAGGAAATTAATCCATGCCCAGTAGATTGATTTTCTCAGTTGTCAGATTGGCTTTGCCATTCAAAGGATTGCTTGAAGCTCTATTTATGAGCTTTGTCCAAAATTGCCCGAGTTCCATACTAGAAACACAATAAAAACATGGAAATGGCAATGTGGCATTCTGTCATGGCAGACCATGAAATAAAGACCATACATGTACATCATAACCTGTTACACTATATAACTGGCCCCCACTCAAATGAAAAGTCCTTGAATTTTGGCCCCTTCCTTGAATATAGCTTGAAATTGTTTCGAGTCTTGAAAAGTACTTGATTTTCCATCACTCCCCTTGAAAAGTACTTAAATTTAGTTTCCTATGACCCCAGAGAAAATAAGTCTTAGGATAACCCTCCCCACATACATGTGATGTCACAAAATCGGCCAGGAATCACCTTTATTTGATCTCTGTATTGTCCCTTGAGTGCAACAAGGCATCATCTGCAATGCTTTAGCATTGCAGATGGCACCTGGTTGAACTCAAGGAACGTTATACAGTTAAAACTAGAAGTCCAGTCATGAACTGTGAGCTTATCTAGGCTTAATTGTGTGCAATTGCCATATCGTATGGCATCCAAAGTATGGAAGGTTCTCCTGGTTACTCATAGCAAACACAGAGGTCCATTTGCTGAAACATTGCTTGTGCACAGGCCATATGTACAGAATTTGATATCCTTACGGTACTATGGTCATAACGCGTAGATTAATGTGCAGATCGACGTGCTATTTGTGAGCATTTCATGACAGGACTTCTAGTTTTAACTGTATATCTACTATTACATGTATCTAGCTACATGTAGTTGGGTTTTTCAGAGATCATGTTCTCAGGACTGAAATTCTTTGTGTTGCTATGGTGTTGTGCAATGCAAGTTCATTTCAAAATTATAATAGGCCTTGAAAATCATGGTCTGAGTCCTTGAAAAGTGCTCAAATAGTGTAATAAATTTGATTTTCTGATATCAGTGGGAACTCTGTATAACATGATGGTAACATTAGTGTTCAACCGATGGTCAAAATTGGCCACCCCAATTGGCCGATTGTAGGCAATTGGATGACAAGAGCAATGGCTCCTGGAACATTGTTTCAACCGATTGTTGCCAAACTTTTTTTGTGATGATTCATTAACCACATCGTCGTATCTTCAGCAATTGTTCAATTGTTAACCCTTTACCTAACAAATCACCTGCATCCGCCCCCGTAATATGCAAATTGAGCAGTTGGAAAAAATTAAATTTTTCAAAATTTTTCGACAAAACCATATCATGTGACCCCTCTTTGGAACGAGCTCATTGAATCTCATTCCAATGAGGGGTCACATGATATGGTTTTGTCGAAATATTTTGAAAAATTTTAAAAAAAAGATATGTAAAATAATAAATTTTGATATCGCCTGTGTTGGGTAAAGGGCTAATGTAAAATGCTGTCAATGATACCATTCAATAAAGTTGAAAAGCCACCACAATGTGTATTCTTAATTTCTCTAGACACCTCTTTACAGGATATACAAGTTAAACGATCTGTAAAGCTTCCAATTGAGAGTACTCGCTGCAATCGCCAGTTCATACCGGATAGGAAGGTTACACTCCATTGACTCAGGTTGCAGTAAAAATTACCAGTTGCATGTACTTGGGTGGTGAACGTGGCACTGAGAGCCACATTTATGCTAAGATGGGTGCAATATGCAATCTTGGAGGATGCAGTGTCCAGCCTACATGTATGTGGATGCAATGCGCAACCTTTTAGTCAAATAACAATTAGATAAACTGATACATACCGGAATTTAAACCAGTATCGATTGAATAGCAGTGTAATTATGAAAATATTGGTTTATCGTCATTATTTACCCACAATTTAATTTTCAAGGTATTTTAAGTTTTTAGGTCACCGAAGGGAGCTGAAGTTATCACTTGTCGTCCGGTGTCGTCGCCGTCCGTCCGGCGTCGTGAACATTTTTCAAGCGACTTCTCCTCTGAAACCGCTAGGTCGATTTGCTCGAAACTTGGTATAGATGTTCATTACCATATGTCAATTCAAGTTTGTTCAAATGAAATGGACATGCCCATGGGCCTCCATAGGGGGCATAACTCCGATAGCACCCTATGTATATTAGAGAAATTACTAAAAAAATCTTCTTCTCCCACACAAGTGGGCAGAATCATTTGATATTTGGTATACAGCATTATGGGATGAATCTGATTCAAGTTTGTTCAAATCGGCCCCCTGGATTTATATGTGGGCTCACTATAGAAGCCCAAATTCAAACTTAGTGCATTTCAGGCAAATTTCTTAAAAAATCTTCTTCTCCAGATCCAGCACTGCGGGCAGAATCTTTTGATATTTGGTATGCAACATTGTGGGGTGGATCTGATTCAAGTTTGTTCAAATTGGCCCCCTGGAATCACATTTGGGCTCAGTATAGAAGCCCGAATTCAAACTTAGTGCATTTAAAGCAAATTTCTTAAAAAATCTTCTCAAGATCCAGAAGGCAGAACCTTTTGATATTTGGTATGCAACATTGTGGGGTGGATCTGATTCAAGTTTGTTCAAATTGGCCCCCTGGATTCATATTTGGGCTCACTATAGAAGCTCAAATTCGAACTTAGTGCATTTCAGGCAAATTTCTTAAAAAATCTTCTTCTCCAGATCCAGCAGGCAGAATCTTTTGATATTTGGTATGCAACATTGTGGGGTGGATCTGACTCAGGATTGTTCAAATCGGCCTCGTGGGTTCATATTTGGGCTCGGTATAGGAGTCTGAATTAGAACTCATTGCATTTCAGGCAAATTTCTTTAAAAAATTTTCTCAAGATTGAGCAGGCGGAATCTTTTGATATTGGGTATGCAGCATGCTTAGGGGGGTGAGATTCAAGTTTGTTCAAGCCAAGTCCCTGGGTTCATATTTGGGCTCACTGTGGGAGTCCGAATTATAACTTAGTTCAAAACAAGGAATTTTCTTTAAAAATCTTCTTCTTCAGATCCAGCAGTCGGAATGTTTTGATATTTGGTATGCAGCATCCTTAGGGGGGTGAGATTCAGTTTGTTCAAGCCATGTCCCAAGGTCCATATTTGGGCTCACTGTGGGAGCTCGAATTGTTATTTAGTTCAAAATGAGGAATTTTCTTATCCAGCAGTCGGAATGTTTTGATATTTGGTGTGCAGCATCCTTAGGGGGGTGAGATTCAAGTTTGTTAAAGCCAAGTCCCTGGGTTCATATTTTGGTCTTCCTGTGGGGGCCCAAATTATAACTTTGTTCAATATGAGGAATTTCTATTTTCCATACTGAGAGGCTGATTTGAACCAAATTTGACATGAGGTTATTTTGGGACATAAGTAGTTAATTTATGCCAAAAAAATTTTGTGGGAACCACAGGAGCTAAAAATAGAAAAAAATTAAAACGCCCATATCTCCAAAAAGCTACACGGCACTGAAAATTCTTATTTGGTTTGAAGCTTCCTTAGGACCAATAGAATGGAATGGTAAAAAAAATTGCTATCAGTTTTATCATGGGGTACTTTTTGGTGACTTTGAAAAAGTGCTGAGTCAGAATTTTTTAACACTGTGGGTAATGGGAAAACATTTAAGACTACTTTTCTCCCAAACCAATGCTCCAAAAGCTTTCAAATTTCACATATAACATCTTTGGAAGATTGTTTCAAACATTTATTGAAATCAATTCCCTGGGTCCATATTTGGGCCCTCTATAGGAGGCCACATTTTAAAATTAGTGCAGTATGAGGAATATTTTTTAAAAATCTTCTTCAGATCTACCAATAAGAATCTTTTGATATTTGGTATGCAGCATCCTGAAGGGGGTGAGATTCAAGTTTGTTCAAGCCGAGTCCCTGGGTTCATATTTAGGCTGAAAATTCGGGGTCCCGGTCCGGACTCAGAAATTTTTAACCAAAATCCGGAAATGAGTTTTTTGGGTTTTTTTATGCGTTTTAGTCAATTTTAAGACAGTTTTTTTAATTTTTTTACACTGAAAATTTGGGGTCTGGATGGGACTGAAATTTTGGACCAAAATACGGAAATTAGTTTTTTTGGTTTTTATGCGTTTTGGTCGATTTTAAGAAAAGAAAATTTTTTTTTTTTTTTACACCGAAAATTTTGGGTCCGGGTGGGACTTGAAAAATTTTTTTTTTTTTTATGCGTTTTGGTCAATTTTAAAAAGAAAAAAAAAATTTAGTCTGAAAATATTTTGTTTGGGACTTCGAAAATTTCCAAACAAAAATTAAAAAAAAATCTGTTTTTTATGTGCTTATCTCAATTTTGGGACGTCAAAGTGCAGGAACTGAAAATAGAAGGAAAATCCTGTGTATTGTGTGGGCACAATCACTTCATCTAGTTGGCATATGCTTTTCTTAGGAGGTGCGTATGCAGCATATGGTTTGATATTTAGACTACCATGTCAGGTGAGCGCCCTCAGTCCCCCTGGGGGCCTCTTGTTTTAATACCGATACCAGTATTCAGTTTTGAATACCATGCAGCTATTAGGCTAAATTAGTCCCGAAAAGTTGGCAAGTCAGACTGCAAAAACACGCTGGATTAGGAATTTACTTTATGTTGGTATTATTTTGGCGTAACCTGCTGTTCGTTCGCATATTTTACAATTGAGGTAACCCCTGCATAACCTAAATGATCGTTAGTACATTACATGTATTTCCACGCCTGCATGGTTATTTGTTCAGTTAAAAAAACAAATGTTTTTTACCTATTATTTGAAATTGATTTTAGTTCTGAACCCATTTCTCTTTTGCAGGACTAAAATTCATCTGCTTCTTCAGAATGGATCGAAAGAGAAGGGGTGGTGGTTTCCGTGACAACTGCTATTATAGTTCAAGACATGAAGCAAGTCAAGACTTTTCTGAAGAAGAGAAAAAGTATGGTGGCCACAAAAGAAACAGACATGGCCACAGGGGAAATAGAAATACTAGTAATTATGGTGCCCAAAGGGAAACTGAAAGACATCCACCTGGTTTGAAGGGAAGAGAAATTGGAATGTGGTATGCTAAAAGAAGCAAAAGTAAAATGCAACATAAAGAAAGAATTGAGAGACCAGAGGTGAAGATGGATCAAAGGAATGAGTTTCAGATCCGTCGCTTACTTCATAATATTCAGTCAGCAGATTCAATGTCTGAACAGCCAAGTACATCTTATGCAGCTATCTCAGATAGCAATTCATCATCTGATGATGGTTGTGGATTCACTCACAAAGAATTGCAACAAAGTGAAATAGGCGGTGCATGTGGTGGCTTTGAAGAGACAAGTGGAAAAGCAGAAAGTATTGAGATTCATGATGACTTTGAAATTTCAGAAGATGTTCCTCATTTAACAGATGTTATACATGGTTCAGAAGTAGAGGATGTAGCTTTTGATCTTCAGCTCTCATCCTTACAGTCGGAAGATAGAGATATGTGTATTGTTGAAGAAGATGAACATGTAAATCAGATCATAAAGGCTGCATTTGATGAGAAGAAAAATGACTCACATTATTGTAGAATGTTAAAGTTTAGATGTAAACTACCTGCTTATCATGCCAAAGGTGAGATTTTAGAAATTTTGGAAAGGAGCCAAGTTGTCGTGATAAGTGGAGAGACAGGTTGTGGTAAAACGACACAAGTTCCTCAGTTTATATTGGATGATTTTATTGAAAGAGGACAAGCATCACAATGCTGTGTTATGTGTACTCAACCTCGGAGGATCAGTGCTATATCAGTCGCAGAGAGAGTAGCTGATGAACGGTCTGAAATCTGTGGACAGAATGGTAGTGTTGGTTATCAAATAAGACTTGAGAGAAAAATGCCTCGAACTTCTGGTTCAATACTATTTTGTACAACAGGGATAATGCTTAAATTAATGGAATCTGATCCTATGCTACTCAGAGCTTCACATATTATAATAGATGAAATACATGAAAGAGATTTATTATCTGACTTTTTGATGATAATAGTTAAAGATATCCTTACAAAAAGAAGGAATCTTAAACTTATTCTTATGAGTGCTACGTTAAATGCCAATCAATTTTCTAATTACTTTGATAATTGTCCAATGTTGAATATTCCAGGATTCACATATCCAGTTGTTGAATATTGTCTTGAAGATGTCGTGGAATTGTTGAATTATAGGGTTATTGAAAAACAAAAAGTTCGAAGAGAATTTGGACGTAAATGGAAAGATCGAGAGGTAGAACAGTGGAATTTTGATGCATGGTCGAGAAATTTAGATGATCATAAATACTCAAAACAAACAAAAACAACTTTGAGAAATATGGATCCTGAAAAAATAGATTTTGACTTGATTGTACAACTAATACGACATATCTGTTTTAGAGAAAAAGATGGAGCTATTCTAGTTTTTGTTCCAGGATGGACTGATATCACTAAATTAAATGATTTAATAAAGAAAGAATTTCATTCCAATTCAGAAAGGTTTTTGATAATACCATTACATTCACTTATGCCCACTATTAACCAGCGACAGGTGTTTGATAAACCTCCACCAGGTGTTAGAAAAATTATCATAGCAACAAATATTGCCGAAACAAGTATTACTATTGATGATGTTGTATTTGTAGTTGATTGTGGTAAAATAAAGGTGAAGGACTTTAATCCAGAAACAAATCTAACAACTCTTGAACCACAGTGGGTATCAAAGGCAAATGCCAGACAAAGAAGGGGTAGAGCTGGTAGAATACAGCCAGGCAAATGTTATCATTTATATACCAGTCTCAAAGAAGTGGAAATGAATGAGTATTTGCCCCCAGAAATTTTACGCACAAGACTGGAAGAATTGTGTCTCAATATTAAACTTTTGAAATTAGGGAAGATAGAACCATTTATCAGTAAAGCTATGGCTCGACCCTCCCCAGAATCTGTACATAGTGCTATCCTAACATTACAAGATCTCAATGCTTTGGACAAAGATGAAAATTTATTGCCACTAGGCAAACATTTAGCAAGAATGCCTGTTGATCCACACACAGGAAAAATGATATTGTTTGGTGCTATGTTCTGTTGCCTTGATCCTATCCTAACTATTGCTGCTAGTTTAGGGTTTAAAGATGCTTTCGTTATTCCATTAGGCAAAGAAAAGGAAGCTGACAGAAAGAAGCGTGTCTTATCAGATGGATGTAAGAGTGATCATATTCTGCTCATTAAAACTTTTAAGCAATGGGAGAAAGCAAAACATAGACGGACAGATAAACAATTCTGTTGGGATTATTTTCTCTCATCGAATACCCTTGAAATGTTGTCTGCAATGAAGAAACAGTTGTGTGATTTACTGTATGAATTGAAATTCGTTAAAAGTCGCAATCCAAAAGATGGGGAAGCTAATATAAATTCTGACAATTATTCTTTAATCAAAGCAGTTCTGTGTGCCGGGCTTTATCCTAATGTCGTAAAAGTTGCCAAGAAACCACAGCAAAGAGGAAACAGAATAATCCCTCCAAAACTTCACACCAAAGAAGGAAATAAAAAAGTATATCTTCATCCAAAATCTGTGAATTGTGAAGAGAGAGAATTTGATTCTCATTGGCTTATTTATCATTTAATGATGAAAACTAATGCTATTTATGTACATGACTGTAGTATGGTGTCTCCCTATCCATTATTATTCTTTGGCGGAACTGTTGGCATAACCAAAGATGATACTCAGAACTGTATCACAGTTGATGGGTGGATTAAATTCAATGCAGCCCCGAGGATTGCTTATCTTGTGCAGGATCTGAGAAAAGAGTTGGATAAGCTACTTGATCATAAAATAACCCACCCAGGATCAACAGATTGGAACGGTAATGACAAGGAGGGACTATTGCTAAATGCTATAATACACCTCATAACAACAGAGGATGGATGAACATAAAACAATCCTACACTTCATTTACTTTATGTACTACAGTCCTTCGTTTTTTAAGCAAGCTGTCATTCTTGCACATCATTGCATATGCAATTTTTACTTTTTGCAAGTAGACAACAATGCGCCCCGGTTCCACCTAGCATGCAATTAACTCTTAACCCGCTGAGTAATTTTAAAATATTTTTCATCAAATGTAGTCATGGCTGCTGTGAAGCAGCCATGACTACATTTGATGAAAAATTCGTGAACATTTGATAGAAGAAATCATTGGCTAAAAAGTCTACACAACTTACAGGGAAAAAGTTGGTTAAATTATTTATTTATTTTAGTACTGAAATGGTTAACCGGATAACTGGTTTGAAACTGGTTACCTACCTAACCGATTTGGAAAAAAGTCAACCGGTTAACCAAAATATTGATAGTAATCGCCATTCCATGATTAAAACGTAGTAAATATACCGCTTCTCCTTTGGGATAGATTACACCTCGAAGCAGCGCTGTATACAGTACGTGGAGAGTGGATTGTAACTAAATCACCCACAGAGTGGAGTTATCACCCAAGCTATAACTTTCAAATTTTGTACATATTGACAAAAAACACAAGCAATGTTTCATCCAATGGACCTCCGGGTTTAACCCGGAGGTCCATTGGCTGAAACTTTGTTTGTACTGGTTATGCTTTGCAATGAATTTGCAATTATTGCTTGGGTGGAATCTCCACCCTGTGGTTGATTTAGTGATAATACACTCTCAACGTACTGTATATTGAGAAATAATCGACTTTGGCGTTCAAGACTTCGTAAATGATCGGCAATTTCTGTGAGTACTGAGTAACCGCAGAAACTATTCCGTAGTATGCATACAAACGAACGTTGTTGAGTACTCGACAATGTTCGTTTGTATACACACTACGGAATAGTTTCTGGGAATACTGCTTTCCAATTTCTATAGTTTTGATCCCAGATTCGGTGAAATAATGGCTACAGATAACTGGATATTATACGGTTATAGGTCGCGGTTAGTCGGTTGTGAAAATGAGCCAACTGTTTCAGCCCTAATTCATTTATTTATTAAGGTTTTAACGACACTTTAACACCCAAGGTTATACAGTTTTACAGGTGGAGGAAGCCGGAGAACACAGAGAGAACCACTGAGCAGCTGCCAGCTCCTCAACATCATAACTCCACACTGCAGCCCAGACAGGGTTAGATTTGTTGAAGACATACGCACCATCGACATGCAGTATGCCTTAGTACACGGCATCATAGTGGACAATCGGGATTAAGTGCCTTGTCCAATGTGGGAGTCCAAATCGATCACTCAGAAGGCCACCCATCCAAGGACTAACTGAGCTCGACGTCGCTTAACTTTGGTGATCTGACAAGAACCGATTGCTGCAACACCACCCCTCCCCCTCCCCAATTTGGTTAAATATCCTCAAATTTGACTTATTTTACTAGCAAGGCATTTCATGTCCTTGATGGGAATATCTGCCAGCAGCATCTAAAGAGTTAACCCTTACCTAACAAATTGGCTGTATCCACTGTGTAATATACCTAGGGCTGTCACGATCAATCTATTAATCGATTGTTGATCGGTCACTGCGAAATCGATTAGTATTTTTCATTGTCGAATTATCGGTAAATTGTATCCCGTTTTAGATGTTTAATAATTAAAAGAAAATTTGATGAAAAAACTATTGTTTCTAAAGGTATTGAGTTAAGAACATCGATGTTAAACCCCAAGAAGCCGTTGGAAGCATTTGTCTTCCAGGTACATTCATCAAAGCTTTCCCCGTGGGAACCCCGGGAAGTAAGCAGCACTTGTTTACTGTGGTAAACCAGTTCTGCTTTACTAGTAAAATAGGACCCAGTCACCAATGCTTGGGGTGAAAGTCCTCTAAAATGGGCAACATGTTGATCAACGATTGACTACACTTGACTTCATCTCCATGTTGTGTCACGATTAGCCATAGTGCATAAATATGTGACGTTAACCACCAACAAACAAACAAACAAACAAACATCAAAGCTTTGATGTTCTGAGTCTTTGAACCGTCAGTGTAATAATCAAGACTGGTCGGCAGTTGTGAAGATCGCAACTGCCAACCGGTCTTGATTATTACACTGACGGTTCAAAAGTTCAGAACATCAAAGCTTTGAATGTACCTAAAAGTTGCTTTTCTTCGTTGTTTACTTGAGGTAGGTCAGCTGACTTGAACTTCATTTTTATCAACTTCAAAGAGAGGGAGAGGGGTGGGGGGTCATCTAGGTACGATTAATCGATTATTATCGATTATTTGCGACGATTAATCGATTCCTAAATTGAAAAATCGTGACAGCCCTAGGTTAACCGAAACCGAACTGAGGTTTTTAGTTTTTTTAAAAAACCGAAAACAAAACCGTTGACATCCCATAATCTAAGGTTTTTCGTTTTTTATTAAATACTCTCTTGCTGCAGAAATTCACAGAACGTAGCCATCCCAGAGTAGTGAGAGTACCCAGACACTGCCAATGGCAGTGTCTGGGTACTCTCACTACTCTGGGAAGGCTACATTCTGTGAATTTCCGACATTTCAGTTTAGTTCTGTTTGCAGCTTTCCTCAAGTTGCGTGTAGGTGTCAGACCTTGAAAAATGGCCAAGCACAATAAAAGTTCTGTATATTTAGGTAATTATTATATTGGCCTTCCTGATTCTTCACGTATTATAGCTTATTTCGGGCATTCATTGAGTTTCACTCATTTTCACTACCATTCAGTTATGACTCCGGACATAACAATGAGTTTTATTGAATTTTACTTGGCCTCATGAACAAACCGAAAACCGAACCGAGGTTTTACTCCACCTGAAAAACCAAAACCGAAACCGAACAAGAAATTTAAAAACCTACAGCTCTAATAAATACCCGGGATCTCAAAACAGCTATTTGGTACATTGTTTCACTGGCCTCTCAACTTCTCAAGACAAGTCTCTCAAAGAAGGTTTTACTGTACTGGTACCGTACTGTGTACTGTTTGAATTGCAAATAATTTCAAATGTGGGGCCCACAGTGATGCCCCTCCCCATCACTTTTGCATCTAGTTTATGTTGTATTATTTTGTCGTAACCCATAGTGCATTTACATATTTTAAGATTGACGTAACCTCCATGTAACCAAAACCAACATTCTCTGGTTATTTCCAGGCCTGATCGTGTCCTTGGACAAGACACTTGATTTGGCCAAATGAGAGCATGGTGGCACTGTGTACAAAAGTGCACAGTACATTGATGGTACATTTGTAAACCAATGCTCAAGCTGCTCGTGCTAGGCTAGTATGTTGTAGAGTCCAACTGTCACTCGCCACTGAATGTGAGATGTTATTTTTGTTTGTTTTTTTTTATGCAGTCTCAGTATTTTATTCATGAAATCTTGACTCACTTGTGAAAATGTGCAATGATTGGATCACGATCTGATTGCTAAAAATGACCATTTTTGTAATCACAGCATCTCTGAAAAATACATAAATGTGTTTTCTAAAATTAAAAGTTTACCTTATACAGTGGAGCCCACTTAATTGGATATCTCGTAATTGTATATCCCTGTTAATTGAATATAATTTTAAAGCACAAAACCATTTAGCATACCTTCAGTACAAATTTCATCTGTTAATTGCATATGGGTTGTAGAGAAACTCCTGTTAATTGTATATAAATTGTTGTAATATGTCAAAAACATTACTGCAACACGCACCAAATTCCCCTTATTTATCAACATTTTTGGCCTTGCTACAATTAAAACTAGAAGTCCTGTCACGAACTGTGCGCTTATCTAGGCTTAATTGCGCGTAGGAATTGCGCGCAATTGCCATATCGAATGGCATCCAAAGCACGGCAGGTTCTCCTGGTTACTCAAAGCAAACACAGGCAATGCTTCTGCCAATTGACCTCCAGGGTACCCGGAGGTCCATTGGCTGAAACATTGCTTGTACACAGGCCACATGTACAGAATTTGATAGCCTTACTGTGGTCATAACGCATAGGTTTAGTTAACTGGTAGAGGGCTGGAAGCCCATATTTGGGCTTTACTCTGAAGTGTCAGTACCAGCACTTAAAGGCTTCATATTTTGTGGATGTTGTTCATACCACCTTTGAAGTGAAATTATTTAGTCTGTTAGGATTTGCCTTGTTACAATTTATGGGAGAGTGCCTATTGGCACTCTCCCATAAATTGTAACAAGGCAAACATATGTGAACACATTTTGATGACCAAAAATAATTCAGCACTCTACCAGTTAACGTGCATATCGACGTCCTATTTGTACGCATTTCGTGACAGGACTTCTAGTTTTAACTGTACATCCAATATAGACATTTATTCTATTATATCTTGTTTGACAGAGCTCTATGAGCTCTGTCAAACAAGATTTAATAGGATAAATGCTCAGTTTACCTCCAGAACACAGGAAACTGACCAAATCCCTGTTAATTGTATACTCCTGTTAATTGAATAATTTTCACTGGAAAAATGGATATTCAATTAAGAGGATTCTACTGTACTTGATAACAACCAAATGTCATCAACAGAATTATTATCACCCTGCAGGGAAAGATATAGTGAAGAACTCTGTCTGCCCATCCGTCCACCTGTCCAGACGTTTGTTTATGCAATAACTTGAACAATGGTTATCAGATTTTAACCCTTTACCCGGTGAATTGGCTGCATCTGCCTATGTAATTTACAAAATGATCCATTGGAAAACATTTACATTTCAAAACATTTTCACAAAACCATATCATATGACCTCTGATTGGAACAAGCTCTTATATGGTTTTATTGATTTTCTTTTGGAAAATCTGAAAAAAATAATATAGAAAATTAATAAATTTTAATATTGCCTGCATTGGGTAAAGGATTAATTCATTTTGGCTTGCTGCTGGATAAGTCCCATAACCATCGTCATTTGATGAAAATTAAGGGAGTTACTGCCTTTGTTGAATTTTGCCTGAAATTTCATTGTTCATGTAATAACTTGAACAGTTGACTCATTTTTCAATAAATAAAATATGATCGTCTGCTTTGTATTAACATTGTCTTCGACAAGGTTGAAAACCACAGAGATTTCTAAAAATTGAGAGAGGTATATTTATAGGCTGTTTAATATTAACATTGTCTTGGATTAGATTGAAAACCTCAATTGAAAATTGAGAGAGTTATTGTCCTTTGTGTATTCCATTTTACTTGAATTGTTTATGTGCTTCAGGTGTCAGTGACCAAAGCAAGGTAGTCAAAATTCTCTAAAATGCAGTGAGAGAGCTGCATGGGAGTAAATTCTCAAACTCTTGGCTTTGTTTTGGTTTCCCTTCATTTACGTGTACATTGAGGCCAAAAAAGCATTGATATACAATCATATAATGCCATCCAAAATCAAGTAATGAGATAGATCGCCTTCATACTACACACTTTTATTATATGGAGAATGCACAGTTCACTGCTCAAAATAACTTTTTTTCTTTGCGTAGCAAATGCTACGCATTTCAGAAATGAAAGAGTCAATGACTCTGTAGCTCAACTTGGATATGACAGGAATTAGTACTTGCTGTGACCAAGACAACTGAATAATGAATATGACAGGAATTAGTATTTGTTTTGGCCCAGTCAACAATAATAAAAGAATTACAAGGTGACTGTAATGGACTACAGATTAAGACCAATCATTGTAGATTATTATTTTTGTGTGGAAATTTTCAGTCCCAAACAAAATATTTTCAGACTAAAATTTTTTCTTCTTCTTCTTAAAATTGACCAAAATGCATCAAAACACAAAAAACTAATTTCCGGATTTTAGTCCAAAATTTTCTAAGTCTCACCCGGACCCCTAATTTGCATAATTTATTCACGAGAAAAACTCTGTATTATATGTAATGTATCCCATGGTACTAAACATTCATCCAAAAATTTATTCAAATCAGATCTTTCATTTGGAAGTTCTGCGCAAAAATCTGATTGCACTTAATTTTGAACAAAATGGCTGCTAGTGGCCATCTTGAATTTCAGACTGGACCCAAAAACACTCCTTCTCGTCCCACAGTGATAACAAAGGTACCCAAGAAGTTTCGTGAAGATCGGTTCATAAATACGGCCTCTAGCCCGAGCCGTATTGGGATTTGCACTCACAGTGCTGAAAGTAACACTAAATAAATCAAAGTTAGCCTAATTTGCATAATTTACGCACAAGAAAAAAACCTGTAATATATGTAATGTATCCCATGGTACTAAACATTCATACAAAAAATTATTCAAATCAGAGCTTTCATATGGAAGTTCTGTACAAAAAACAGATTTCGGCATCGTCGGTACAAAATGGCTGCTGGCAGCCATCTGGAATTTGGAACTGCACCCAAAAACACTCGTTCTCGTCTCACGGTCATAACAAAGGTACCCAAGAAGTTTCGTAAAGATTGGTTCATAAATACGGCCTCTAGCCCGAGCCATAGCAGCTTGGCACTTACAGCTCTGAAAGTAACACTAAATAAATCAAAGTTAGTCTAATTTGCATAATTTATGCACGAGAAAAAAACCCGTATTATATGTGATGTATCCCATTGTACTATACATTTATACAAAACTTTATTCAAATCAGAACTTTCATACAGAAGTTCTGTACAAAAAACTGATTTTTGCATCATCGGTACAAAATAGCCACTGGCAGCCATCTTGAATTTTGGACCACACCCAAAAACACTCGTTCCCGTCCCAGGGTCATAACAAAGGTACCCAAGAAGTTTCGTAAAGATTGGTTCATAAATACGGCCTCTAGCCCGAGCCATAGCAGCTTGGCACTTACAGCTCTGAAAGTAACACTAAATAAATCAAAGTCAGTCTAATTTGCATAATTTACGCACGAGAAAAAAACCCGTATTATATGTGATGTATCCCATGGTACTAAACATTTATACAAAACTTTATTCAAATCAGAACTTTCATACAGAAGTTCTGTACAAAAAACTGATTTTTGCATCATCGGTACAAAATGGCCGCTGGCAGCCATCTTGAATTTTGGACCACACCTAAAAACACTCGTTCCCGTCCCAGGGTCATAACAAAGGTACACAAGAAGTTTCGTAAAGATCGGTTCATAAATACGACCTCTAGCCCGAGCCATAGCCAATTGTTGACGTACGGACAGATGGACAGACGGACGGACGGACGAACGACAGGCCATGACAATAGCTCAAATTTGACTTCGTCAAAGTTGAGCTAAAAATGAATAGCATTTAGTAAAAATTACATAGCTATTTTTGTATACCAGAGTTATGTTATGCTGTTTTATATTGAATTCTTCTAAGTAGATAGAATAGTTTTCATCCATTTCTGGGCATTTCCAAATGATCTGCAACACATGAAACATTTACTATGTTTTTTAACTGAACTGCCTTCAAGGGTTGCATGGACTTGTATTCTGTTATAAATGGCGTCTTGGTTGTTTAATAGAGTTCTCAAAATGGAAGTTGGGATTTTTAATTTGATGGGTTTGTAGTTATTTTTAATGGACATTTTATGCAAAATGTTGTAAAAAAAGGAAGTATTTAAACCAACAGAACTCATCTTACATATGAAGTTGCTAATGATGCTTGATGGAGAGTTAATCTGAGTTATGCCTGGAATATTCCACAATCAGAAGTAAAGCATCAGTGAACTAGTTTTCAAATTTGTTTGCAAATTTTCATTTACATTTTGCGATACAAGATAATGAACTGCAGCCCAATAGGCTGCAGTTGATTATGTTGTATCGCAAAATGCTATACATAATTTAACATTGTGTAGCTTTTTGCAAGTTTTGCATAGCAAAAAGCGACGCGACACCGCTTATTTTGAGCCCTGGCACAGTTGCTATATTACTTGCAAGGTATCGTGATATAGGGCCCTACGAATCACATATTGTCGATTCAAATCGAGTCTATTATTCGAAATTGAATCAAACCTCGAATCGAATACAGGTGTCTTGAAGTCCCGACTGATGAAATATTCCAACTACATCAAGGCAATATTACCCAGGAAGGATGTTAGAATTCCGTACTCATTAAGGTGGCTGATATCGAGTAAAATTCCAGTGAAAAAATTTGAAGGAAAACCAATCGGAAAGCTGACTTTGAATCGAACCTAATACCAACTTAATATTTGAAATCAAATCAAATTTTGAAGCTTCGCATGACCCTAGCATGGCACCTGTTTGAATTTCTTAGAATTACGTGATTGTTTTTCAATGAAAATCAGTAATATTGTGTGATATACACATATATCCGTTAACCATGGAACCCTTCTTCAATAAAAAATGCAGACAATGTTGACCTTTCCACAATTACTGCTCTGTCACTGTACCATAAGTGATTTGAATGTCTAGCTATTTTCTTGGATATCTGAAGGTCATTTGGCCACTAGTTCTCCTGAAATAATATTTATTATCAGTTCTGGTACGAATACTGTAGCAGACTTCTAGGAATCATTGGTGTCTGCTGTCAACTCTGTAAGTTGATTGCATATATTTTTTGGTATTCTATATCTTCCGACCTTCATTTTGATGGATAATTTGTGTATATTTAATTTGAATTTATGAAATATCAGTGTTGGGAATTGCAAAGTAAACAAATTTCCCTCACTACAGTACAGCCACTGTGGACTGGTCATAATCCACGCTTGGTTGGCAGGGCTTATATTTCGTCTAAATTTGTGAGAGTCCATTTGGATTCTCGTGAAAATGGTAGTGAGAATCCAAACCAACTATGAGTGTCCCAGGATCCCATGACGCAACCAAGGTTGAACCACTGTTGTATACTGATAACACATGTTAACTTTTTACCCAACACACTTTTGTAATTTTTAAAACTAAGTTTGATAATTTTTAAACAATAAATAATACATAAATCATAAAATAATTAAATGAACAATATTTACCAATAAAATCTTACAAATATGGCTGTCGTTGGAACCGACTCAGTGAGCCGGTTCCAATGACAGCCATATTTGTAAGGTTTTATTGACAAAGTGTCAGCATATTTCAGGTCATGTTAGCCTTCTATTGGTTAATTTGTTGCCGCTGTGTTAGTTAAATGGTTAAATTGATTCAATTTTTTTCACGCGAATCCTAGCAGAGGTGCAGCAAGAATCTACATGGATTCTTGCCGGTTTTATTGCGCAAATCGTTGTGCAAATCGATTCTCGGATTCTCGTCGAAATATAAGCCCTGGTTGGTGATGTCAAGGTAATAAAAAATCATCATCAGCAAAATTTTAATTAATGAAGCACCGGGTTGTCCGGTTGATAATATTTTTGATGATTATTTCTATAATTAGTGTTGCATAGTATTGCGTCCGTGGAAATATTGACCATCCGTGGAAAGTGACCAGTCCACAATGGCTGTACTCTTGGTATATAGCACCTTAAGGTTACCAAGTATAACTTATGGATTGGTTGTGAGGAACTTGATGATTCTACAAAATGTGTGTCGGTGGATAACCAGATCAAGTAACGCAGCTGCACTAGAAGCGGGCAAATGGGAACTCTTGTGGATGCTGGTCAAAGATAGAATAGATATGGGAAAATTATGTTACTTGAATTAGGGCTGCACAGTTTATCGATAAACCGATATATTCTGGTATTCAAACTAGAATCGATTGAATACCAGTGTAATTTCAAAAATATTGGTTTATCGTCATTATTTATTTACCCACAATTCCATTTTCACGATGTTCTGAGTTTTACTACTCTAGTCCCGAATGAATAATATTATCCATGTACCTAACGAATTGGCCACATCCTCAAAGGGTAATACGCAAATTGTGCAGTTGAACAAATATTATTTTTCAAAATATTTCGACAAAATCATATCATGTGACCCCTAATTGGAACGAGCTCGATGAGCTCTGTCCAATGAGGGGTCACTTGATATGGTTTTGATGAATTTTTTTGAAAAATTCGATAAACTAATATATTTAAATTTTGATATCTTCTGAGTTGGGTAAATGGTTATTCGAACTGTATCATCAAGGCATGCTGATTTGTTCCGACTGTGATGGATGAAGTCCCAATTATGATACGCATGTTCAGATATCTGAACAGTCTTTCGATATACTGGTATACCGCGGTATTTTTTTGAACACTGATATCGGCATTCAGTTTCGAATACCGTGCAGCCCTAACTTGAATC
This sequence comes from Pictodentalium vernedei, assembly GCA_031216915.1. Lineage (NCBI taxonomy): Eukaryota > Metazoa > Mollusca > Scaphopoda > Dentaliida > Dentaliidae > Pictodentalium > Pictodentalium vernedei. The sequence goes on along the minus strand of CM062288.1, from coordinate 33,225,394 downwards.
ACTGGTAAACCCTCCACACCACAGATGGTGCAAAAGGATGTTTAACCATGTGTAGAACTCTAACATTCAGACAGGATGGATGCCTTATCATAAGACGGGCAAGGGAGTTAATGGAGAATTACTCTAATTATACTGAAGATCGCTCGGGGCTTGAAACAGAAACACTGGCAAGGTGTAATTTGGACAAAGAGCTCTTTAGGCAGGTTACATAAAGGTACACCAGCTTTTGATGAGTACCTAAATGGCCATTTGCACATCTAAATTAAAAACTGCAAGTTGAGCTGCAGCAAACATTGGCCACTTTCCTTCTATTTTTGAGTCAACATGGCTATGAAAACAAGACATTTTTGGCGCTCAAGGTTATGGAAGTTCCCTATTGTAACAATAGAACACACCTGTCATGGACTGATGTTTGATGTTCTACAGTGCAGCCGCCATGGACTGGTCACTTTCCATGTGTGGGTAATATTTCCACATGCCGGGAAAAAAGAAGCTTACATCATAACCCCTTAGCAGGTTACTCTGTATAACACTGTAGTAAACTATAGGACAAAATGTTGTGATGCTTTTCCACCATCTCTGTTTTACTAGGCTAACCATGCTATTTACAGTACGTGGAGGGTGTATTATCACTAAATCACCCGCAGTGTGGAGATTCCACCCAAGCAATAATTGCAAATTCATTGCAAAGCATAACCAGTACAAGCAAAGTTGCAGCCAATGGACCTCCTGGTTAAACCCGGAGGCCCATTGGATGAAACATTGCTTGTGTTTTTTGTCAATATATACAAAATTTGAAAGTTATAGCTTGGGTGATAACTCCACTCTGTGGGTGATTTAGTTACAATCCACTCTCCACGCACTGTACATCTTAACAGAATTTCCGCTAAAATAAATAGCATGAACGAACACGTTATCTTGCTAAAATGTTAGTTAATGCTATTTATTTGGGCAGAAATTCAGCTAAGATGGATGCAACGCACAACCTTTGTGGATGCAATGCGCAACCTTTGAGTCAAGTTAGTCCCGAATAATTGACAAGTAAGACTGCAAAAACCTGCGGGTTCAGGAATTTAACCCTTTACCTAACGAATCGCCTGCATCCGCCCGCGTAATATGCAAATTGAGCAATTGAAAAAATTAGATTTCTCAAAATATTTCAACAAAACCATATCATGTGACCCCTCATTGGAACGAGCTCATTGAGGGGTCACATGATATGGTTTTGTTGAAATTTTTTGAAAAATTTAAAAAAATGATATTTAAAAAAATAAATTTTGATATCATCGGTGTTGGGTAAAGGGTTAATTTATATTGTATTATTTTGTTGTAATCAGTAGTTTGTTTGCATATTTTACAATTGACCTCCACACAACCTAAATGATCATTTGCTACCTATTTCTAGGCCTGGTGATAGGTCTGATGCATCCGATACAATGGTCAATCTACATCAATTTACTTTTGAATATTGTAACAAATGGATTCAAAAAATATAAATTAAAATACATCAGTTCACAAATCAAGCTACTCTGATATCTGGGCCCAAATGTTTTTCAATGCTATGTGCTTGTAAGTATGAAAGGTTATGTGTGAAGACCATCGTCTTACTGAGTCACAAGGATTTCATCAGCATTTACTGATATTATTAGTTACCCCATGTCTGATCATGTGGTACGGGTTTTTACCTACCCGATGCCAGCCGTATCCCATGAGGCTTTGGCCTCATGGGATACGACTAGCTTCGGGTAGGTAAAAACCTGTACCACTTGATCAAACACGTGGTAACGAATTTATCTATTGACTTTCCGTTTTAGAAGTACAATCTATTTCATGTGTGAACACACACAGCATGAGATCTTTTATCTTCCATTGTTGAGCCATACAGGTTTCTGTGGAATTTTTGTGCAAAAGAGTTTTCGTGAAAATATGCCGATATGACTAGTATAAAAAAATTCTTGAATTTCTTTTTTTCTTTTTTGTCTCAAAAACATAGCTTATGAACCCCACATTGGAGGGTACTCGACAAGCTCATTCCAATAAGGGGGTCATGAGCTATATTTTGGAGATAAAAAATTAAAATATAATACATGTACACTGTAAAACTGGAATGACGCGTCTTCTACGGGGTATGGACAATTTGTAGATTTCGGAACGAGGCTTCCACTGGGTATGGGAAATTTGTCAGTGGCTGGGCGGACGTATCGTGGGTTTCAATGAATATGGTCTCATACCACGTATCTATCAACCAATCAAATCAAAAAATTCACTTTAGTCAATAAATTTATTTATTGGTCTTGTAGTTATGATATAGCCATTGATACTGAAAGTGACTTTAAACACCAATAAATAAATAATTTCCGGTGGTAAGCAAATTCTGTTTTACTGGTAAAATGGGACCCAGTTACCAATGCCTTCACAGGAAAACCTCGGAAATTTGTAGCATTAGTCTGACCGATTGGCTAAAATAGACTTTGAATTTATGTTGCTGTTATAATATAGTTATAGATGCTGAAAATGACCTTAAGTACCAATAAATCAATATATTTAACCTGATCTAACAAATGCAGAAGATATGAATATTGTACATAACTGTACTCATTCATCAGATATTACCTCAAACTCTGCTGAAATAATGCCAATGTTGGCCACTGCTTGATATGTTACTAGGCCCAACCAATTTGTTGTTTACATCAAAATCATTCATCGCTATCCGTCAAACGCAATCAGGAAAAGTGACGTTACCAAACCTGAGGGAGTAGTTTGTAGCTGGTTAGTTTGGTTAGTTTCAAATCAGTCGAGACATCATTAAAATATCAGCCCTCAGTAACTTCACATCAGCCTTCGACCTTCAATCTCAGGCTGATGTGAAATGACCTCAGCCAATATGAAACTAACAAAGCAATAATCGGTAATAATTTATCAAATATGATTTTCTTTCCCAGAATTGTCCATTATCGAGCTTGGCAGATATGGTTTCAGTACTTGGTTGATATGATGTCAATCTCAGCTGATATGAACCAAGTTAGAGTTGTCCCCTTTGATGCATTGTTTACATCAAAATTGGTCCCAGTTATTAATCAAATGAAGTCAGGAAAATTGTCATCACCAGTAGAGCTGTAGGTTAACCGAAACCGAACCGAGGTTTTTAGTTTTTTTAAAAACCGAAACCGTCGACATCCCGTAATCTAAGGTTTTTCGTTTTTTATTAAATACTCTCTTACTGCAGAAATTCACAGAATGTAGCCATCCCAGAGTAGTGAGAGTACCCAGACACTGCTAATGGCAATGTCTGGGTACCCTCACTACTCTGGGAAGGCTACATTCTGTGAATTTCCGACATTTCAGTTTAGTTGTGTTTGCAGCTTTCCTCAAGTTGCGTGTAGGTGTCAGACCTCGAAAAATGGCCAAGCACAATAAAAGTTCTGTTTATTTAGGTAATTATTATATTGGCCTTCCTGATTCTTCATGTATTATAGCTTATTTCGGGCATTCATTGAGTTTCACTCATTTTCACTACCATTCAGTTTTGACTCCGGACATAAGAATGAGTTTTATTGAATTTTACTTGGCCTCATGAACAAACCGAAAACCGAACCGAACCGAGGTTTTACTCCACCTGAAAAACCAAAACCGAACAAGAAATTTAAAAACCTACAGCTCTAATCACCAGACATAATGGAATTGTTAAAAGCTGTCTTTTTGAATGTTGAGAAATTCTAGTAATAAGTAAGGTATTACTTAGTTTCACATCAGCTGTGATATCAGGCCTCGGTAACTTGATCAGCCTTCGACCTTCAGTTTTAATTTGGAATTAATGATGGCAGTAAGCAAGATATCAGCCCAGCTGCCCTTGGAGCTTCACATCAGCCTTCGACCTATGGTCTCTTACATAGCTGTGCATATTTAGTGTTTCCCCTGTGGGAATCATGGAAAGTGGAGAAGTGCTTGTTTACTGTGGTAGTAATAACCCAGTAACCATGCTAGGGCTAAAACGGTTGGCTCATTTTCACAACCGATTAACCGAGAGCTATAACCAGATAATATCCAGTTAACCGTTGCCATTATTTCACCGATCTGGGATCAAAACTATAGGAATTGGAAAGCAGTATTCTCAGAAACTATTCCGTAGTGTGTATACAAACAGGGCTCGCCTTGAGTAAAATGGTCGGGGCCTAAAAAAGTGCCCCACATATTGAGGTCGGGGCCTTTTCGGGGCTGATTTTCCATTTTGTCCATTATTGTTAGTGCTTTTTTGTGAAAAATGTCAGGGCTTGAAAAAAAGCCCCCAGCAAGTGCTCCTCGGGGCTGATCTCGGGGCCTGGGCTGATCAGCCCCGACTCAAGACAAGCCCTGTACAAACGAACGTTGTCGAGTACTCGACAACGTTCGTTTGTATACATACTACGGAATAGTTTCTGCGGTTACTCAGAACTCACAGAAATTTCCGATCATTAACGAAGTCTTGAATGCCAAAGTCGATTATTTCTCAATATATACAGCGCTACTTCGAGGTGTATTGTAATCTATCCCAAAGGGGAAGCGGCAGATTTATTATGTTTTAACCGTGGAATAATGATCACTATCGACATTTCGGATAATCGGTTGACGTTTTTTTAATTGGTTAGGTAGGTAACTGGTTTCAAACCGGTTATCCGGTTAACCATTTCAGTAAAATTATGCCTGGGATGGGAGTCCTTTAAAGTGGTCCCAATAAATAAACTGTGCATTTATGTTATTGGAGAGTGACTAGAGGAGCAACACAATTTTTCTTTTAAATTTATCCAACACTGTAACTGATTGAAAGTGATATTCCCAATAAAAAGTGATTTTTTTCAAATTTCCATTCAAACTCTGCTTATCAATACTGTTAACACCACTTATTGATATCTCTTAACTGAACCCTGTTAATTGCATATAATTGTCAAACACACCGAGCACAGTAGCTCAGTGGTTATGGCATTGGACTTCAAACCGAAAGGGCCACGGTGTTATCCCGGCTGGGGCAACTCTGTTGCATCCTAAGGCAAGGCACTTAATCCCAATTGCCCATTCGGGGGCAGGGTCGCATTGTGTATTATTTATTTATTTATTTATTTATTTATTTATTTATTTATTTATTTATATATTTATTTGTGTTTAAGGTCACATACTTATGCACAATGGCTAATCGTGACCGTGACAGTTTTATGGGTGGAGGAAGGTGGAGTACACGGAGAACCACCGTGCAACGACGAGCAGCTGTCAGCTCTCCAACATCGACGTGCAGTACGCCTTAGAACACTGCGTCATAGTGCCCCTATGTGGACAAACAGGGTTAAGTGCCTTGCCCAAGGATACAACGCGGGAGTCCGAATCGATTGATCAGATGTTCACCCCATCCGAGGACTAACCGGGCTTGATGTTGCTTAACTTCGGTGATCTGACGAGAACCGGATACCGCAATGCCACCACGCCCCCCCCCCCCCTCCCTGATCGATCGATTCGGACTCCCGCGTTGTGTCCTTCGGCAAGGCACTTAACCCTGTTTGTCCACATAGGGGTACGTTGACGCGGTGTTCTAAGGCGTACTGCACGTCGATGTCTTCAACCAATCTAACCCTGCATGTTCTGCAGTGCGGAGTTACGATGTTGGGGAGCTGGCGGCTGCTTGTTGTTGCTCGGTGGTTCTCTCCGGGTACTCCGGCTTCCTCCACCCGTAAAACTGTCATAGTCATGATTAGCCATTGTGCATAATAACGTGACCTTAAACACCAATAAATAAATAAATTGAATACTCCTGTAAATTGAATAGTTTTTAATGGTAAAGTGTCTTCATTTAACAGGGTTCCATTTTACAACAATCCATGAACCAAGTTGGGGATGCGGTGGCTCAGTTGGTAGAGGTGCAGGCTGCAAGCCGAGAGGTCCTCGGTTCGAATCCCACCTGCGGCAACCGTGTTGTGTCTTTGGGCAAGACACTTCACCCCCATTGCCCACGTGGGGGCACGGTGACGTTGTGTACTAAGGTATCAGGACAACTCGTACCCACGGCAACTCGTACCAGTCAAGTCGTACCCAAAATTGGATGACTTGTACCCATTTTCGGCTGGACAACTCGTACCCACAGTTGGACAACTCGTACCCAAGGTTGGACAACTCGTACCCACAGTTGGTCAACATGTACCTGGTCTTTAATTGTATGGGCGAAGGCGAATATTGGCTGAAGGACTTGAGAAGATGAGTGTCTGCTTTCAATGGGTGTGCATAAAGGCAAAAACTTTCCATTTTTAGCATTTATCTCAGTAGAACAGTCTGAACAGACTTCGCCGAAAGTCAATTTCGCCGGTATGAACATTTCATCAAGAGAGCAATTCGAAGGAAACGGGAAATATTTAAATTATATATTAATACAGTGGTGTAGATACGGGAGACGACCCCCCCCCCCTCCAAAAAAAATAAAATAAAATAAATAAATCGGGTAATCTTTGGCTCTTCGTTAAACTTCTGAGGGCTTTTCTACGTAATATTTTGTTGTTCTGGTAGTCATACCCAGCATTTCACGTGTTGAGGGGTTAACGCAAAATCAGATGCGATCGGGCTCATTCCCCCACCCTTCATTGGTTGAAGGATTTACGCAATCGGGGCCCATCCAAGTCCCTTTCCTGGTCAAATTACATCTATATAGACCTGTGCCAATTCGATCGGTCGAGGCGCGAGAGTCAGGTGCCTATAAAGAGAGAGAGAGAGAGAGAGAGAGAGAATTTACTTTTATAATCTAATTGCAAACCTTACAAAAATGCTAATTATCATTCAATTTTCATGATTGTCATGGAAGATAATTGTTAGAAAAACACACCTCCCAACTGGAAGATTAATTTAATTGGCGATAATAATATGCACAGATAATTGGAAGAAAATTAAACACCAATCGACTATAAGGTAATAGATGATAGAAAATAATTCTTCATGATCTCACACCTGTCACTGCCGGGTAAGTCTAAATTAAATGACTGTCGAGTTTTCAGGAGTGTGGGTGTGGACCATAAAACTTCCGACAGAAATCAGTTGATGCGAGCTGGTGGACTCAGAGAGAGAGATGTATTAGAGATTTTTACTTGGAATTTTTTTAAATGAACACCATTTGTGATCTTCTTGATTCAGTCTATCACTGGTCACTGTTTGCCGTTTTTCTTCCGAGCGGGTAAATGTGCTACGCTTCAAGTACAAAATCCGACTGGACTCGCAATTTACAATGAAATCCTTTCTCGCCTGACCGGAGTGGCGCCTCACCAGTGATGTAACTTTGCCACTCGAAAAATAATCTAAAAGTGGACAGTGGCATTATTAATTAGGAAAGGCAAGAGTTAATGCGACGAAGGCTATGGTTTTCCCCCTGATAATTGCAGAGCCTAGGCCTAGATGCAAGGCCTTTTAGTTTTTTCCAGTACTCTATTTCCCAATATTGAAGCGCAGAAACCGGGTGTCGGGGTTGGGGGGGTGTCATTCACCCCAGTTCTCGTACGAATACGATTGCAGACTTCCAGGAACCACTGGTGCCTGCTATCAACAAAGTACAGTCACTGAATATATGTTTCCTGTTCTATGTATCACAACCGTCATTTAGACGTAAAATTTGTGTATATTTCATTCATATTCATGGTATATCTAACCAAGGAATTTCAAAGTAAACTGATTTCCATTACTATTATAGCACCTTAAACGGATCAAACAAAAGCAAAAACCCCGCTTCTGTATTTCTTGGGCCATTAACTGCCTTCGCCCATACAATTAAACACCAAGTACAAGTTGGCCAGCCATGGGTCTGAGTTGTCCAACCTTGAGTACGAGTTGTCCAATTGTGGGTACGAGTTGTCCAGCCGAAAATGGGTACGAGTCGTCCAATTTTGGGTACGACTTGACTGGTACGAGTTGCCGTGGGTACGAGTTGTCTAGAAACCTGTACTAAGGCGTACTGCACGTCGATGGTGCACCTGTCTTCAACCAATGCGAACCCTGCTTGTGTGGAGTTGGTATGTTGGGGAGCTGACAGATGCTCGCCGTTGCTCGGTGGTTCTCTTCGGGTACTCCGGCTTCCTCCACCCGTAAAAAATAAATGAACCAAGTTACATGTAGTAGACAGTTCTGCTTGTAACTTACTGAATGTGATAGTTAAAAGTATGCTGTTTTTAATGTTTACAGTAACAATTAAAGACTTGTTTGTTAACATAATACATTTACATTGTTTATCATTCTAATTAATGACCAAACCCCTATCCAGGGGTGTATTTATGAGGGGATGTTGGGGGTTTGACCCCCCCCAATAATTTTCCAGTCTGGACATTTTCATGTGAATTGTGACCTCAGATATTCATTCACTTGTGCTAGTAGTCATGTTTAAAGTTCTACTTAATGGCGAAACCCCTATCCATGGGTGCAATTATGAGGGGATGTAGGGGTGTGACCCCCCAATAATTTTCCAGTGGGGACAGGTCGGGACATTTCCTATGGAATTGGAGTCTTACATATTGATTCACACGTGCTGGTGATCATGTACTTTCTCAAGGGACAAGATTTGCTTCTCTTGTGTAACACATACAGTCTGTAACCTGCAAATCCAGGTCTGATTGGGGATGTTGGGGTCCCAGCACAACCAATTTTGTCTCCGGCACATGCAATTTAAATAAGAAGTTGGGAAGCCCATGCATCAAAACAACTGCAGTACAGTCTCCGTGGATTGGTCGTAATCCACACGTGGGCAGTGATGTCCACGCATGCGTTCACCATGTAATAAAAATTATCATAATCAAAACTTTAATTAATAAAGCACCGGGTTGTACCCGGTGCTTCATTAATTAAATTTTTGATGAAGCTTCATTAATTAATTTGTTATGATTATTCCTCTAATTACTGTCAGGGTTCCTGAGGGCCTTGAATTTGAAAATCAATTTTCAAGGACTGGGAAGTCATTGAATTTCCCCAAAAATGGCCAAGAAAATCCTTGAAAACAGTCTTTCAAAATATAAAAATCGCGACATCGACGCCGTAGCTGCGACGGGTGGTGCAATCTCACAAAATTCTAAGTTCATCAAGGGCCATAACTCCAAGAAAAATATTTGGAACAACACATGCATTGAACAGTGGCTAGACATCAATAAGATACACTTACATGCCAAATATAAAGTCATTCTATTAAGTATTTCAAAAGTTATTGAGTTTTGAAACTCGTTGGTCACAGACAGACCGACAGACAGACCAACATTGCCACTTATTGAGCTGCTAGTCGCAGCTAAAAACCATCAAAATTTTACCGTGATTATGCTACAACTTATTTCCGCTGGTAGTGTACTCTCGATTTTTAGTCGATAACCTTGAAAAACCTTGAATTTTACTTCTACGAAGCTTTGAAAAACCTTAAATATGGCATGGAAGTGGCTTTGAAAAGCCTGGAATCCACTTATTAATAATAAGCTGCGGGAACCTGACAGTTTAGAATCTAATATTATTGCGTCCATGGAAACATTGCCCAACTGTGGAAAATGACCAGTCCATAGCGGCTGTATTGTACATGTATTGGTCCACAAACAGATATTCGTTTTTTAACTATAATCTCCATTGACAAATATTTCAACTACATTATCATGGGAGGCCTCCGAAGACGTCATGCCTTGATGATGTAGCTGGAATATTTCATCAGCCAGGACTTGAGTTACGACTGTGAGGACAAATTAGATTTACTCCCCCCCCCCCCCAACTCCGACCCTAAATTGGGCATCTTCATGATGCCCCTGCCCTCCTCAACAGTCACTGCCTCAGCAGTACTTTAATGATTTCTGAAAGACGCGAGTTTGCCCCCCCCCCCCCCCCCACCCCCCCACCCCAATTAATCATTTACCTAGCAAAAACATTTCCTGAATAACTGCCCTCAAAGCATAAGTTATTTTGAGGAATTGACGATGACATGTTCTGAAGTTTTCAGCTCAGCGCTTATGTTCAAACGTCGAGGTTGAACATACGCTCTGAGCCACAAACCTTAGAACATGTTACCGTCAACTCATCACAATAACATATATGTTCCATTACGACACTACCCATTGCCCAAAACCTACATCGTGAAACACGAGAGGCTTATTTAATAAACTTGTGATCGTTAAAAGTTGCCTTATTCAAGGCAACTTTTAACGACCACAGGTTTAGTAAATAAACCCCTTGTGTACCCCACCACTGGAAAAATAATCAATAAACCACATAAACTCATTCCATCTTAGTTCAAATCGTAAATCGGTTTGTAGTTTAAACACTTCATCTGGAACACCGTCAGCTGCAGGTGTGAAAAATCCAGAAAAATGAAGAGACTTGCTTGTCACTCCGTTGATGAAGCAATTACGAAACGGGTGATGTCATTTCAAATATTTCGCGTTGTGACGTCAGACAGTAACATTTGCTGTTGGAGCCGTAAACATAAAAGAAACTGCACCAGCTCTTATCCAATCAGAGGGAGGGGGTGGGGGATTTTACTCTTATTGGAACATAGCTTTATATGATCCCCTCCATTAGAATGGTTGGAGGTATCTACTTAGGAGTAGCCTAAACCAGGATCACATAAAAACACACAGACCTATAAGAGCGACTTATGGGTGTTTGTATGTTTGTTGATATGAGAATATTTGTGGTGTGACACGAAAACGCGTCGGCTGTTTCAAAATTACACATATTGATCGCAGTGTGGACAGGCATGCATTGTCGCCCGGGGCCAACCTCATGTATCACCCTATCCCTTTGGATCGCTAAGTATTTTCTGGTGTCCTGATGCATGTAGACCTCTGAATTTCATAGCTTTATTGACATATTTTGCCACCTCCAAAAGATGTCACTATTGACCATCTCTACACCCCGCACCCCTCACAAACACACACTCTGTTCTACCTGTTAGTATGTTTGACTGCCCTGATGGAGGCGAGTGGTTTCTTTTCAGGTGTTGTACACGTCATGTAATATTTATCTTTCTTTCTATTTCGACAATAGAAGCAACTTAGTGATTCATTTTATTATTTCTGTAACAGTAAGTCAGGAATTTTATAGATATAATTTCATAAAAACAAACATGTTAACCCTTTACCTAACATGAAAAGCAGATGACACTTGCAAACAAAATTCTTGAACAACTATTTTTTTCATTTTTTGTCTCAAAAGCATAGGTTATGACCCCTCTTTGGAACGAGCTCGACGAGCTCGTTCCAAAGAGGGGTCATAACCTATGTTTTTGAGACAAAAAATGCAAAAAACAATGAAAATTTATTAGCGCTTTTTGTAAATAGCGCTGGCCGGTTTTGGCCGCTACGTTGGGTAAAGGGTTAACAGTCAACAACAACCTCATAATAGATATCTACACATTGCTAGTGTTTTAACTTTATAAATGATTTAGTTATGCAGAGTTTTTTCTTGCAATAATTTGTAATGTGTTTGAAATCATAATATCCCCAAGCAAACTGCAATTCAACAATTTCATCAAATCCTTCTGTGTTCACTATACTGCCTTTCAAATAGGCTAGGTAACCCGCACTTTGCTCTGGACAACTGGTTGTAGATGATGTCCATCGACCTGAACCTTCCAAGTTCAATTTACCAGAACCATCCAACGTACCGTATGGGCCATATTGTTGGGTGTCTGTGTGGAATGTCATTTGGTGTATTGATAAACCATGTTTCACGTCAACTCTCGTAATACGTTCGTGATCGGATATTTTAAACTCATGGATGTCCTGGATCACATCTCCGCATTCGGTTTGTCCATACTTTGTTTTCATGTTATTACCGTAGGATATAACTAAACCTGGAAAGAAATATGTATTTATTTATTTATTGGTGTTAAGGGTCACATATTTCTGCACAATGGCTAACCATGACCGTGACAGTTTTACGGGTGGAGGAAGCCGGAGTACCCGGAGAGAACCACCGAGCAACTGTCAGCTCTCCAACATACCAACTCCACACAAGTAGGGTTAGCATTGGTTGAAGACATGTGCACCGTCAATGTGCAATATGCCTTAGTACACATCGTCACCATACTCATAACATGTGGACAATGGGGGGGGGGGGGGGGGGGGGGGGGGGGGGTGAACGGTCTTGTCTAAGGACACACAACACGGTTGCCGCAGGTGGGATTCGAGCCGAGGACCTCTCGGCTTGCAGCCTGCACCTCTACCAACTGAGCCACCACACCCCTGGAATGAAATATAACTAGAGGCCCCACGGAGCCTGAAGCGCTCATCTTGTACAGAACACAATTTAAACAGAGTCCAAGAATGAGTCTACATTAAGCAAGCCTATCTCCATAGGCTATACTGTCAATCCTTGAGTCCCCCAGGAGTGACAAAAATAATCTGGGCATCATGCCTTTTCTTCAGTTGATCATAAGTAAAATGTAGAGCTCCCCTATGAAGCCCCTTGATACAACCTATGTGGATTAATCTTAGTACCTCTGGAGGGTACTGAATACAAAATTTTTAATTCTTCAGCAAAATGGCCAATTCCGGCTCCCATAGTGAGCCCAAATATTAACCCAGGCTCTTGATTTGAACCCAGTTAAATCTGACTTCCCTAGAGATGTTGTGTACCGAATATGAAAGCATTCTGACTGTTGGATCTGAAGAAGAGAAATTGTCAAGAAATTTCGAATTGCACTAAGTTCAAATTTGGGCTACCATAGCGAGCCCAAATATTAACCTATGGATCCGATTTGAACAAACTTGAATCTGACCCCCCTAGAGATGTTGTATACCAAATGTGAAAGCATTCTGACAAGTGAATCTGAAGATTTTTGAAGAAATTCTCTCATATTGTACTAAGTTAAATTTCATGTTCCCATATGGAGCCCAAATATTAACCTAGGCACTCGAATTGAACAACCTGGAATCTGACCCCCTAGAGATGTTGTATACCAAATATAAAAGCATTCCGACTGGTGGATCTGAAGAAGATTTTTAAAGAAATTTCCTCATATTGCATTAAGTAAAAATTTGGGCTACCATAGTGAGCCCAAATTTTTACCTAGGGATCTGATTTGAACAAACTTGAATCTGACCCCCATAGAGATGTTGCATACCAAATATCAAAGCATTCTGACTGATGGATCTGAAGAAGAAGATTTTTTTATATTACCCTCCATATTGAAGAAAGATCAAATTTGGGCTTCTGTAGGAAGCCCAAATATTAACCTAGGGACTTGGTTTGAACAATCTAGAATCTGACCCTCATAGCAATGATGTATACCAAAATTAAAAGATTCTGACTGTTGGTTCTGAAGAAGATTTTTAAAGAATATTCCCCATATTACCCTATGTTAAAACTTCGGGCTCCTGTAGAGAGCCCAAATATGAACCAATGAGCTTTATTTCAACAAACTTTTATCTGACCCCCCTATGAATGTTGTATACCAAATATCAAAAGATTCTGATGATTGGTTCTGGAGAAAAGATTTTTTTTTAATTTTTGCAAATATGCTGACTCAGCATTTTTTCGATGCCCTTTACAGAACACCCTAACATAACCGATGGCAATTTTTTTTACCATTCAGTTCTACTGGTCATAAGGATACTTCATACCAAATTAAAGCTCTCTGTTCCGTGGGGTTTGGGAAATGCGCTTGAAAATATTTCTATTTTTAGCTCCCAGGGTTCCCATGGGGATGTGGTGATTTTTTTTTTTTTTTTGCATGGGTCAAGTACTTATGACCCAATACTACCACAAACCAAATTTGGTTCATACCGGACCATCGGTTCAGAAAATAGAAATTTTGGGCGGGGCCAAAAATCTTACCCCTCCTATTACAAAGCCAAATATTACTTCACGAACTTCGTTTGAACAAACTTGATTCTACACCTCATATGGAAGCGCCATAGCAAATATAAAGTCATTGTACACACTGGTTCTTGAGAAGATTTTTAAAATATTTTGGAGCATTTTCCCCTACTCCCTCCCTATGGGGCTGGGCATGCTGAGTTGAACAAAAATGAAATGCCCCTTTGGGACCATCACTCACACAAACTTTCACTTGAATTGGCCCAGTGGCTTTGGAGGAGAAGACCAAAACATGGTGTTGACGGACGGAGAACGATGAGATTTGCTCAGCTTGACTTTGTCAAGATGAGCTAAAAATGAAAACAGTGCGACTTTGTAGTGACTTATTATGTGAGGGAGAGGAAGCTCGCCGAAGATGTTTGTTGAGGATTCGGGGAATGGACGTGGCGACATGGGGGTGTGAAGGTGCCCCGCCCACCCCACCCCCTCACTCCTGGCCAAAATTTCATATAGTTGAAAATTTGGAGGGCAAGTCATGAGTAGTTGGAATTTCCATCTATCTTGATTTTAGAGCTTCTTTGGCGATGCTGATGTCTCCTTTACTTCCCAAAATTCCAACTCTGTTTCAAATCGGCAAAAATTCTAACTGTTAGTATTTACAACTACAGTGTATGCAATATCGAGCTTCAGAAGTATGCTTGATGTCAATCGGTACGGGATTTCTATAGTACCTACATTTATCGTAATAAAAAAAAAATCCTCGAAATGCATTTCAAGAAATCACATCATATAAAATCGTTATCCTGAGTTAATTCCATCATTCACAGTAACAAAATGATGAAACATCGAAAACTGATCATTCCTGCATAAGATCTGATTTAATGTTAGGAGATTGTGAATTGTTCAAAGTTCTAAGCTTGAGCATTTGTTTAGCACATGTTCAATTCCCAGAATAATACCAAATAATAATAATGACCTGATATTTCTATCATAAATGTGTTGACATTTTAGTTACTAGAATCAATTTTATGCCCCCTTTCATGGCTTCATTTTCAAAATCTTTCTCAGTAGTGAATTTCCAACTACGGGGAGGGACCTTATTGGAAATTCACTACCCTACCCCCCCCCTCCCCCATCAGAAACCTCTAGTCACATTCCTGGTTCGGGGAGGGGCACAAATACCCACGATCCACCAGGCCAACCATAACCGCTGAAAACACACCTTTGTATCGGTAGGTACATTCGCTTGAGTCATAATCAATCACTTTGTGAAGTGTGCACATGGGCTGCACGATATTCAAAACTGAATAGCGGTATCGGTATTCAAAAAAATACCGCGGTATACCGGTATATCGAAAACTGTTCAGATATATGAACACAACAAGTACCACAATCGAGACTCGAAGCATCACAGTCTGAAACAATTAGCGTGCCTTGATGATGCGGTTCGAAAAACCTTTACCCAACGCAGACGATATCAAAATTTATCATTTTCAAAATTAGTTGATCAGATTTTCCCCAAAGATTTCAACAAAACTATATCATGTGACCCCTCATTGGAACGAGCTCGTTCCAATGAGTGGTCACTTGATATAGTTTTGTTGAAATTTTTTAAATTTATTTTTTCAACTGCTGAATTTTGTATATTACGAGGGCAGAAGCAGACGATTCCTTGGATAAAGGGATAATATTATTCATTTGGGGCTACAGTTAAAAAACACAAGACATCTTGAAAATTAAATTGTGGGTAAATAAATAATGACGATAAACCGATATTTTCGTAATTACACCGGTATTCAATCGATACTGGTTTGAATACCGGTATATATCGGTTTATCGATATACCGTGCAGCCCTAGTATGTACTGGATAGGTTCATTTATTTTAATGGACAAGACAAAGTTAGAATAAACACACGAATTGACCTTGGAGCTATGATCTTTGATCAAATTTTTAACATATGCTGGAGTCATAACCAATCGTTTTGTAATATATGAACAAGATTGGTATTTTGAATATTTTTTAACCCTTTACCCAACGCAGAGGATTTCAAAATTTATTATTTGAAATATCATTTTTTAAATTTTTTCAAAATATTTCAACAAAACCATATCATGTGACCCCTCTTTGGAACGAGCTCGTTCCATAGAGGGGTCACATGATATGGTTTTGTTGAAATTTTTAAAAAATAATATTTTTTCAGCTGCCGAATCTGATTATTACGCGGGCAGATGCGGGCGATTCGTTGGGCAAAGGGTTAAGGACAAAAGTTAGAATGGACGAATTATTTATTTAATATTTATTTACTGATGTTTAAGGTCACATATTTATGCACAATGGCTAATCATGACCGTGACAGTTTTACGGGTGGAGGAAGCCGGAGTACCCGGAGAGAACCACCGAGCAACGACGAGCAGCTGCCAGCTCCCCAACATCGTAACTCCGCACTGCAGCACAGGCAGGGTTAGATTGGTTGAAGACATGCGTACCATCGACGTGCAGTACGCCTTAGTACACGGCGTCATCGTGCCCCCATGCGGGCAATGGAGATGAAGTGTCTTGCCCAAGGACACAACGCGGTTGCCGCAGGTGGGATTCGAACCGAGGACACCTCGGCTTGCAGCCTGCACCTCTGCCAACTGAGCCACCGCGCTCCCGAATGGACGAATAAACACACGAACGGTCTATGTTCTTGGGTCAAGGTGATTATGCATCCTTCTGTTATGAGCAATCATTGCGTGAAGTTCGAACAAGATCAGTCCATTGAATACTTTTTATGGACTGGCCAAAGTTAGAATGAATGAACAAACACATGAATGGTCTGTGACCCCGACCTTGGAGTTATGACCCCGGGTAAAGGTCATGACTCACACTTGAGTCATACGTAATAATTTTGTGATGTATGTACAAGATCAGTCCATTTAATGTTTTTTTTATGGACAGTACAAAGTTAGATGGATGGATAAACACACAAAAATGGTGCCCTGACCTTGGTGCTATGATGTTGGATCAAAGTCAAAATACACGTTCGTGTCATAATCAATCAACGGGTGATGTATGAACAAGATTAGCTGCTAAATAAGGACCGGATCAAGAAAGAATGAACGAACACACAAATGGTCTTAGACCTTGGGTCAAGGTCATTACACACCCTTGCGTTATGGGCAATCATTATGTGAAGTGTGAACAAGATCAGTCCGTTGAGTAATTTTTTATGGAGCAGCCATAAACACATTGACGGCCTGTGCCCTTGACCTTGGAACTATGGATATGAGTAAAAGAAATCACACACGCTTGAGTCATGAAGCAATCATGGTGTGAAGCATGTATAAGATCGGTTCCATTTAATAATTTTTATGAACAGGAGAAAGTCAGAAGGGACGAATGATCACACAAATGGTCTGCAACCTTGACCATCAAGGTCATTGCACACATTTGAGTCATGAGCAGTCATTGGGTGAAGTACAAGCAAGTTCAACAGAATTATGCCCCTTTTGGTGCCCCCTGTGGGTGTGGCAACTTTATTTGAACAAACTTTAAATGACATACGATAAGCGTACTAGTAGAAAGCGATGACACTCCGGAACTAATTTAACACTGAAATTCCCATAGACATTTGTTCATCAGAGAAAATTCATGATCGTGTGTGTACTCTGGTGAACTGATTTAACACTGAAAATTCCCATAGAAATGTTTTCGCCATAGTGCCATCGGCCGATGACACTGGCGGAAAAATGACTATGGGATTTTTCAATGTTAAGTCAGTTCACCAGAGTACTACACGCGAAAAGATGCCACTCTGGCGAAAACATTTCTATGGGAATTTTCAATGTTAAATCAGTTCGCTAGAGTCCACACGATCGTAAATTTTCTCTGGCGAACAAATGTCTATGGGGGGATTAAATTAGTTTGCCAGAGTGCCATCCATTACTATTATAGTGTAAAGTTGACGCCAGTGGGACGGACGGGCGGATGACGGACAGAAAGCGATCACTTAAGCTCCCTCTGTCGTCCAGTTAGTTGAGCTAATAAGAAAATGGCGTTTTCACCATCATTTGATGTTCTGTAACTTTGCAATAAGGACACTGTCCTTATATATTTTATTTATTTATTTATGTTTAAGGTCACATATTTATGCACAATAGCTGATCATGACCGTGACGGTTTAACGGGTGGAGGAAGAGTACCCGGAGAGAACCACCGAGCAACGGCGAGCAACTGTCAGCTCCCCAACATACCAACTCCACACAAGAAGGGTTAGCACTGGTTGAAGACAAGTGCGCCATCGACGTGCAGTACACAACGCCACCGTGCCCCCACCGGGCAATTGAGATGAAGTGTCTTGCCCAAGGACACAACGCGGTTACCGCAGGTGGGATTCGAACCGAGGACCTCTCGGCTTGCAGCCTGCACCTCTACCAACTGAGCCACCGCGCTCCCGACACTGTCCTTTCCATTACCATAAAAGTCTTGGTAATTAGTTTTCCTGGAAACTTAAAAACTTGCAAATTACTATAAAAACACAGTCACTAAACAAAGAGCCAAATTGAACCCTCACTTAGTGTTGTATGCGTCGATAGGCGTGATAACGATAGATATTCCTGATGCCGGGTTTTCTGTGGAGTGGTGCTTCTAATCAGCTTGCCATAAAAAGCCAAGTTTCATTTTGTAACTTTTAATAAACGACAACAGACAGCTCGGAGAGCTGTCTGTTGTTTTCGTTTATTAAAGGTAACAAAAGGAAACTTGGCTTTGTTTTCTACTGATGTCAGCAATTACTGACTTCTAAATTGGATCTTCCTGGCTCGTCAAATAATCTGAAGGGAGGTAACTTTATCGAAAGTCGACATTTATGGCGGCAGTCAGTGATGGCTCCAGTGGTATTTTTGGGTAATATCTCGGTCGTCCCGCCCTTGCGATCTCGAATCTATGCTACGAAAGGTAAACCGAGACCATTGGGAAAAGCTTTTTTTTACACTCACCTCTGACCACAGAAGACTGACTGTCACTAGTATTTGTCATAAGTATCTTCAATCCGACTACATATGATTTAGTGTGACGATCATTGAAAAACGTGGTGGTCTCTCTTATTCCATGAGCTTGGCTACACTTGAACTTCAAGCCTGAAACAATACAAATGAGCACACTATATATTGTCGTCTTACAAATGTTTTAAAAATCTGTACGCTATGTCAAAATATCGAAATTTTAAGCAGCTTTTTCCCCCATAATGCAACATGAATGTAACCAATTCAGTCTTGTTTGACAGCACCCCTTGTCGGAGAGGGTTACCCCCAAACACCCACCCACCCGTCGTGGAGATTTAGCCACCACCGTCGGGAAAACTGCCTCCTTTATTGTGTGCCTGTCGGGGAGCACAAGCCCCCCCCCCCCCTCCCTTATGTCGCAGAAATTCTGGCGCTACCTCTATTCAGTGAATGGCCCTGCAGGGACAGGGGGGACAGGAAACGAACAAAATGCTGATGGATAGAAAGGGGGATTCATCCTGAGAAGGCACTTTTAGACTATACACTAGCAGACAAATGATGGTAGATATTTACCCGCATCATGTCGTTTGAGGGCATTTCCTCTGCCAAATGGGGGGGGGGGGGGGGGTCGGGGTATAGGTTAGAGAATACTGTAATTATTTTGTCACGGAGTTCTTCAATTGCATATTATTGCGACATATAGGCTCTCTAAAACAATCAAAATGGTTTGTTTCGACAGATTTTCACCGCCAGGACCTTTCCAAAGAAAATCGGACCTTTGGGCCACTGAGTCCCTACGCCCCTCTAGGACTGGACCCTGGTGTTCCTACGTGTACAAGTTCAAATAAACTTCACACAGTCACCACTGGACATGTTTTTCAAAAACTGAAAATCATTATTGGATTTTTCACGTTTCGGTATACACATTTAACATAACTTCAATAACGTAATGTCAATAGGGAGGATAGCCTCTCTTAATAAGGATGGGTTCGAGACATTAAATTTTCAACAGTCCTTGGCGTCGGAAACAAATGCGACTAGTCCGGCGGCGTCCGGTGGAAGTGGATTGGTGAGACAACATCTTCCACGAGAGAACAGAGTTCAGAACAGAGAGCCATTGTGACACTGGGCTATCACATATTCGTAGTTCAGCGATCTGAACGTAGTGGCTTCCCCTCCACGTTCAGATTCCTCCCATTCAAATCTGTGGTAAAATTCCCCATCAAGTTTTAATGGGAACTCAAAAATCGAAAATAGGAGTATATATCAAGCTTTCGCCCATATCACCGGCTGCATTCGACAGTACACGCATTTCCTTACAATTGTGCAGAGTAAATTGATCCAAACTATATGTTATCCTTTATTTATCGAGATTTGAGATTTGGAGCGTCAACAATCGCTTCGATGTCGCCCATGTTTTTGCGCAACGCGGGGTTGCTGCCGAAACGAATATCGACGCGGAAACGGTAACACCTAATAAAATGCCCCCACGCAATGATCATAATCACCACTGGACATCGGGGGCAACTGAGGATGAATATCATTTCATCATGGAGTGTGATCACTATAGTCCATTACGGGAGGGACTCTTCGACTTGGTAACAAATGAAATTGGTCACTTGAAAAATGACGATGAGTCAATAATGTTTAAATTCATCATGCAAAACAACATCCCCAGGTTATGCAATCCTATCTGCAACATGATCCGACGATTCTTCATGCTACGGGAAGGCGACGACCTGGGAAATTGAACTCCAACGAAGAAACGCCTTAGAATGTGATAAGGATGCACACAGTGAATAATTCATGTATATGTATAAGCATAAGCGTATATACACGCTAACGCACACGCAGGCATGCACACGCACGCACGCGCGCACACACATTTACCCTTGCACTCACATGTATGTGAGTGTGTGTGTGGGTGTGTGTGTGGGGATGTGTGTGTGTGTGTGTGTGAGGGGTGTGTCTGGGTGTAGGAGTGTGCGTGTATGGATGGGTGTGTATGCAGATGTGTGCATGGGTATATACATGTGTTCAAAATATCATTATATATTTCTCATTATATATTATAAAAGGACTACTGATGATGCTGTATCAAATGGTCTTAATTATACTAATATTGTACTATTATACATGCAATCTGCCCCAGTGCGGGTGATTTATTGCAATAAAGTTCTATTCTATTCTAATCGACATCCTCTGCGCGAATGCGGACGTATTTCCGTTTCCGCATCGATACTTGTTTAGCTGCAACTCCGGGTTATAATTTTATAGCTGATACAAGCGAAAAGTAACATGGACGACATCGAAGCGATTGTTGACGTTTCAAACGTGTTCAAATCTCAATGAATAAAGGATTCCTATTTACGAGTTTTGAGTTCCCATTAAAACGTGATGGGGAATTTTACCAAAGATTTGAATGGGAGGAATCTGAACGTTGATGGGTAGCCACTACGTTCAAATCGCTGAACTAACATATTCTATAATTTTGAAATGAATACAAATCATTTCTTACCCCTTGAACCTTCTGCATACTGATGCAGGCCTGTTATTTTAACCCTTTACCCAACGCAGACGATATCAAAATTTGTTATTTTTAATTTTTTTTCAAAAAATTTCAACAAAAAGATATCATGTGACCCCGGATGCGGCCGATTTTTTGGGAGGGCAACCTCTCTCGGCCAGTCTCAATGGCTCTCCTAAACTAAAATTTGCGAGGGCGGTAAACGCTCCCCTTGCCACATTCGAGGAGAGCCACGAAAGTCAACTTTGTTCATTAGCGGTGATCGGTATCGCTCATCATAATATGTGATCGGGCACTTCGGAAAAACTCACTGGTAGCTAGTCTCTGTGAGATCCCTACGCCTGGCCTCCGGTTTGAGCCGACCGCCAGTCATAGGGGTCTCACAGAGACTAACTGGTAGCCACTTTGCTTACTTATCGGATACTGACTAGGGCTGTCACGATTTTTCAATTTAGGAATCGATTAATCGTCGCAAATAATCGATTTATTTATTTATTTATTGTTGTTGTTTATGGTCACATACTTCTGCACAATGGCTAATCATGACCACAACATGGAGATAAAGTCAAGGTCAGTCAATCGTTTATACCCCATGTTGCCTATTTTAGAGGACTCGCACCCCAAGCATTAGTGACTGGGTCCTATTTTACCAGTGAAACAGAGCTTGTTTACCACAGTAAACAAGCACTGCTTCACTTCCTGGGGTTCCCACGGGGGACAAATAATCGATAATAATCGATTAATCGTACCTAGATGACCCCCCACCCCTCTCCCTCTCTTTGAAGTCGATAAAAATTAAATTCAAGTCAGCTGACCTACCTCAAGTAAACCACGAAGACGATCAACTTTTAGGTACATTCAAAGCTTTGATGTTCTGAACTTTTGAACCGTCAGTGTAATAATCAAGACCGGTCGGCAGTTGCGATCTTCGCAACTGCCGACCGGTCTTCATTATTACACTGACGGTTCAAAGATTCAGAACATCAAAGCTTTGATGAATTTACCTGGAAGACAAATGCTTCCAACGGCCTCTTGGGGTTTAACATCGATGTTCTTAACTCAATACCTTTAGAAACAATAGTTGTTTCATCAAATTTTCTTTTAATTATTAAACATCTAAAACGGGATACAATTTACCGATTATTCGACAACGAAAAATACTAATCGATTTCGCCGTGACCGATCAACAATCGATTAATCGATTGATCGTGATAGCCCTAATACTGACTACAAATGCCTGACTACATTCACAATTCAGGTAGAAATCCTTACATGTTCTGCAAGAAATTATTACATTTTTAAACCCACATTGGATACTTCACGCACAACCTCAAACAATAAGATGGAAAGATATGGTAAAATTATCAATCTCAAGAACAGACCCCAGTGGCTCTCCTTGTATCAAAGTAAGGTGGGCCAAAAATGGATCTTCTATATTTATTTTACCATTGCTCTCCTCCCATTTTGAAAATGACAGGCCTGCGTGATATCAAAATAGAGAAATTTCAAGTATCCTTTTTTTGCCTAGAACGCAACTCGGAAATTAACCATTTCATTCTTGTTTGACTGAGCTCAATGAGCATTATGAGCTCTGTCAAACAATACCCGAATTGGTTACATTTTTAGTTTCATTATGTGAAAAGTTGCAGCTTGAAAAGGTGATGGTGATGTTTCAACATCAACGTGGAAATTAATGGTAAAAATGCTAGCAGTAGTAGGGGAGGGATGAACCGGGGCCCATTGGGGGGGGGGGGGGGGGGCGGAAAGGACATCATGTCACGTGACCAGATTTTACTGAGTCGGATAAGAATCCCATTGACGGAATCTCTTATATAGCCAGTCTATATGTATACAGGGGGAAATGAAGAAATCTGATGGAACAGTTTGAAGGCCTGAGCGAAGGTATAGCTAGAAAGTAGTGTTACAAGTCAATTAATTAGGGCTGTCACGATTTTTAAATTTAGGAATAGATTAATCGTCGCAAATAATCGATAATAATCGATTAATCGTACCTAGATGACCCCCACCCCTCTCCCTCTCTTTGAAGTCGATAAAAGTGAAGTTCAAGTCAGCTGACCTACCTCAAGTAAACAACGAAGACGAGCAACTTTTAGGTACATTCAAAACTTTGATGTTCTGAACTTTTGAACCGTCAGTGTAATAATCAAGACCGGTCGGCAGTTGCGATCTTCGCAACTGCCGACCGGTCTTGATTATTACAGTGACGGTTCAAAGATTCAGAACATCAAAGCTTTGATGAATGTACCTGGAAGACAAATGCTTCCAACGGCTTCTTGGGGTTTAACATCGATGTTCTTAACTCAATACCTTTAGAAACAATAGTTTTTTCATCAAATTTTCCTTTAATTATTAAACATCTAAAACGGGATACAATTTACCGATTATTCGACAACGAAAAATACTAATCCATTTCGCCGTGACCGATCAACAATCGATTAATCGATTGATCGTGACAGCCCTAATATTAATGGCACAATAGCACAAGACTGGTGTAGAAGGTAATGATAGGACAGATAGTCCATAGACAGGTAGTGTGTTTGGAGCTTTGGAGATAAGATGGAAGACGTTGGTAAGACTACTTGTATAGGAGCCATATAGGAACTAGGAGCTGTATAGGAGCTGGATCATAGGTATCCTCCAATACCCGTATGTGCTAGTGCACAATGTGTCACATTGTGCATTTTCACATGGGCACATATCGGCACATCCAGCGTGTGCCTGTGTGCTAGTGCACAGTGTGTCGCATTGTGCCTTTCACATAAGCACATATGGCAAAAAAGGATTCTCCGGAAAGTACCCTCAAATAATACAATACCAGGTCATAGGTATCCTCAAATACCGGCATGTGCCTATGTGCTAGTGCACACTGCACAATGTGTGACATTGTGCCTTTTTTGCATAAGCACATATCGGCACACCCAGCATGTGCCTATGTGCTAGTGCACAATGTGTCACATTGTGCCTTTTCACATACGCACAGACAAAAAAAGGATTCTCCCAGAAGGCAACCTCAAATAATACAATACCAAGCCATAGGTACCCTCAAATATCCGTATGTGCCCATGTGCTAGTGCACAATGTGTCGCATTGAGCCTTTTTCACAAAAGCACATATCGGCACATCCAGCATGTGCCTATGTGCTGGTGCACAATGTGCCACATTGTGCCTTTTCACAAAAGCACATCCAGCATGTGCCTATGTGCTAGTGCACAATGTGTCACACTGTGCCTTTTCACATAAGCACATATGACAAAAAAGGGATTCTCCAGAAGGTATCCTCAAATAATACAATACCAGGTCATAGGCATCCTCAAATACCGAAATGAGGCTAAGAGTCGTATGTGCGAGTCACTCGAATGAGCAATTGCTCGATAGCACATTTGCCCGATGGGATTCGAGTCGTTCGTTCAATGACTTATCAGTAACTACTCGATAGATTCTTGGCATTAGGGATGATATAGGCTTTCATGGAGGTTGTCTATCAGTTGGCTATAATCCAAATGGGTCCCCAGTACTATAACAATACGTGCTACTATTATAAGCCATGGTATGGCGGTCCTAAATAGGGATTCTGGGGGGGGGGGGGGGGGGGGAATCCTAACAAGAAAAACTACTCTAGTTCAATCGAACTTACCTCAGGGGCCCCATATGTACTATAGCACTAACTAATATGAAAAACTACTCTAGTTCAATCGAACTTACCTCAGGGGCCCCATATGTACTATAGCTCTACATGCTGCTCTCCTACAAAATATTCTGGAGGAAAACCGTATCAAATAAATTCTATTTCGGTAGTTTGGGTGGATTTTGGTGATTTGTCGGGTTGTTTGTGGTAATTCTACGAGTAGATATAAGTAGGTTTTAGGTCACATAGCAACCACGTGCTACCATAGAAACCAAGATGGCGGCCTCCGGTATACAAAATGGCCGACGGAAACACGCATCACCCTAACAACACGCGCTGCGCATGCGCACGAGGACCACATATCACTATGAGGATGACGTCACAAGAAGGCCACTCACGCGGGCTACCATGACAACCAAACGTGACGTAACTAGGTCACGTGACATGACGTCACTGCCGGAGTCCCATCCCCCCCAATCGGCCACGGTTCATCCCTCTCCTACTACAACTGACCACCGAAACAACCATATTCGACCCAACATTGAGAACGGGGTGACACTACTCGGAACGTCGATCTGTTCCGTCATCGGCGTTGTGTCCTTGGGTAAAAACACAGAACGACACACGCGTGTGAATGGGTTAATCGATATGGGTGTGCCACAGCCCTCGAGTTTTATCCTTCCGCGATGGCACAAGTGCCATATCGATTAATGCATTCACATGCGTGTGTCGTTCTGTGTTTATTACACGCCTTCACGTCGATAAAAACAATTATTAGAAGGAGACCCAGCAATTCATTTGACAACTATCAACAAAAAGAACACATTTTATCGCCGATCAAATTTGCAAGGGGAACCCGTGTTACTATTTCGTCCCCTGAGTTCCAATGTGTACTATGTGCCTAGTGACACATATAACACACTGGAAATCAGGGTACGATTTCCAGCTATTGCTACGGATTCAAATTGCAATTGCGTTGCACGATTTGTCGAACATTCCAGTGAAATTCCGCTTCTATTTAAAAATAGTCCGTCAACGATTTCTGTTCCGCACATATGTGCGAAACATATTTTCATTTTCTGCATGGTTTAGTGTTAATGGAGATAGGGATTTCATAGAACAGGCGTGTAATAAAATACTTAACCCCTACGGTTGGGGACATGGGGGAGTAGCCCGGAGTATTGCCCGTCTGTTGACTGAGACATGCCGAAAACCAGTGATAAAGCTGCATTCACATGCATGCGGTTCCCTCGTGCGGTTGCGTTGCTGCATTGCAACCTTTCATTTGACTATAGTTCACATGCGTTTTCCCCCTGTGTGTACGCAAAGCGAAAAGTAAAGCCATTTTCATTGGTTATTTTCTGGGGTACGAATGAAAACAATACTAAACAGCTGGAAGGAGAAAACCCCGCGAAAATGACGTCACATAACAAATCGCATTCGATAAACGCATCAAAATAAAGAAATGTTTGAAGCGGACTGTTTCAGGTGCGTTTCCACATTCGCTTTTTACCTTGCATTCTGGGTGCGTTACGCGCATGCGGAAACCGCATGCATGTGAACTCAGGTCAAAGTTGCTTTCGCATGCATGCGGTTACCGCATGCGGGTAACGCACCCACAACGCATGGTAGTCTATTTCCGAAAGTGTCGCTGAATCCCATAAAATAAATACATAAGTACATTATATATATGAGAAGTGAACTAATTTTGTTTCTCCGTGAATGTAGGAACATTGCAGTATATTGCGCATCAAGTGTCCATACAATGACAACACAAGAATTGTTGTAGAATTGCTATATAATCCCACTCGCGTGACGTCGTCAGAGACAGTCTGCGAACCAGGAAAGACTTCCAGAACTCTCCGGAACCTGTTCCTGCTGTGAAGATGAATACCACCACTCTGAGGCCTCATGTGACCGGGATTAACCAATTGGGATCAAAGAACCAAGAAGAAGACCAGCCTTTGTTAATCTTTTTCAACAGGACCGCGAAAGCGCCAGTTTGGAATTCTGATACAGTTTCTAAATAGTGCTTTTAACCGGAATAATTGGTAAGAACCTTAGGTATTTTACCCGCAACTTTATTCTAAAGTAGAGATTTACCCTAACCCTATTCTACTTTATTGACGTCGCTCACATTAGAACCAGTTTGCGGGGGTGACTTTGAAAACTTTTACAAAGTTTCCACAGGTCACGAGGTCGGGGTTTTACCAATTCCATTGTTGACGATGACAGCGGGAGTTAATCCACTGACATCGTCAATTTTCTCTAATTGATGCAATACTAATAACATTGAAAATCATTTGTTGGGTAATTTACCTAACATTGATTTCCAAAATTGGGATTTTTGTTCCCAGATTATGAATTCAAAGCTGAGGTTGGGAGTTTGACTTCAGTATTAGTCGGGATTAGCGAATTTGTTGATTTTGTTGTGAATATACTGGCTGCGTGCAGTATATAGGAAGGCTCCAGAAGTACCAAAGTCCTAGGAAAGCTGAGGTACTGAGCAGACTAGTTCTTGGTAACTGTCAATTTGTTTTGAATTGTATATAAATTGAATTTCATTGAGTGAGAAACAGAAATATGGCAGAGGAGAAGGTTAATGTAAATTATGCCACATTTGGGGAATTGCAAAGAATACCCAACAAAGGGCCGAAGATTGCCCTGGCAATAATAGAAAAAAGGGCTCAATATGGGACCCTTTCTAAAGAGGATTAAGGGGTCTAACGACCAGTGGAATGTGATTGATTTTTCGGGTCCCCCACCAAAGATTATGGTCAGTAAGGAGGGGGAGGAAGACCCAGTTAAACAGACAAGTGTCATCGAATTTGTCACCAGGGAGGAGGAAAGCCCAGGATTATCCTAGGACGACCCCTGACGGAGCATACTGGAAAACTTGTAATCAAAGATGGTGGTAATCCATATAATCCAGAATAGAATGGTCAGTCTCAACTATAAGTTCGTCACCAACTGAAAATAGCCACACACATCGGACGAGTCAAGAATTGTCTCCCTCTTTCAGTTCAGATAATGGTGATGGGAAGTTGAGTGCAGATAAAAAAATCGAATGGAGATCAGACTGTGTTACAGAGGGTGCAGTCTAGCTGTGGTGGTCCCAACCGGTTTGCTCATGATAGCACCGCTTGGAACGAGAAACAAGGACCAGTTGATTTAGTGAATTCGGATTTCCAAGGCACATTTCAAAATGTGAAGGAACGACAGGCGCTCAGGAAATCCATTGAGGTAAATACATGTGGGGGTGAGCACCAGAGTGGGTGGAGAAGTGGTCCCCATTCCAGTTATCATGACCGTGGGATCAGGTCAGAAAATATAACGACGACATATAATGGTAGAGGAGACTATCGGGACCTTGGAGGTGATGGTAATCCCTTGGGGTCCTCGGGGCGGACCACTGAGGGGGGTGAAAACTGGGTATGTGAATCCAGGCATGACAGACCCCAACAGAGCTAGGGCAGGGGTAGCCCCTGAACTCTGGGAAAGGCCTCATCAGTCAAACACAGTGGGCTGGGAAATTCCTAGTTCAGTGGAGATTTACCAGCAGGGTGCCCCCGATACCTATATAATGTCAGACCTTGAATCCAGTGGGAATGCTGTCCCCAGTAGGGAACATCCCTACTGCCCAAGGACAGGGTCACCCAGGTACCCAGACATCCTAGGGCCCCAAGCTTCTCCAAAGTTGAACTATCCGGTCCAGACTGCAGGTGAAAGTAATGGTGCTTTTTGTGAGAGGGCACGGAGGTGGACGGAAGCATGTGTCCCAGACGTAAACACAAGACCAGTAGGACTAGATGTGAATGAAGCCCGGGGCCGCGAGTAGCGTCAAATGTGCCAAGACTCGCAGGAGTATCGAACATTCAAAATCAGGAGTTGGGTCCCGTGGGAGATCAGCCGACTATGGGGAGGCAGGGCATGTGGACTAGGTCAGCTCAAGTCGGTCACGACCCACATCGAATGGCAAGAGGTGCCCCCCCCCCCAACCGACTCTGCCGGTAGGTTACTAGCAGAGCCAGGTGGAGTACCAATCTTCCCCAGTGCAGTTTTCCGTGGATAACTGACAAGGGCCATATAGGAGGAAAAAGCAGGTACCCAAGTCTATGCAGTATGATGGGTCGGAACCGTGGCATTTATTTAAAAGGAGGTTTCAGGATTGGCTCCAGTATGAGGAGGTACTAGAGGAAAATGACCGGAAATGTCTGTTTGGATTGTGTTTGAAGGGCAGGGCAGCGGAGCACGCTAACCTGTTGGCAGAGATTAGCCAAAATATGACATGGGCCGAGTTGCTGCAGGGTATGGAGAATCGATTCGGGTTCCATGACTTGCCACAAACTGCCCAACTTAAGTTTCAACAGGCTAAGCAGGGGCAAACGGAGGGCCTGGGGGAATGGGCAGACACCATTTTGGCATTGGCTAGTCGTGCTTTCCGTGATTGCCCTGCACAGTTTACACTAGAACTGATTTAAACAACGCGGAGGAGGACCATAATCAATATCATTCACCCAACATCATGAACTTTTATACCGAGATAAAGAGTTTGAAAGCAGAGTCTTTTGCTATGAAAACACAAATTGAGAAGGTCCAAAAACAAATGATTGGGAACCAGGAAGGGTTAACCAAACTCACCACCATGGTGTGAAATGTTTTAAATAAACTGGATAATCCAAAGGAGTCTTTGTCCTGGGGGAGGGATGAACAGACCCAGGAACAACCTAGGTCTGGGTCACCCTCACCTAGTTGGGCCCAGTGCTACTCATGCTCAGGTATTGGGCACCTCCAGGGCAACAGTCCGTCCAGAATTTCCCCAAATCTGGCAACTGGGAATCTCGCATGTCACAATGGCATCAAGGATTCTGATAATGTGATCACTATTCGACAATGTAAACCGTCATTCTCTGTCTGGATCTCTCTCCAGATAGAGTCAGTTGAAACAATCGCAACTGTGGATTCGGGTGCCATGATCACAGTTATGTCGGATAAATTGTTTGGAAAACTGAAACCAACATCACCCATAATTAAGAAAGTAGTCCTCCAAACTGCGGAGAGGGACAGTAAACTGCAAGGTTACTATGTAGGCCCACTGAAAATCAACATAGGTGACAGAATTTTTAATGAATTCTTATATGTGGAACCAATCAGCGATGCTGTCTTACTAGAGTGTGATTTCCCGATTAAACACGATGGAAGAGCCTACTTCAGGGAGGAAGTTCTCTCCTTGGGGGATTGGGTTGTTCCTAAAGTAATTAATGAATGTCAGGAACTGAGTGAAACCAAGCTCCAAAAAGTATACGAAAAAGATTGTCGGACAACATTGGACCTAGGGAATCCACAGGGTCTTGGAGCTAATTCCGACACCAAACAAACTGTGGTACAGGGAATATCCCTGTCGCCTCAGGGGGTTGCCCAGATGACAGTGTGTAAAGACGCTGTGAGTCCAGCAAGCTCTGTCACATAGCTAAAATGTGAAAAGGGACCACTGATAACCGACTTCATAATTAAACCAGCAAAAACAGAACCAATGTTAAAGTGCCAATCGGTGCATGACAAACAGACGCAACCTGTTGGACGTGTTCTCAACGTAAACCATCGCAGTCGATCATTGCACAACTCCCAAATCATTGCAGAAGCCAATGGAACTGATGCTGCTCTGGGTACAAAGTCAGGCCAACATGTCAGTAAGGCAGACTGGGAGGAAACATTTGCTCAGGTGGCTAAAGAGTTTTCGCAAATCCTGATAGATGACGCAGAATCCCATGGCATTAAACAAATGAATAAATGCCCCACAAAAGAGCAGCGTAAGGTTAAAACTAGACCAGGAAGCCTAGGAATACCATGGGATCCAGGGGCCATTCCCTACCAATCACAAGCAGACAGGAATAGTACCGAAAAACAGAGATATACGAATTCATACGTTGAACCAGGGTTGTCTGGGCAACCATGGGACCCCGGCGGGGTCACAGTTGAAGCTGACAAAATAAGATCGGATTACGAGGTACGTCAACTTGGACCTGGAGTCTTACGAATACCCTGGGACCCCGGGGAAGGTTGGACAGAATATTCACAGGATGTGGGGTGCATTTGCCCTGCTGCAGGGTTGGTTCATTCCCAACTTACAGCAGACAGAAAGAGACTCAAAACTTGGCAGATATGGGCAGACCAGTCAGGGCGTGAATGGGCTAGGAAGAACCTTGGTCCAATCCTGCAGCACCAGACAGGGAAAAGTTAAGCTTCGCAAAAAGGGAATAAGAGTCGCTCAGGGAAGTCCCCTGAGCAGGTTCGGAAGGGTGATATCTTCCTTGAGGACCCTGAATTCAAACATTGGGGTGAAGTCTCACCTGCCGGGAAGCCCCCAGCAGAAATGTAGACTCCTATAAATTAGGAAGCTGAAAAAAATAGTGCCAACAAATGAAGCCCAACCAAAAGAGTTAAACCTGGGGAACAGATTTGGTCTAGACCAACGGCTGGGGCTTGAGAGATTCCAACCCAAAATTAACAGTGTCTGCCATCTGCAGAGAATTAATGGAGGACGTATTAGCCCAAAACAACTAGGAATGCCCGCTGGTTGTTCGGAATGTTGCCCCCATCACCCTAGACAGCAAATGGTGAATCACTATTTCCAGGGGGTGCAAGGGGTGGAGGATAATAAAAAAATTGTTAGGCTGGCGACCTGAGGATTAACCCTCAGGTCAATATTTATGAATTCCTTATCCATCCACTATCAAAGGGCAGAGTCAAAAATTGGTTAGGACAGTATTCATTGAGGGCTCCTCTCGTCCACCGGGGAATTCCCCAGTGGCAGAGCGGATGTCATGATCTCTTTTAGGCATTTATCGGGATCTTTTATTGCTACATGTTTAGGTCACCCCATTTGGTATAGGGGATCAAAAGATCAAATTCTTAAAGTTTGAGCGCACTCCTCTGTCCTGACTTCCCGGAAGTACTCCAGGTCAGTTGGGTTCCCGACAGTTTTTTCTTTGGCATGATAATCTTTGCTTTTTAAATTAAACGGAGAAGAGTGTTGTAGAATTGCTATATAATCCCACTCGCGTGACGTCGTCAGAGACAGTCTGCGAACCAGGAAAGACTTCCAGAACTCTCCGGAAACTGTTCCAGCTGTGAAGATGAATACCACCACTCTGAGGCCTCATGTGACCTGGATTAACCAATTGGGATCAAAGAACCAAGAAGAAGACCAGCCTCTGTTGCTCTTTTTCAACAGGACCGCGAAAGCGTCAGTTTGGAATTCTGATACAGTTTCTAAATAGTGCTTTTAACCGGAATAATTGGTAAGAACCTTAGGTATTTTACCCGCAACTTTATTCTAAAGTAGAGATTTACCCAAACCCTATTCTACTTTAGAATCACCACTTCAGACATTTTTTTTTTCTTTTTTTTTTGTTCTGTTTTTTCTTGACTTGTGCTTTCTTCGTCAGTATTTTCTCTCTATTTTGTTTTTTCTCAATTATTCATTTTGTTTGGTAATTAATTGTATAGTAGTTGTTTTGTCATGTAAACACATATGTAACTTATGTATGGGAGAGGATTGTTTCTAAGTTGTAAGTACTTTTGCGATTTTGTAAGCAAATACAATATGTTTAAATAATCAAGTGACCAAATTCGGCCGGATCGCAGACATAATGTCATCAGTTACGGGGTCAATGGCTTCATTTGCGTAGTCAGACTAGACTAGACCGTTGAAAAGGGCTCATTGCAATGATACGGGGTAGAGCTGAAATGGTTAAGGGATTTTCTTGATCGATCAGTCATGTGGATTAATCTTGGTTAACCGATTAATCACTTGTCCAAATAGATAACTGAATAACTGCCATACAGTTGATGATTTACATCATGAACCCTTTACCCAACGTGACAAACTAAACCGACTAGGCCTATATACAAAAATCTCCATTCAAATTTATTATGTTTTCAATATTTGTCTCAAAAACATAGCTTATGTCCCCTTAATGGAACGAGCTCGTTGAGCTTGTTCCAATGAGGGGTCATAAACTGTTTTTGAGAAAAATTTAGGAATTCATGAATTTATTTTGCGAGTATCGTCTGCTACCCGCAATGGTTAAAGGGTTAAGAATGACCATTTCCAGCTGCTGATACAGTATGATGATCATGAAAGTAAACAAGTATGTCAGCAAGTAACTTGCATGCTTTACTCTGTCTCATATTATAATTGATGTGAGTCAGTGTGACAATGTTTACCTGTTTCGGAGAAAGTTTGTTCCTTTGTTAACCCATATAATACAGTAGTTCAAAAGTAACGGATAATCGATCCATTACTTTTTCGATCGATCAAGATGCTGATCATTGATTAATCAATTAATCGGTTAACCGTTTCAGCTCTACTGAACTCACCTGCATGTTGTCGAGGCTTACACCAGAAAGATGCACTCCAGTCAGCCATGGAACACACGGGAGTTCTCAGCGCTTTTTCTATGATTTCTAGACTGTGAATACTTTCTTTAATAAGTGTGTTTGTTTTCAGTTCTTGCAGATATTCGTCCGCTACAAGTGGAAGCCTAACAACTGACAGAATCTCTGGTAGAAATATGGCACGTGATGAAATATCCTCATTAACAAAAGACAGAGCGGTTTCCAAAATAACTTGTTCTTGAATAGAGGGGCTTAGGGCAACTTCCCCTCTGATGAGAAGTAAATCATCGCTCTTTAAAAGTTCGATAAATAATTGGGGGTAAAAAAACCCCATTTTTCCTTTCAGTACGTTGTCATTAAACAGCAGCACACAGCGTCTGTATGCTTCTCTCTTCAGCTCCACAAAACCACGAGAATCTGCCAGATGAAATACCCCAACACAGTTCTCGCTGCTCAAGTATTTTATCATGTAGTTGCAACATTCCTCACACACAGAGTCAATAGCCAAAAAATTGGCCGTTTCTAAAATGCCTTGAACGTTTTCTGGATTTATTAATATTTCCGATGTGTAAGCAAAGTCTACTAACAGATCTACGTAGTATCCATCTAATTCCCAAATTTCTACGTCACTTTGCTTACTCTCTTTCATATCTTGATTCAATAATCCTTTGAAATATTTACTGAAAGCTGACAGCACAGCCCGGTGAGCTTTGATGGCGTATCTTCCGACGTGTAGAGTGACATCGCAAGGCTTCCCACAGGTTCTACTTTCAATCTTCTCATCCAGTTGTAAAGGATGAAAACTGTGGTCTACGAACTTGAGAATACCATCCTCTTCTGAAATCTCTCGTGAAATTCTACCGGCCGATTGGGAGTCACATTCCTTCTCGTCGGCATTCTCAACTGACATGCTGTATTCACAGTCATCTTTGAACCAGTAGTGAACCATTACCTGTAAGATAAGTTGTAAATTTATTGTGGTCAACTACTTCCATTGCCTCGGGAGAGCCTGAGTGTCGGCTTAATTCATTTGCGATTCTCGCAAATGATTCTCGCAGAGAAAACAATGAGAATCGATTTTGATTCTCGCGAAAGTTCATTTGATTCTTGTCATAGATTCGGAAATTGTCCTTGTGAGACTGTAGAATTCTTATCTTTTACTTCCTCATAAGGTAACACTGTGCCTAAGCAGTGGTGTCTAGTGAAGTCTTTGGTTGCCTAAACAGCCAGGACGTTACTAGAAACCACTAACAAGGTACTGTAACTACCATCATCAAGACCACCAAAATCCTGTATGTATTCTACATGTACGAATAAGAAACTCACCAAACGTGGAACTAGGTCCTTTACCCTTACTCGACGCAGACGATATCAAAATTTATTATTTCAAATATCATTTTTTTTAAATTTTTTCAAAACATTTCAACAAAACCATATCATGTGACCCCTCATTGGTTTTGTTGAATTTTTTTTTTTAAATAGTATTTTTTCAGCTGCTGCAATTGCATATTACGCGGGCGAATGTGGCCGTTTCGTTGGGTAAAGGGTTAACTTGGGAAATGTACTGGTTAATACACTCAAAAGGGTATGAGCTTATTCGTATATTCTAACTTACCCCCCCCCCCCCACCCCACCTCCCAACACACACACACACATCCTAGACAATTTTGCAAAATTTTGTGTTGTAAGAGCTAACCAAAGGCATTTGTAGCGTGTGTAACCCCTATATTGGAGACCATTTTGGGGCTCAATATTGTGTGAAACTTGAGTAGTATGACATGTACCCGTCTAGTCCAAGGTTGGAGGACCCCAGTGGGAGGACTGCGGAAGTGACGTCATGTCACGTGATCTGGTGGCGCCATGTTGGATTGGCATGGTAGCCCTCGTGAGCGGCCATGTTGTGACGTCTTTGCCATAGAGATACGTGTTGTCAGTACGCATGCTCAGCGCGTGTTGTTAGGGTGATACGTGTTTCCGTCGTCCATTTTGTATAGTGGAGGCCGCCGTCTTAGTTTGTATGGCAGCACGTGGTTGCTATGCTACCCAAAACCTTATAGGACCAAGAGGCCTCTCAAAAATGTGTGTGATTTAATAGGAGTAAATCTAATTACCACAAAAAAACCCCGACAATCCTTCCAAATCACCAAAATCAACCCAAAACCAACGAAACGGATATGGCGAAAAGGCGAGTATTTGGGGAAAATCTGAACTAGTAAAACTTGTCGGGTTGTTTGTGGTAATTAGATTTATTCTTATCCAAAGGAACGCATCTTATAGCACTACGTGCTGGTCTTAAAATCTCAAAATGTCAGTTTTAGTTTTGGGTTGATTTTGGTGATTTGGAATTCAATCGAACACGCATTTTAGGGGCCTCTTGGCCGTATAAGAAGGTTTTGGGTAACATAGCAACCACGTGCTACCATAGAAACTAAGATGGCGGCATCCAATATACACAAGTGCAACTCCAGTCTGTGTCCCCCGACATCAAGTCCTCACATCTGACACATTTCCAGACAAAAATTTTCAAAGTCGAAAAAATGGAAAAAAAGGGTCATAGCTCAGCCAAAATTGGTCGGACAGAATCCAAATTCGAATGCCAAATTGCCAACTTAGTGTTTTTGTTGTGTTTCTAGTATGGAACTCTAGCACTTTGGGACAAAGATCATAAATGGAGCTTAAAGTATTCCTTTTAATGGCAAAGCCAATCTGTTCAATTGAGAAAATCAAGCTGCTGGGCAGGGATTAATTTGATTATAAACCTCTCTTGAATGCAGGTATCGGAAAACTGTATTGTGACACAATTAGCGCAGAAAAAAATGCCCGTTGGTTAATGCGCTCCTCACTGCAGAAGAATGATGTAGTTTTCATAACTGGTTAACCACGGCCGATAACCACGCTTAACCGATTAACCGTGGTTATCCAAAGAATTCAATTGGCATATGTCCTCGGTTGTTCAGCTGAGGACAAGATCAAACTGAACAAGAGCACCGCCAGGCGTGGGCTATGTCCCCCGACAGCAAGTTCTTACATTTGACATATTGAAGACTAAAACAACAAATTTTCAAAGTCAAAAAATGGAAAAAGGGCCATAACTCAGCAAAATTGGTCGGACCGATCCCAAATTCGAACTTGACCTGCGTATTCCTCAATCCTGAGACTATGCAAAAAATTTGGTGTTGATTCAATAACTCAAACTGAAGTTATCATCCGGACACCAAATTTCCAAAGTTCCGAAAATGGGTGGAAAAGCGTTGAAAAGGGGGCATAACTCCGACAAAAATTATCGGATCCAGCCGATATTCGAAATTCCCCTAACCCTTGGGGTAATGGACATATACACCAAATTTGGTTTTGATTCGATGACCCAAACTTTAGTTATTATTCCGGACGAACGGACGGACCCAGCTGATTACAATAGTCCTCCGACAGAGTTT
The DNA here is from genome assembly GCA_031216915.1 of Pictodentalium vernedei. NCBI lineage: Eukaryota > Metazoa > Mollusca > Scaphopoda > Dentaliida > Dentaliidae > Pictodentalium > Pictodentalium vernedei. The sequence goes on along the minus strand of CM062288.1, from coordinate 33,188,624 downwards.
TTTCGGAGGACAAAAATGGACGACGGAAACATGTATCACCCTAACAACGAGCTGCGCGTGCGTACTGGCACCACGTATCACAATGGTAATCGTCAAAACATGGCCGCTCACGAGGGCTGCCATGCCAACCCAACATGACGCCACCAGGTCACATGACATGACACATCACTTCTGGGATCCCCAAATCCTTGGACTGTCCAGGTACATGACACACTACTAACTTGCGTTGGACCTATGTTGGGGGAGCAAACATTTTAGGGGCCAAGGCCCCCAGTCCCTGCCCCCGATTGTAGGGTAGGTAGACACCCCGACGAGGGGGGGGGGGGCTTGACCCTCCTGACAGGGGGGGGGGGGTATCCCCCTATGAACATCCTCGCAAATAGTACTAGTTCCTGAATTTTCATTGGAAAATACACCAGGTATTACCTGCTGCTCATAAAAATCTAATTAACGCCGTATCTTCAGGGGCTTTAGGCTACTATTGTCACTGATATAACATTTTGATATTTTTAAGCGCAGGAAAACTTTTCAGTCCTAAGTCTGTTAGCATCAATTGTAGTTGGGGTTGGGGCTGTAAACCTGATTTGTCCCGACTGTGATGGTTGAAGTACTGACTTAAATATATTCCTACTACGTCATCCAGACGAGGCATGCCTTCGCAGATGATTATTGTTAACCCTTTACCTCACATAACTGCCACAATGGCCGCCACCGCTATTCACACAAATTATCATTCAATTTTCATTATTTTTTTCATTTTTCTGTCTCCAAAACGTAGCTTATGACCCCCCATTGGAACGAGCCCGTTGAGATCGTTCCAATGAGGGGTCATACGCAATGTTTTGACGCAAAAAATGAACAAAAATAGTCATTCAATAATTTTATTTGCAAGTGCCGTTTTCCTTTCGTGTTAGGTAAAGGGTTAAAGAAAACAACTTCAGACGTTTTGGAAATTTATTCGTGGATAAATAAAATGTACCAGTAGCGATGCAACTTGTTCAATTAACACGTACCTTACGGTACTCCAAAGTAGTCATAGGCCTACTTGCCCCCACCCCCTCCCCAACAGTCCTAATTGGATAGGCCAAACTCCATTTGGTTGACCGATTGTGTATGAACCCAATCTGGTCTTGACAGACAGGACATGATTATAAGCAAGAATGAATCAATCGATATCTGGTCTACGATTCCAATCCAGACAAAAAGCCCCACCCCCCCCCCCTCACCCCCCTTAACAACCCCCTTAAAAATATACGAAATCAACTCGTAGAGTTGACAGCAGGCACTACTAGTTCCTGAAAGTCTGCTATCGTATTCGTACCATAACTGATAATACAATAATATTTCCTGAGAACAGCTTGTGGCCAAATGTGCTTCACAAATACAAGAACAAAGCTGGGCATTCAAAACACATCAGGATGCAGCGATTGGATTGCATTTGGGAAAAGGACAACACTGTCTGCATTTTTTTTTTTGAAGATGTATTCCATGTTCAACGGACATGCGCAAATCAGTCGATACTACGAATTTCCGTCGAAAAACAAAATCGTAATTCTAAGAAATTTCAACAGGTGTCTTGATACCCTGCATAGAATATGGCAACTGTGTAGTCTCTATATAATAATAGTATGCCGTATTAAAGCGATGTGTCTCATCATTTGATTTCAGACGGCGTTGCATATCGATGCTTTTTCCGTCCGATGACGACCGGAAATCGAAAGTAATTTCAATGTCAACAAAGAAGACAGTTTTGGAATTTACACTCCTACAGCTCTGTCGCTGTGTTTTAGAGAATTTTGATGCCCTAGCTTTGTTCTTGGATATGTGAAGCACATTTCGCCACAAGTTTATATCGTGAAATATTATTTCATTATCAGTTCTGGTACGAATACGGTAGCAAACCTCCAGGAACCAGTGGTGCCTGCTGTCAACTCTGTGAATTGATTGCATATATTTTTCGTGTTCGAAACCACCCAACCTTCATTTTGATATATAGTTTGTGTATATTTATTTTGAATTTAAGGAACATCAGAGGTTGGGATTTCAAAATAAACAAAAGTCCATTGCTTATATTGCACCTTAACGAGTTCCTGTTGGGAATTCCCAGAAACGCTTGGCTGTGTGACCACAGGTCCTCGGCAGTCAGCTCAGTCGGAAAATGATATTTAATATAATAACTATTTTTTAACGATCCAATTCAGTTCCCATAATAGATAAATAAATAATATGCTGGGTATAGTTGTGAACTCCGACATTTCAATTCAAATCAAACAGCGCGCCGCCTGGGCGAAAATATTTCGGATTGAAACAGCTGATGAGCACTTCAGACGAAAAATAAAGAGTTATCTCTCTTACATCACAAAATATCTCACGCAGTCAACTGAAGCGTTGCGATGACTCACTGGCCGTTTTGTTCGTGTGGGAGTCTTACGGAAAATGGGTGGACTTGTGTACCATTATTGATATACCTGTTTCTGTCAAACTCTGAAATTCTTCTTTCCCTTGAAATGTCAGGTGTTTTTTTGAAGACCAAATAACATTACATCATCTTTCAATCGATCACTTGTACAGGAAAATCTTAAATCTCACTCAATTCTTGATGGTAATAATTGTGATTTCGCATCCAGAGAGATCCGTCGAGAATTATTCTTCAGAGAACTAGCTTGATGTGTTTTCTTCTTTCACCACTCAATTTTGAATACAGTAGGTTCACGACAGTTCGCTAAATAAACAGATTTCCATGAGGAGTTACGCTCGGAAACATATTCTAAATATAGCTATTTGTAATACACAGTACGTGGGCTTCATTCACCCAATTCACTGGAGAGAAAAGCATTTTAACGCATATCACATTCAGTGACGTCGGCTACGAGTGAAGGAGAAGGAGATCGCGGATACAAATTGGCGACATATCACATCGCAGTGTGTATATCACATGTCGTTCGCGGTGATGGGAATGGAGTGATATACTCACAGTGACCAATGTGACTGGAAGGGAGGGGGCGTGTCACCACGTTTCAGTGGCGGAGCTGGGAGTAATGTGGGGTGGAGTCCCCCAATCTCAATGCCCCCTCTCGCCAATTAAAACCCCCATTTTGAACTACTTTCACCTATCTATTACATACTCCACACAGGTTGAGGCAAAAAATTGATGCAGCGTTTGGTATTGGGAACGTTCATTATGGGGGCGCGGTGGCGTTGCGGTAACCGGTTCTCGTCAGATCACCGAAGTTAAGCAACGTCGAGCCCGGTTAGTCCTTGGATGGGAGACCGTCCGAGCCATTGATTCGGACTCCCGCGTCGTGTCCTTGGGCAAGGCACTTCACCCCAATTGGCCTCATGGGGGCACGATGACGCCGTGTACTAAGGCGCACTGCACGTCGATGGTGCGCATGTCTTCAACCAATATAACCCTGCCTGTGCTGCAGTGCGGAGTTACGATGTTTGGGAGCTGGCAGCTGCTCGTCGTTGCTCGGTGGATCTCTTCGGGTACTCCGGCTTCCTCCACCCGTAAAACTGTCACCGACACGATATGACATTGACTGTTAATGTATCGTTAAGCCCTAATAAATAAATACATACATAAATAAATAACGCTCATTACAGTTCGTTCGGAAATAAAGTACAAATGCGACTCGGAAGTCAATATGGGCTGTTGCCATGGTCTGAAAACCGGTCTAAGTGGTGGGGCCGTCTGCCCTAGCTTTTATCCATACTCAGGGATGTGGCGACGGGGTGGGGGGGGGGGGGGGGGTGCTAGGGGCTACTCCAGCTAGGAGCATATTTTTCAATATATATATAGTTGGAAATTCCGAGGTCAAAAATCAAATGGTTGGAAATTCAATAAATTAACGTTGTTCATGAAAAATTCCAACTAATGATGAGAAATTATGATCTTTTATTCCCAACTGGAAACTTGAGTTTCAAATTTCCTACTCTAAAATTGACATGGCCTCAACATTTCGACTCTAACATCAATCCGGTAAATTTTCTGACCCAGACGCATTATAAATTATGCTTTTTCCGTTTCAGAACTAGTGAAAATTTTCAGAACGGTTCATAACCCTTTACCCAACGCAGATGATTTCAAAATTCATTATTTTAAATATCATTTTTTTAATTTTTTAAAAAAATTTCGACAAAACCATATCATGTGACCCTTCTTTGGAACGAGCTCGTTCCAAAGAGGGGTCACATGTTATGGTTTTGTTGAAATTTTTCGAAAAATAATATTTTTCCAGCAGCTGTATTTGCATATTACGCGGGCGGGTGCGGGCGAGTCGTTGGGTAAAGGGTAAAGATATCACCCAGCGCTGCAGTGTAACCACCTATCGAAACCACTCACAGTTGGAATTTACACCGATGGCACCCCCCCCCCCCCCCCCCAGGTGAAACTCTCTAGCCACATCCCTGTCCATACTTATTTTGGTTTTCAAACGATAACTTGAGTAGGCCTAATGGACGGATCTTATTCACATTTGATAGGTTTATTTAATTATTTATTAATTGAGGTGCACTTAACCCCGATTGTCCACATAGGGGCACGGTGACGCCGTGTACTAAGGCGTACTGCATGTCGATGGTGCACATGTCTTCAATCAATCTAACCCTGCCTGTGCTGCAGTGCGGAGTTACGATGCTGGGGAGCTGGCAGCTGCTCGGTGTTGCAAGGTGGTACTCCAGCTTCGTCCACCCGTAAAACTGTCATGGTCATGATTAGCCATTGTGCACAAGTATGTGACCTTAAACACTAATAAATGAATAAATAAGTTGGTGTTTAAGGTCATATACTTTTGCACAATAGCTAAACATGACCACAAAATGGAGATAATGTCAAGGTCAGTCAATCATTAATACCCCATGTTGCCTATTTCAGAGGACTCGCACCCCAAGCATTAGTGACTGGGTCCTATTTTACCAGTGAAACAGAGCTTGTTTACTACAGTAAACAAGCACTGCTTCACTTCAGGGGTTCCCGCGGGGGATTTGATAGGTGAATCATTAATGGGGAAGATTGGGAGAGAATACTGGCGTGCAGATATTTGGTGACACGGTCACCGACGCCATACGCCTGTCTGACATTTGAAGCCTGGGTAATTTGTGGCTGTAATTCTAAAGCTTTGCGTATTTATGAAACTTCAAACAATCACAAATCATTTTGCCTATATAAGATCTGTTTGGGTATCTGTTCCTCGTAAGAAAGATACAGGCATTAGCATGCTGTCCACGCGACAATTTACTTGTCTTCCTGGTGCTGGCACAGATAGGCCTAATTACCTCCAGTTGGAAGCAAATTTTACGCCTCATTCACTCTCAGAGAGCTAGATGTTTCTCCTCTGGGAAGGGGAACAAGTCCAAACAACCCCTCCCAACCCGCCGTTCGCTCGACCCGGGGTGGGGCGCAGGAAGTGCCTACGGTAGGTCATTCCTTGTCCCTCTGAACATTACCCAGGCCCCCTTATTTGAAAATCATGTTCCTCCACTGATAAGCTTCGATTGTCTTTTCTGTACCAGACTCAAAAAGTTAGAAAATTAGATAATCCAGGCGTAAAAGTTGGAAATTACACTCTAGGAGGTCCGTAGCCAGTATATATCTTTACTTATTTATTTACTGGGATTTAACGACACTTTCGACAGCCAAGGTCACCTCGTGTCTGACCGTTTTACGGGTGGAGAAAGCCGGAGTACCCGGAGAGAACCACCGGGCAACGGCTAGCAAGTGTCAGACTTCCCAACGTACTAACTCCACACAAGCAGGGTTAGCATTGGTTGAAGACAGCTGCACCATCGAAGTGCAATACGCCTTAGTACACAGCGCCACCGTGCCCCCACGTGGGCAATCGGGATTAAGTGACTTGACCAAGGACACAACGCGGTTGCCGCAGATGGGATTCGAACTGAGGACCCCTCGGCTTGCAGCCTGCATCTCTACCTACTAAGCCACCACGCTCCCTAGGTATCTTTATCAGGAGGGGTGTGACACAGGGGGGGGGGGTGACGCAGAGGAGTCAATCATTTTTATGCCACATGCTTATCACGAAAATCGAAAACTCGAGTTAGTGAAATGGAGGATGGTATGGATGTGATATCCCTCTCGCGTTGGTTGGGCTGGGAGGGGGGGGAGGGGTATGAAAACATGTCCAGGAATGGCGGGTGAGAGCAGACAGAATAGGTAGTTGTAACTAGTGAGCGAGAAGAAGTAAATGTAACACTTTTTGAATGAAGTCCTCGTCCACTCTACCAAAGTACCCCGGAACCATAGACAGTCCTCGTCCACTCTACCAGAGTACCCCGGAACCATAGAGCAGAAGTAAAACCACGTTCAGGAAATACCAGGAAGGCTAAAATAGTATCAATAAGCTAAAACTGTTCAACGATAGGCTATTCTAATCTAATGGTGTACACACCTGTGCAGACGATTACAGTTGGGTAGACATAATGACATAGGCAGATGGATGCAATGTAAACCCAATTACCCAACCTAACTCAAGTAACAAATAAAACATAGAACTGTATGCAGATTTTGTTTGTATATATATTTATGCATATGTATGTAAGGTTCCAGATCATGGGTGTTTAGCTACCGATCTAGATGCGTGATGTAATCAACATTGCGATAAATTGTCTCTCCTTAGCCAATAGTTATCGCCTATTGTGATCTGAAACTTGTAGCCTCTTAGATGTTTAAGTGTCCATAATGCTGCCAAGTATAAGTGAGTTTGAAAAGCAAAAGTGAGTTTGAAATGCCGTCAATTTTCTATTTTCTTTTTTCTTCATGTACATGTCCTATAGGGAGTGTCAGGAAGACAGCCAAATAGGCTATGGCACGCCCTGCAGTATACTATAATTTGTTTGTAAATTGTATATCTTTGTGTCTGTGTTTTTGTATACTGCAAATAAAAGAATTGAATTGAAGCAGAAGTAGTAAAAACAGTTATTGGGCTGTCCGTGGTTCTAGGAAGTAACAGAGAATTTGGGGAAAATCCGAACCAGCAAACGTACTCTCAGTCAATGGAACATACCCCACACTATTTGGGGCCATATAGCACTACGTACTACTCTTATTATCCCAAGATGGAGGCTTCGCCAAGCCCGTTTCAGTGATTTTAGGTAGTTTTTAGTGATTTTAAATAGTTTGTGGTAATCAGATTAACTGCCATCCAGTCAGTGGAATGCAACTTTTGGTGACCTCTCAGTCCTATAGCACTACGTGCTACTCTTATTATCCCAAGATGGAGGCTTCACCGAGCCCGTTTCAGTGATTTTAGGTAGTTTTTAGTGATTTTGAGTAGTTTGTGGTAATTCGATTAACTGCCATCCAGTGGAATGCAACTTCTTATAATGAGGATTCTCAGAGAATTCGAGGGTTGTGGAGTTTGGGAACATTGTCGGGTTATTTGTTGTAATTAAATATACTCCCGTCGAATCGAACACAACTCCCGTCCTATTAGAAGGTTTGGGGTCACATAGCAACCACGAGGTATCATAGAAACTAAGATGGCGGTCTCCGGTTAACAAAATGGAAGACGGAAACGTGTCACCCTAAGGTAATGTGCTGAGCATTCGCGATGGCACCATGTATCACTATGGTAATGGCGTCACAACATAGCCGCTATATAAGTAATGGGAAATTCAGCTTGGAAATAGGTCACATGTTATTTTCGATGGCGTCAAATATCTAAAAGATGTTACATTTTTTTCTTCTTTTTTGTGTATGTTCAAAACTGCGAAGCATTGTTCATAAATACGGATGTACCAGCATGGGAATCAAAAAGTGTCAATTTACTATTTTGTTCAGATTTTTGACGACATCGAAAATAACCTATCACCTATTTTCAAGCTAACTTTCCATTATTTATATAGCGCCTTAATGACACACATTTGTATTGCGAATGTAAACCATCGTGGATGCTCCATGATAAAGATTGATGCCATTGACTTGTCAATGATGGTCTTCGGAGGCGCGTCGTCATTTTCTTTATCCCATCCACGGAAGAACACGCC